>JANZLQ010000008.1:5089597-5120695 GCA_026212715.1 Elanus axillaris | reverse complement strand
ATATTAGGAAAAACTTCTTTACTGAGAGGGTTGTCAGACATTGGAATAGGCTGCCCAGGGAAGTGGTTGAGTCACCATCCCTGGAGGTATCTAAAGGCGTGTAGACAAGGCTCTCCAAGACATGGTCTAGTGGGCATGGACAGTGTTTGGACTCAATGATCTTGAAGGTCTATTTCCAAGCCCAATGATTCTATGAAATGCCCACACAGTCTCTCTTTGCATCCCTTTCAAGTGCATCCTCTGTATCATTGATCTTCAGCAAGGAAATGTAGAAGCAAAAGATCTATGGATGTTTTGCTCTTCCTTTTTGATTCCTGAGCAACACAGAGCAAGATCAGTTGGGATCCTTTTGCTATTCAGAATTAAGAGGTAAAACCCACTTTTGCCTCTTGGATAACACAGAAGGATTTGGGCTTTTTTCCACAGAAATTTGAAATCTGTCGCTTACCCTTAAAATCCTTCCCCTCTCCCACTGTTAGATTGTCCAGCTGCACTGGGAAAATCTCAGGGATTTTGAGAGAGAGAGTGAGTTTTTATGTGGATTCTTACCCTGACAATGAAACCTATAATAGTTGGACACTAATTTTTTGTCATTTCGTCAAATTTGATATTTGTCAAGTTTGATTCAAATGGTTATCTAGCCTGCAAAGGATTTCTTTGTGAACTTCAGAATATGTCCTGCTCCAGATATGTGGAATAAGCTGAAAGGAACATCAGCACCCCAAAGCTGTAGAAATCACCTGGGCAGAAAAAAAGTCTCTCAAGAACCCACAGAAAGTGCTTGTTCTCTTGTGTTTCCAAGGAACGATTGTTTTCAGGGCTTCAGGGCTTAGAAACATTCAAGCATGAGTCACAGTAACCACAAGCAAGGGTCACTAGTTTGTAACTCTCTTGGTGATTGTTGCCTGCAGTTTTTTCCTACAGAAAGCAGCTCCATAAAAGCAGATGAAAGCCTAATGTGTTTCCAATTTGCAGAGATTCCCAACCGAGAAAGCTTACTTCATCGCTAAAGAAGTAGCGACCACAGAACGAACATACCTGAAGGACCTTGAAGTCATCACATCGGTATGTTTACTTGAGCATTAGTCATGAAACATGTGAAGCTGTAGTCAGCAGTAGTATTTCATCTGCTCCATTTAACATCTTAGCTGTTCCGTGCTACTTTTATATTCTGCACTGTAGGTATTCTCTGCAGTGTACAGGAGTACAACTCTAGGGAGGAAATAAAACAAAAAGCAGAAAGTAGAGATTTGCACTGTGGTTAGTAACATGCACTACGAAGGAACTTGGGACACAGCTCAGTTATTTTTTCTTGCTCTCATACTTTGTGCTTGTAATTACTAAAAATGCCTGTGGGTTTTCAATGACTTCTCTTAAAAACTGAAGTAGCTCCTTAGGGGGACATATAAATGTTTTCTCCTGGATTAAATGCCCTCCATTTAACATGAAATATTGTGGAGTACCTGTTTGAATGATTCTGATTTTTCAGTAAGTGAAACTGTTAAATGAGTCCTTAATCTGTAGCATCTGATCAGAGTGCAATTGTTAAAATCACCAAGGCAAATACATGCCTTCTTTGCACACACGGCAACAGTCTTGTTTAACTTCCAAGAGCAATGTGCGCAAGATTTGCCCTTAAATAATAGTTGTCTGTAAAAGGGCACTGGATCCAAAATCCCTCACAGTATTTCAGCAGGGCTGCCAGTTCCAGACCTCCCAGCAATTTAAACCGTCCAGTGTGTGAAACTCTGTGAGGTGCATTGCCAGCTCCTTTGTTGAGTGTTGCGGTAAGGAGGACACACTGCATGGAAGAGTTTGTTGGTACCAGCTAGGAACCAGGGAGAGACACCTTCTCCCCAGCTTCTCATCTGTTCCAGGAGCCCACATGGCAGATGCAGTTGATCTGGTGCCAGCTTAGACATAGCCAGTGTAGGCTGGAGCAGCACGGTTGTTAACAAGCAGCAAGGTAGCAGTGACTCCACTGCCTGCTGACCCTGGCTTTCTGGGAAGCCAGGCCAATGGGGATAAAAAGGCCAGGTGCTGTGGATGGTGGTCGTTGCTGCACCTCAATGAGCTAAACCCCGTTGCCCACCCTGACCTGTGTTCTTGTGGCAGGCAAATTTGAATTTGCTGTGCCACCAAGAGGCATACCGCTGGCTCTAAACTGATCGGCAGGCCCATCAGCTGTGGTCCACAGATGACTGGCCCAGGAGGCCACTGAGAGTGGACAAGTAGCCAGCATCATTGGGAAAGGTAGAAGGAACAAGTGTCGTGCATGAATTTTGAGACTTGGTAGGTGTGCAGTTCTTCAACTTTAGCTCTGCTCAGTGCAGAGATAAAGTGGGAGAGAGGGAGGCTTGGGAGGGATCTCTCTTTATTGCGGGCCTGGGTCAGCTTCAGCTGATGCAGCATCAATCAAGGCTGCTTGGGCTCTGCTGGAAGTCAACCACAGATAGCTGGAACCCCTCAGGGTAGCAAGGAGGGAATAGCGTTATCATGTCGAAGATAGTAGCCCGTGCCTCCTTGGGAAGCCCCCTAGTCCTATGGGTTTATATCACCCATAGGTCTGTTAGGGTGAAATACGGAGAACAGAGAGCGCAGCTGAGCAGGAGGAGCCTGTTGCAGTCTTAGCAGCGTTTGGCACTGACCCTCCTGTTTTCTGCTGCTAGCATCTTGTCTTGGGAGTGCCAAGTACTGTCCTTCTACTTGTTCACTTGCAAAGTGCATGATGTTCTCTATCTGTACACAGCAACGTGGGCTTGAGTTCTTACTGTACTAACTCCTGTCAAAGGGATTTCGGACAGAACTTGGCAAAAGAAAGTGTGGAGCATATTTTTTGTTTTTACTGGAACATTGCAAGTATTGCAATACTCTTGCACCTACAGCATTTGCAAATTCAGTTTGTATTGACCAACCAATTTGGGCTTGAAAAGAATTTTGAACATTTGATCAGTGATGGCAAGGGCAAGAGAGATTCTTTTTTAACTATGCAGGGCCTGACCGCTGATTAGAGCACCAGTTCAGCACACAGGAGTATTGGGGTAGCCTGGGTTGCACTCCTAGTGCCAGCTAAATAAGGTCCTTGCTGGATTAGGTCTATAAAGACAGCAAATGATCATACCTGCTGGATTCCACTCCCTGATAATTTTCCTTCTTTTTTCTTTGTAGTGGTTTCAGAATGCAGTGAGTAAAGAGGATTGCATGCCCGAAACACTGAAAAATCTCATTTTCTCCAACTTCGAACCTTTGCACAAATTTCACACTGGTTTTCTCAAGGAAATTGAGCAGAGACTTGCTCTGTGGTAAGATTGTTGTTTATTATTTAGCTGTGTTATTTCATGCAGTTTAGCATTTTTGCATTCCCTTTTTGCCAAATCTTTGTGATCTACTGTAGCGATTCATTTGTGAAAGTCACAGATGTTGGTTATTAGCAGACTGGGTATATTGAATCGTGTTTTGTTCATGTTTACTCAACAAACTCTGTTGTTCGGATATTTCAGTCAGGTACAGGCATAGGCAAATGAGATCATAATTCTGGATGAAGCTTTCTCTTGCCGAATGTCAGTGTTTCTGTATGGCAGCCCTTCTGAGAAACATGTTGCAAGCAAGGCTTATCAGTAATAAAGAGGGAGCGGCAAAGGACCAAGTCCTCTTTCTTTCAAATTAAGTGTAGGCCAGGGCGGATTTCAGAGACCAGCTTCCCATTCTGCAGCACCACAGCTTTGACGCTCTCAGGGTCTACAGTGCACTCTACAAATTGACAGTGTTGGAAGAGGACGCTGGGCTTAAAAATTATCTAGCCTTAAAATAATAGTGACACTAAAACATGGCATTTTTTGTGACATAGCTAGAAAGTGAGTAATTCTTCCCTAGCAGGACTCTTAGTTCATTTGACCACTGATATCTGAACAGAGACAGCACACAGAAGCCCTCTCCTTGCTCTGATTAGACCTGTCTGAACTAGATTGTCTTGCTCTGTGTAGGCATTTTTTGATAGTTTATCTTTGGTGCTGGGAGCCCAGGTTTTCCTTCTCAGAAAAGTGACAACGGAAAATTACGTGAAAGCAAAGCAGGCAGGCCTGATGAGTGCTAATCAGTTTAATGCCTCTTTAACTAATTAATCAAAACAAAAGCAAAACACAGTCTTAGAGTGTGTGAGTTTAGCTCTTATGATGTGATGAGTGAGGTCATTGAATGAGAGCACAACATATTGCAGGCTATCCAAACCCGCCCTGCACAGTTCCAGAATTAGCGGGCATTTTCTGGGAAGAGGGGAGTGTGGTACTGCCTCTTAGAGCTGACATCCTCACCCAGGACTCTGTGGTTGATGCTTGACATAAGGTTACTACTCCTAAGGCAAGTGCTGCACAGCAGCTCTGCCCATATTTTTTCATTGCGCTGCTACTGTTCTAATCCAGTCAGGAATCTTACTGGTGTTAATTGCTTTCCAGTAAGGAACAGTTATTGCAGGTACTCCAAGAAGGCTCTTTTAACTGTTACAAAATAGTGATTGTTTCTCTTAACTATGGTGTAGCATTAACAGTGGTTGGGGTTAATCCTCAACTAGTTGGGGTTGATGATGCATGGTGAGAAAAGGAAAATTTATACAGTTAAGGAAAAGGGCCAAGTTTTGCTCTGTCAGACCAGTCTAATCTAGTGAGCTTGCTGGGTGCTTTCCTGGGGCATACACTGAAATAGAGATTCCCCCTATATCCTTCTGGTTGCTGTCGGCCTTACAGGTGGATGCCAACCTCCTGTTCAGGTGTGATGTTTTTCAAAAATCGGATGATGCTGCAGTAACAGCCTGCTGTGGAAAGGTGGCACTGTAGTAAGTGCAGGGAGGTAGTTAAAAGAAAGAATATTTAGGCTTTTAGACTTTCCATGATTTTATTTTCTTTCTCCTTTTCAGTTAGCTGCTTTTAGAGCTGAGTAAGCCTTTTGTTTTCCAGCTTTTCCTTGTGTCCTAAGGCTGTGGTTTCACAGAGTGGTAAACCTCAGTTTAAGGCTCCTAATACTATATTTAAACTGCAGTTACCCTATGATATAAAGTGCTGATCTGCTATGAATTTACTTTGCAATCCAAATTTGTCCAAAAATATTCTGCTGAGGTAACTTTGTTCCAGCTGGGCACCTCATTGTGACTTTTGTCAGCTCAGCTCTTGCATGTCCTTCCACAGTTAGCGTAAAGCCACTGGGAATTCTCTGTTGGCTGTTCTGATTCACTTGACAGAACAGCAGTCACTTTCCTGTCCCTGGTCTGCATCCAGTTTGCAACCAACAGCATGGGTTTACCTAACATAATACCACTGTTGTAGATGGTGTTTATTTTTAAAGTTCTGAAAGATTTGAATATATGCCTTAGGAAGGGAGGCAGTGTTATTTTGCAGTGTTGGTGGTTTTATATAATGCCACAGGTGCCAAGATAAGCTGCAAGCAATAAACTCTATCCTATAGAGATTATTGTTTAATTAAATGGTGAGCGACAAAATTAAACAGCCACTCTGCACGTAGAAGAAGCTGGTGGCAATGTAGTAGGGAATTTCTTCAGCAGCATGGTCAAGGACACTTAGCTCAATGTCTGTACTGTCACGACTGTACCTCTGTCTTTGGCCCTGGGTGGTTTTAAGCCAGCAGGCTTTGGCTGTATTCACCACCGTAGTGCAGAACGCTGCCTGGGCTCTGCATCAGCTGCATAGCTCCTCACGGGCTTGGCTGAGCCGGTGGCACTGCTGCAGGCAGCTGTGGGCAGGATTCAAGCCAACTCATTTAAATCTGACTCTTCTATGTCAGCTTTTTTAAATTTCCAGGCAGGTGGAGGGGGGAGGAAGGTGGGACGCTTCTCCTGAGACACAAGCATGCTCTGCATTTGTCAGAGGGTGGCATGTCCTGTGAAAAAAGGGCGTTTGAATTAAAGGGTTGTGGACTTCATCAAGCTACTGGAAGACCAGCTACCCAGGTGGGAGCTTGTCTGAGAGGAAGAGCCTCCCATAACCAGTCATCTGTGTTCTCCTAGTGAGTAGGACGCTGCGCTTTATCAACTTAAAGTGCAGTTTAGCCCTCTCGTTCTGCCTAGGCATCAGTGTGTTTGTTTGTCTAAGGTTTGTTTCAAACCTTTGTGTTGCCTGTTGCAAGCTCTTACAGGAGACCATTCCCTAGTCTCTTAGGGCTTTGATCACATTGATGCTCTGCAAAAGAGCTCTGAGGAGAGCAAGGCCAGGGCAGTTTTGCACGTAACAATTCTTAGATAGCTCTGTGCTTTTAATTTGTTAAAACATCTAGAGACTTTTAGTATTTGGCTCAAAGAAGGTCAGGTCGTGCATGTTATTCAGAGCATTTCTGGATTGCTCGAAGGCTTCTGAGCTGTTTGAATCTGCTGTCAGAGGCAGGCCGTTTCCTACTGAACATCTTAAGGGCTGGTATCCTTTTGACCCAGTTACAGATTCTGGCAGGTCTGATTTGTTTCTTTACAAATTCACCCATTTTTCTCTTTAGTACTGCATTTCTTAGGAGTGGCACATCTCAGTGTCTAGTGCAGAGCGATAAAGTTTTTAACAAGACGTGAATTGACGCTGACACCAGTAGCCAACTGCAGAATATAGGACATTTCTACGTTTTTCACAGCCAGAGGTTCTTTCTGGCCAGGAAACTGAGCAGATTCCTGGTGGTTTTATTGCACAGCATCTTAAGATCAGTCATATACCATGCTCTGGGCGATGCTTTGTGCCCTACCTGTGCTGTTGCAGGGCCAGTGAAGCAGCCCATGAATCCCCTTGGTTGCCCTGATTGTACTGAGCCCTCTCTTCACGAGACCGACCATGTTCCTGGGACCAGGTGAAAATACCGCAGTAGCGACCCTGTGGTTTGAGGAGAGGAAGGGTGACCTTTGGGGCATGCAGGCAGGCATGGGGCTCTGCCCCCTCACGCAGCAAGGGAGGAGGAGGGAAAAAGAGCAGGAAGGTGCCTGAGGTGGGAGAGGGAACAGTGGACATCAGGCTGGCCTGTTAGCAAGTGCTGGGAGAGCTGTGTCCAGCTCCCAGGCAGCCAAGTCCTGGTCCTGGCTACCAAGACTTATCCAGGTCGCTCCTCAGCAAGGCTCTGGGTTCAAGGCTGGGAGTTCCCAACCCTTTTTGGTGGGAGGAAATATGAGAGGCATTTCTCAGTGACTTACAGCTGGCTCCTATTTCCCAGGGCCTGAGAGATTTTATGGCAAGGAGGAAGAAGTGTGGGCAGCGCAGGCAGAGCGTGACATGCTCTGTTAGCATCTGGCCAGTTGAATCTGCAGTCAGTTAGGTTTTGTTCCTTCATTCATCAAAGCTGTTTAATAGGCTAATCGTTTGGGCCACGAGCACCATCTTCCAGCCAAAAAAATCGACCTCATCTTCCCATACCCCTTTAAATGTTTGTATTACAAGTTTCCCTACTGCTTTCTGTAAACTCTGACAGAAAGCGGCAAATGGAGAACCATAACTTTCCTGCCTTGGTCAATCACTAAGCACTGCAGAGAGCAGTGCTAAGGTAAGCCAGGATAGCCTTTTCTGCTCTAGGAAGCCCTATCAGGTAGTATGAATCTGCAGTTTGGACCTTATCTGTGTGCTCGGAAGAAAAAGCATTACGTACTTTCCAGAAATGCAGGCAGACTCATCTTGTCCCAGGGAAGCCAGTAGTTTGACTCCCAGTTCACAGGCACTTCTGAGGAAAGCTGCTACTCAGTACTACCAGATGCGGCTGAGAAATGTGCGGCTGATAATTTGCAAAAACCACCACTTAGATCTTAGCATATGAAAGGAGAAGGCTCAGTCAGGATTCATGGAAGCCAATTTGAAAACCTGTCATAAAAAGCACTCAGGGAGGTGTAGGAAGATGAGCTAAATGTTGATGTATTAACCATTTTTTGTGTGGGAAGTAGTACTTGCAGTCAGGAAAAACAGCCTAATAAATGGTTTATATAAACAAGGCAGCAATCCTTGTCTGCTTCTCAAATGCACAGGTGCTGACTATTCAGCTAGTTCGGCATGTCTGGTGAAGAGAGATGAAGAGGACAGGTTCAAAAGTGGCTTTGTCCTGTGCACAGAAATGAGTTATGTGTTGCAGTACAAACCTCAGAGTTGTGCAGTGTGTGGATTCCTGAGACAAAGATATTAAGAGGGGCTTGGTACCCAATGCATCGGGCTCGCTCTTGTGAGAGTACGGTTTGCATTGCTGAAGTCGCTTTTGGGTACTTCTGGGGATTAGAGCCGTGCTACACCCAAATGAATTTGAAATGGTGGGAGAGAAATAGCTTGTCCAGGATCCATTAGTCACACCCAGAGCCATCTTACATTCATCTCTGCGGGCCTCCCAGCGTGATGTGCCCAGGATGGCCTCTGAGGAGGTGCCACACAGCAAGGTACGAAATGTTTTTTTCAGTATATTTCTGTGCAGTGGCGTTACTTGCTCTGTGGTCTTACGGTTTAAAAGCATTACTGATGCATGCTTGCTGTAGATTGGGTTTCTCCCACAACAGAGATAGCCAGTCCAAAGTCTTTAAATGTGTGCAAGCTCCCCAAAGGCTTGATGGGACTCTGGGAAGCTCTGCTGGCCTCAGCAGCACGTTTCTTAGGCTCTGAGCAGTGTTTTGTGCACCACTTACTGCTGAAATGACAGCTGCAACCTCAGCTGGAATGGGCAGGGCAGTAAGAGGCACTGTGTAATAGCAGGGTGTGAGCAAGGAAGAGGGCGTTTTGCTTTTATCAACTCTTCTTTTCCAGTTACGAAATGTTCCTCTTTTTTAGAAGGCAATTGTAACGGGGAATGTTTAAGGTATTTCTTAATATTAGAACTTTAGTTAATAATACTCTTAAAAAGTCAAAAGCGCCTAGGTGCTCAAAGACAAGCTATAGCATCCAGGAGGGAGATGCTGTTCCTGAGCGTGTTACAGAAGGTCACACACTGTAAATATCATCTGCTGCAATTGATTTTTTTTTTTTCCCCGCAATTGAAGGGCTGCAGTCAAAGTTTTTTATATTCACCTGGAAAAAAAAAAACCAACATTGATGTATCTTTCTCTCCTTCTTTGCCTTTCCACCATCCCCATCGAATTTCTGTTCCTTCTACTACCATTCCTGGACGATTGAGGATAGTATGGGCTGACTTGAGATTTCTTTAATTTTTCAATGACATACACTGAGAAATTTATGTAATTCGAAAATCCAACATAGCTGCTTGCATAGTCCCTGTAAGTTGAGCTGGTGGCCATTTCTAGTAATATATAAGGTAGTATCCAAGTTTCTTATCAGGTATAAAAGTCAGTCTCCTTCTCTTTGCTTACAATTGTACACTTGCATTACTGTAAAAAGGAAGGGGCTATTTGGAGAAAAATGGGAAATGAGCTTATTATAGAATAGTATCTCCACTCTTTAGCGTAATTTTCAGTGGCTTTACACCTCCCTACACAATGTCAGTGGAGTAAGGGCACATTATGTGTGGGGAAAGTAGCTCCTGCATCTTCTGTGGAGCCGGGGGTCATAAATCAGCTCCTGATGAAAATCTGTAAGAACCTAGTCCCTGAGCTCTATCCCTTGTCACTGGCAGATAGATACCACGTTCACACAGTGACCCGTGAAAACAAGGAGTAAGAAGAACAATTTAGCCATCGATGCACAACAAATGAGCAGCTTGTTCCCCCCCAGCAAGCTGAGTGTTGTTATTCAAAACATACACCGCGGGGAGAGCTCTCCTCTCTCCTGCTGTGCTTTGGGCTGTTGAAGCACTAAGACACCATCTGATGGGTTGGGTGTTTGAGTTTTATTTTAATATTCTGTGTATTTGGATGCTCTTTTCCATGGGTTTCTTTTCTTCCTGTTTACTTGGGACTTGCATGTTGAGCTGGGGATGAGGGCAGTGTAGTGCAGGGGTTACTGCAGAGTCCCAGCAGAGAGCCGGGGTGGAGTGGAGGGTGGGATTTAGGAGGCAGATGTGAAGACGTCATGTTGCGCTGTGCCTGGCTTCAGCTTTCCCTGCCCCTCTGCTCCACATTACAGCCTACACGCATGTGCACCATCCCCAGTGGGAAATTCATCTCTGTTGCAAGAGAGAGCATGTGTGTGGAAATAAATAACCAAAGCAAGGAGAATGGCTGGAACAAGTAGCAATACCCAGCCATCACATTTCTGGATTTCCTTAGGGTTTTAGGTCTTCCAGCAGCACACATCTGCCTGCAGCACAGGTTATGTCTGTGGGCCTGGGCTGAGGGCTCTGCTACAATTCAGCTCTTCACTGTTCAGCCGGCAGCTGGAGAGAGGCTGTTGCTTTGGGGGAACCCCCTTCTCTCCCTCTTTTTCGTTCTGCCAAGATGCAGAGTAAGAGCTGAAAGCCCTCAAACTGTTTAAAAAAAAAGCCTTGGACCAGTCTGTGGCCAAAGCCAATGGAAGGGAATGTTCCTGACGCTTTGTGTGTGACTGATGTGATGAGATGCTGTGCAAGCAGGCAGTGCTGGCTGTGCTGAAGAGGGACCAGGGGTCAACTTTTAGGAAGCAAGGACCTGACTGTTCAATGAACAATTGCACTAAACGTTAGATGAAGTTCACGAAGTCAGTGGAAGCACTCACTATGACTACGGTAGGCTTGGGGTCAGCCTTCAAGTAGCTAGCTAGTAGATAAGAAATTCGTAACGAGTATTCTAGCCAACCTATGTTGTAGCCTTGAGATCAGAAAAGCAATTTCTATTTAGAAATAGCAGTCTGTAATGATGTACTTAAATATTTATCTTGGCAGTAAATCAGAAAGCTACCAAACTGCTGAAGCCCATTAGATTAAATCAAATGTAGACACGTAAGAAAGGGTGCAGGCAATGCCAGAGAGTTAGAGAATAACACAAAAAAGCAATAATTCCTCTAGAGATAATTGCCAAATACCATGTCGTTACTGGCAGCAGCACAAATTCATCCGGCTTTGACATTTCTGGGATTGCGTGCAGCGGCGCAGCGTGAACCATTCAGGATGGGGTGCTGCCTGCTGGCAGCACGGGTGGAGAGCGACTTTCCCTTGCTTCCTGCCACTGCGGTGCTACTGCCTTGGACTTCAGGTGGTTGTGGTTTTCAGTCGGGGGCACTTTGATACGTGCCATTTTGAGCAGAGCTTTCGTGGCTGGGAAGTTCTATTTACAACCTCTCAGAGGAAATCTCAGTGGGGAGAGCTGCCGGATGGATAGGACATGGGGGAAGGGAAAGGCAGGGAACAGCATAAAGGGGACATGAGATGACAGACAGAGGCTTCCTGGAGAGAGAATTTGGACTTTTATCCTCAGGTAATGTGGAAACTAGTCTGGTAAGGTCCATGCATATTTCTGCCGTTCGTTGCAATATAGACCATTTCTTGGGTGTATTTAGACTATGGCAATTTATATATAATGCAGTGCTTTTGCAAAACGGGTGATGTTAATTAAAGTTACCATTGACACAGCCCAACTTCCCATCCCAGTATAACTTTTGGGTTCAGAAAAACAATAAAAGTCTTGTTGAGAACTGTATTTTTCTTGCTTAAATAGGCATGTGAGTGCCTGGGAGACCTAACATGATAGGAAAAAATTAAAGACAGCCTATGGAACTGGATATTGTTCAAACGAACATAGAGCATTCCCTTCTTTATCAGCTGAGTCTCTATGTCTGCTGAAGGATAAACCAGGAGATGTTGCTGTGTAGTATTCATAAGCTGTGCCCTCCAGATTTCCCAGTTAGAAAAGCATGCAGAGTATGAACGTAACCATGTTTAACTTTACAAAACAAAGTGTAAGTCTGAATATGCGTCTATTCATGTAATAATATGGATTTTTTTAAATAAAAAATAGCTATGTGTCTTAGCAGTGGAAGTATATTCCTAACAGCTGCATCCTCTATGATTTGGTGAGTGTGGGACCTCTCCAGCAAAATTGCCGGTACTAAGGAATAGAGAGATTTTCCACCTGGTTGTCCACTTATTCCTTCACTGCACAGAGAATTTTCTTAAAAGTATGAATTACTGCAAGTGGGTGAAAAGCAGTATCACATTTAGCAGTAACACAAAACAGAGGTCCTGTTATCCTTGGGCTCATTTAGAGCTTGATTGTATTTCTGTCCTCTTCCAAGGTAGCACATTTCTTTGGCTGAATTACAGTTGCTCACACCAGGACTGGATCTGTCTCCCAATACTCAGATGTGGGAGTGGAACTGAATTTTAAAAATTGAGGCCAGCAGATAAAAAGCCAGGCTGCGGGAAACTTGGATGCAGTATTAGAAGTTGGAAAGGGGAGGGGAACAGTGTTTCTCCCCACACCCCCCTTAGTGATTTTCTTTTGAAAACCTAACTTGGTTGGAACAGATCTGTAATGGTTAGGTTCTTATATTCATGATTTTTCCTCCTGTGTTTTCTCAAAGATGTGTATGGATTCAGTCAGAGTGTGCTATCCCTGCCTGTCTCATACATAGGTTTAGAAGGAGGAATATATCTTTCATCAGGAGCTGGGTTTCTCCCAAATGGAGCACCCACCCAAGTGCAGCTGGCTGGGTGGGAGGGAGCAGTTTGCATTTTTAATACCAAGTGACACACTGAAAGAAAATTCCTGCCAGTATGTAACACTTATGAGTCAAACCCAGATGCTGGACAGATTTTTTTTGTCCCACTGTCCCTTGCACAAGCAGAAAGCTTTTCAGAGGAAGAACACCTGTAGGTCCTGTGCCAGGGTGCAGTCCTTGTTTCTGAACAGAATTATCCTTCTGCTCTAAGCCCATGTATTGTGATGGGATTTTGATTTCTTCCTTTTTATCAAGCCGTTTACAGCCTTCTCTGGCGTGTTTAAAAACACTAGCATTTTACTTTAAATGTCTAATCCTTCTGTTAAGCGCCTGCCCTCTCTGTTGCTGGGAGTGCAAGCCAGGCTGGGTGAAGGCTGTAGCGTACCTGGGAATTACATGTCTGTCAGGAAGATTCCTATTCCTCACATACTCCTGAGTGAAGGAGCATGGGGGTCAGAATATTAAAAGAAATAAGCTATTGAGTTCCTTTCTGTGCTTATAAGTGATTATGTGGTTTTATTGCATGACTGAAGTGTGTGATATTTCTGTTGCTGACAGGGAAGGCCGCTCTAATGCTCACATTAAAGGAGATTACCAAAGAATCGGAGATGTTATGCTAAAGAACATTCAGAGTATGAAGGTAGGAATGATCCTCTATTAAGCTTCGACAAGGATTAACATTAGCATGCTTTTCATTTTCATACAGTGTTGCCTTTTGTGCTGTTATTTGCCAGTTGTAATCAAGGCTTATGCTATAGAAGTTTCCTTTGATGAAGTAGCAAGCGCTTGGTGTGAGCCCCGAGATTTCAGAATTTCAAGCTGATTTTGAAATTGTCCAGCCCCTTTCCTCAGTCCACTCTCCAAATATAGGAACAACGAACACAAAAGTTCAGGAACATTTCATTTCTGGTTCTTTTTTCTTTCAAATAAGAAAGCAAAACATTGGAATACGTATGGCTGAAGAGACTGTTCAAACACCAGGCGTGCCTACTTGTTCATGCCAATATAAGTGTTAGGATATTGCAGGCATAGTGACCATAACCAGGATATTGCTTTGATTTGAGAATCTTATATTGTGCACTATGGTGCCAAGTTAGATGAAAGGTTTTTGAATAAATGCTAATAATTGCCTTTGATCCCTTTAAACCTACAGGCAAAACTACATGTATGAACTGTAAATCTAGGTGCAATGTTCAGCAGACTTTGCGTTTGTTCTTAGTCTGGCCAGAGTAGTATTTTTGATGCTCTGTGTTACTGAACAAAGAGCATGGAAGGCAGGCATGGGAGCCTGTGAAAACCCTACAGACTTTTATAGTGCAGATGGATAACAGACAGCTCACTTTATTATACTGTAGCTATGCATCCAGGTCAGTGTGTGGCAAAACATGGCACTGCACCTTCGGCATGTGGATCCCAAAAGTGCTTTTGAAACTATCCAATAGATCTTTCCTTGGTGACTGCCACTTTGGTATTCTGGAGTAGTAAATGGAGCAGCCTTGAGTCCTTGGCTGGAGGAAGGGGCAGTTTAATCTTTATAAGCACTCCTGAGATGTTAGTTAGTACTAGGCTTATCTTTCAGAAGGACAGAGAGAGGTGAAGAGAGGTTAGGTGACGTGCAAGTGATTATACAGCAAATCAGAAATAGAGATTGTAGAAATCTTGATTTACCATCCCCAACAGAGACAGCTTTGTCACCAATAAGGCAGCCTTCCTCTTTCTGCGGTGCACTTAGCAGGAATTCCTTTCTCCTCTCAAGAGGCAATCCAGATGCATTGGAAGATACCCAGAGGGGACTCTTCTACCTCCATCCCTGCTCTCAAGAAGTGTGCACCTTTTCACAAACAGTTTTTTGAGTCCCAGAGAGCTTCTGACAGGCTGCTTCTGTTCCTGGTACCTTGCAACATTAAATTGCCTGTCCTTCACTGTCTGGAGGTCCTTCTGTGGCACTAGTCTAAAGGCAGAGTGCAGTCCTCACTGTAACTTAGACCTGTCAGTGTGCTTTCACCTTTGCCGTTCTCCCTTTCCCGATAGAGGATTTTCTTCACGTGCTTTGAGATCCGCCACCGCTTATAAGCACATATATGTGGAGGAAGAGGCAAAACCCAGCTTGCCTTTAAGAACTGCACAGGAAACAGTGGAGTTAGTTAAAACTTTACATATTTAGCACGAGATCTGTTAAAAGACCTGTAAAACTGACACTCCTTGTTTAATTAACATAGGAAAGAAATTAAGGGCAAGTAATTAATGGGCAGCCTCTGTAGTAGTCCAGAGGGTCTGCTGTGTCTTTGCCTGAATTACAGGCCTGGAAAACGAATATGCAGTCTGTGGAGGAAGCGGCTTGGCTGTAGGGAAGGTATATTTCTGGTAAAGATGTCACAAATCACAGGAGAGAGGGAATTGATTGGAAATGTGTCAAAAAGCACAAGCTTTAGATTAAGCCAAACTGTCTCTCAAGTCTACTGAACATTCAGTTTGTTTTTGTTGCTGGTTAATATTCTACCAGGTCTGGGACATTTTTTTTTGGCTGCTCAGAGAAGCTCTGTGCATCCTGAAGAGCCAGTTTACCTTTTGCAAAACACAGATGAAGCCCTTGTGTTAATTGTTCAAAAAAATACTGCTGAATTGTTTAAAATGGGACTCGTGAATGTCTGTGATACTGAGACCTAAATGAAGTTATTTCATGCAAACTTCATTCACTTGCTGGGGCATAACACTCCTGCTGCCAGTGGGATCATCTTAGAGACTGCACTAAGGAGAAGAGGATGTAATCTAAGGATGAGGAACTCTAACATACCCATTTCTGTTGGACAACACCTCTGTCGTGTTTGTTTGGATTCCCAGGAGATGCAACTTCTTGTTAATAACAGGGGAGCCAAAGCTAGAAGTCCATTTGCCTGCATCTCAGTTCCCCAAAAGCACCTAAGGGAACCACAGCAACAAAATCCCTTCATCCTCTTAGAAAATCCCATTTTGTTTCCTAGCTCCGTATTCGCATTGTCCGGCTCTCTCCCTGTTGCACCTACTTGCATGGGCTATGTTCATGTCATCTCCTTGCCTTTGGATTTCTCACTGATAGGAGACTTAGTTTTATTTACTCGTGCACTTTTGTTTTACAGGGAATGAAGAGGGGATGGGGGTGTGTACTTCAAAGGAGTAATGCCATTTCCTCTTTTCAAGTGAATATCAGAGCTATTGTGTTGTACAGTGATTTTGTTTGCAAAATCTCAACTGCTGTGCTAGTTGGATTTTTTACTGGAATAGGTTTGGGCTGAGTCATGTCTCACAGTGATTGCTAAGAGCTCTACCACATGCTCTTTTCTCTGTGCATATAAGCAACTGACAATTCACCTGTGGAAGCACAATGAGATTTTAATGGAGTTGGAGAATGGAATCAAGAACTCTCGCAAGCTGGAGACCTTTTGCAGAGATTTTGAGCTACAGAAAGTCTGCTACTTGCCTCTCAATACCTTCCTTCTCAGACCTTTACACAGGCTTATGCACTACAAGCAGATAATGGAGAGGCTTTGCAAACACTACCCACCAAGCCACATAGACTTCAGGGATTCAAGAGGTAAGTAAGAGAAAAGACACTGATTCCTGGAGCTGGGGAAGGGCATCCAAACCCATTAAAGGTGCATACCTGGGCAAAAGAAAACCAACAACAAAAAAACTTTATTTTTTTAAGAGGAGGATTGAAAGAGGGTTGAGTTGCACTCAGAAGACCAGAAATGGTAGGATTAAGGTTGCTCTTCTATACACATTATGCTGCAGTCTGGACAAATACTTGGAAGAGACATCTGCTGGGGGTTATTAAACACACAGAAATGACACACAGTTCAGGAAGTCGCTTGAACTGAAAACAGTTGGGAGAGAGCACAGGGAACACACCATATGTGTTTGTCTTGTTCCTACCTTTCTGTAGAGATCCGCTAGGAACACAGAATATTGGCCCAGGTCAACCCTTGGTCTGACCTAGTATGGCTGCTGTTATTTTGTCTTTAAGTGCTATTTGTCTTCTTTTCCAGACATACTGTTTGCTCTATTACCATGTCCATGATTTGTTTCAGGAATTCAAAGCTGCCAATGTGGGATTTTTTTTCCAAATGTGAAGAGAGTTTCCTCCTGTAGTCTGAACTCAGTCTGCTATTACTTTCTGATGATTTGTTTTCTTCCTTTCTCACCCCCTTCCCCCACCCCCATTGTAAGCTATCTACATTTAAGGATATGTTATCTGTACAGTTAGCACTCTGTGCAGACCCGTGGAAGGACTTGGGCAGGGAACAACGCTTGGCATGACTGCTCCCAGCTGCAAGGTTTAGCTGAGTTAGCTGGCTAAGTTCCCTTAGATGCCATGCAATGACACCCACAGCAGGCAATGCACAAAATGTGGAGGTAACTTGACCTGTAGCAATAGGAAATGCCGCAGAGGTCTGTGGCACCGAAGTGCTGTGTGACACAGATGTTTACCCAAATGTAGCTCCTGCCTGAACGATGGCAAGGAACACAGTGAGTAGTGCCTTCATCTTCATATGTTTTAGCCAAGGCTAGACGATGAGGATGATGTGTCCATTCCCACTTTCCCAGAGAGTGCAGCAGACATCGAAGTTTGATTCCTGCTCCACTTTTGAAATGGATACAAACGCAGGATTCAGGGGTGAAAATAAGAGAGCATGAGAAGGACAGTGTGACTCAGAGACACCATCACTCTAGGATCAGTCTCTTACTAGGTGTTTGTAGATTTTTTGTTAAAGGTCAGAGTGTAAAGGAAGCAAAAAAAAGGGGAGGTGTGGATGTGAATCCCAGCAGAGAACACAGATCTCCCACTAAAAGGTGAATGAACTGTACACTGAGCAATGATGTAAGAAGGAAGAAAGAATCATTGTTACTCTTCCCTTGACTGTATTTTTTTAATACAAATGGCTGTAACTGCTCTTCTAGCAGTAAAGTCAGTGTGTCTGGCCCATTCAGAGACTGCCTGTCCACTCAGGCCTACCAAGGTTGGTGCTTACATACACAATGGTACAGGGAGCCAGTCGATGAGCTGATCCCCCAGAAAAGATCAAGTGGTGAAGTGATTTTCAGCTTAGTTCTCCGAGTCGACTTACTGCATTGTTGACACAGCAAAAAGACAAGGAAAGCAGATAGGCAGCAGCCTGCACTTGATTTGGTTTCTGCTGCTGCAGCGTGGGACTTCGTCCTGCCTGCTTCCTCCTGTATCCCACCTGATCCTTCCTCACACAGCAAAAATCCCCTATGACAATGGAGATTTTCCTTAGGGAATTCACTCCCAGGTCTTAAGTCACTCATTGTTGGTAGTGTCTTTGGAGGGAATGAAGTAGAGTCGTGACGCGACTCGATGACATGCAGCCCTTTTAGTTGCTCTCATTGCTGGGACTGGGGACAAACCCCAAGATTACTGTGGTTACCATCTGAAATGATACAATAAATGACACTGCCATCATTTCCTGATGTTTTCAAATATGGACCTGACCCAGTGAGCTGCAGGCAGAGGGAAAAATGTTCCCCCCCGCAAAGATAGAGAAGATCCCTAGATTAATTGGAGATGTAGGAAGTTAAGTCCTTTAGGAGAACCCATTCATTGGTGCTCTGAATTGACTCGAATCTTCCTACAAAGTTCCTGTAGCCAAAACAGAGCAAACTTTTGGTTGAGGAAATAGACTCTTTCTTCATTACAACACTCAACCCTCTCCCCTCCACCCCCTAAGATGATGTCCAGAGTTTGTGTGGTTTTTAGTCTGCCTGAGTAGCTTTACCCTGTGAAGGAGAAGGGTAACACAAGAAGGGTGATGTTCATGAGCTGGGTGCTGCGGACAAAAGCCATCTTTCTTTTTGAACATTCTTGTGAATTTTTAATAAGCTTTTTATGGTTTTGTCCATCTAGCTGCTTTGGCTGATATTTCTGAAATGGTGGCTCAGCTCCATGGCAATATGATAAAGATGGAGAACTTCCAGAAGCTGCATGAACTCAAGAAAGACTTGATAGGCATAGACAATCTGGTGATCCCAGGAAGGGTAAGTAGCAGAGTTGTGATCAAGGTCTGATACAATTTCAGAGCATTAGGTATGTTTTAGAAACCTCTTCATTAGGAGCAGCTATGAAATTGCCTTTCCTCAAATGAACCTTCTTCTCTCACCAAAAACTATCAAATGTATACATAACAATACCATAGAAAACAGCAGCCTTTAAAGCGGGAAGAGGCAATCATTTTTATTACCTTTTTACTGATTTTATTAGGTTTATCTTATGTATAGATTTGGACATTTGTAGGCAATTCCAAATATCTATTACAACAGAGGCAGTAAAAATGTAGTATTTATCACAGCATTCAGAGCTCAAGCAATTGCACATTTTCTCATTTCTTGCCACCCTTAACGTTGGTATTTTTCTTTCCAACCATCGATGCTAGATCATGGCAGATTAAAGGAAAGTAAGACATTTGTGCTGGAGGACCTTCAGCCCTTTCATGATGCCTAGCTTTGAAACTCATGGCCCTGGGGACAAGCAGTCTCTTTAGTCTACATGTAACATTAGGCAACAATTTTTGAGACAGTGTTGCCTTAAGTAAACACTTTTAATGTTGGGGTTTTTTTAAATGTTTTAATGTTATAAAAATACCAACATCTCTTTCCTACTTGTCATGCTTTTTCAAAAACAGAGCTTTAATTCAGAAGAAATGAGACTCAGTGTAATAGCTGTAGACTTTTTTGCTTTTCTAGGTGCATGTATCTGTGCATGCAAACTTGAGGGTTGTCTGTTGTTGAAATGCCGGGGAAAAGGCATCACTAGACTATTCTTGCCCCTTATGCATTTCTGGGAAACGGTTTGTGAAAAAAAGACGAGTTTTGCATTGAACTGCAAATACGGCGGTGCTGTAACTTGCCCTGCAGCCCAGCCCTGATGCACTCCTGCAGGACGGCTGGGCCACCGCTCGGGGAGAACCGCAGCCTGGGGTCCGCTTGCCGTGCCGCGTCCGTGTCTAGTGCCACGGCGGGGTCGCAGCAGAGAGGCAGCTTGCTGAGCTCTCTGGGGTCTAGTTGGTTTAAGGATTCAAACATTTAGAAAAAGGGGTTTGAAGTTGATGTGCCATTGGGAAGGCAGTGCTGAGCACAGGTATTTCTGGATTTGTGGCTGTTCCCCACTCCCTCACTTTGCCTCTTCCCTGTCTCCCAAGCAGCCGCCACAGCTTATGCCTCCTTCCAGTGATCCACAGGCCGTTTGCTTCCTTGGCAAGCCCCTCAGGACATTTCACAGCTCGTGCATCTCTCTTATCACATGAAATTAAATGCTGTCATCAGGTGTTTCTGCTACCCTATTCTATTTAAAGACAAGAGTAGTCTTCCTGTCCTAGGAAGTTCAAGAAAAAGGCAGGCCGGGGACAGAGGTTGTTTGCTTGCCAAGGCGAAAAGCATTGGCCACCACACTCTGGCGCATGCCCAAGACTTTGCTGCTTCCAGCTGCTCTTCTGGCTCCAATTGAAGTCCCTGACCCGCTGCAGGCCAGGCTGGGAGGCAAATGTCACTGTCACCCATGGCTGGGTTTACGTGAACTCCGTGTCGCAGAGGAGAAGTCTCATGTTAGGCCGGTGATTCAGCTGTCCTAAAAGAGGCTGTAGGTAACCATCCTCTTCACCTTGTCCCAGACTGGGGTCTCTGCCGCTGTGCAGCTGGTTCCTATTACTGGATGTTAAAACATGCCATGGTCAGTTGTGCTTGCAGATTGCAATGACCTGCAGCTCTTGATTCATGTGTTCACACAGCGCTTGTGTCCCGATCCAACGTTGAGGAGGGTTTCGATAAGATCCTAAGAGCGAGATAAAGACACAAATGAGGTCAAATGCCATATACCCCAAAAGAGCTTTTATTATCAAAAGTAGAAAATAGTAGCGATAGGATAGAATGAAAGAAAATGCAGAAATCAAGCAAGCATTCAGGATAGAGTTGCAAGGATAGTCCCACCATGGATCCAGCCACATCCCATTGGTCCTCAGTCTTCAATTCTTCAGCGGTGGGCGCCCACCACAGCTTGTCTTCAGGGTTTTTATAGGGCATAGTTCGATGACGCATGCACATATGTACAGGTCATGTACTGTTCACGCACTGCAGGTTTTGTCTATCACGCGACGTTCATGTGTTCGACACCAGAAACCAGTACCTTATCTTGAAAGACTACAGTTCCCATGAGAATGTTAGTCTCGCATGCTTTGTCGGGCTCCAGCCTGTTTCCTCCCCTAGATGCCTTAATGGCCTGGTATCGTCCTTGTGGACAGAGGAGTGTCCTGCTTAAACAGCCCATCCCAGAGACAAATGGCTTGAGATAAGTAGTTCACAGTTCTCACACCTAACAATCCTCGAGATGAATGGCTTGAGATGACAGTCCAGTCTCTCGCACCTAGCAATCTCTGAGACAAACAGCTCCAGATAACAATTCAGTCTCTCACAGCTTGCCATGGCGGTGCTAAGCCTGCTAGTGACTACTAGGTGGTACTATATAAATAGTAATTATGATTAATGTTCTTTGGTAGCCAACGACAGCTTCCAGTGGCCTCTCTGGTAACGTGAACCTACCATGATATAGGGATAACCACTTCTAGCCACTTTTTCCACCCCTTAGCCCTTAGGTGATGTAGGTGGGGGACTGGACACATCACAGCAACCCTAAGGCGACCAGAGTGTCTCTCTGAACAGATTAATCTTAGCCAGTTTCTTCCTAAGCTGCAGGTGATTCTGGTGCTTTATATGCCTTTTACATGCACAATTATGAGTAGAATGACCATAGAAAGGCTGTAATAAATAAATATAAACCTCTTGGCAGAAGCTCGAGGGAGTGACTGAAAAATGATATTTTCATGGATTTCAGATAAGTAGAGGGGTGAGTTACGGTATAGTTCACAGTAAGCCCAGGAAATCGAGTATTTTGCAAGGTTCAGATGTGGTTAATTCCATCCCTAAACATTCTTAAACATTTTGATCTGAATTAATGTACTGTATTACATGACATGGATGGTACTAGGATCACTCACACTGCCAGACCAATTTCCTTCTTTTACTGCTGCTGACGGTGATGTTGATTTGTGTAGCTGATTTTACATCTCAGTGAAGAGCTGTGTCTGCCATAGGCACAACAGAAGCTCACCAGTGGCTAACCAATAACACACAGGCCAACTTATCATTAGTTTTTACATCATTTGTACTGTGAAAAATACTCATTCAAAACTGATGAAAGAGGGAGCTCTCTGAGGGAGTCAATGTTAGGTGAAGAAAATTTTGCTTAGCTGAATTTTCTTAAAATGAATGGATTACTATGAAGGAGTTGTCCTAAAGACAGTTACAAATGGGAAGAAATTATCCTATAAGTAAGACTTTTAACATATTTAATAAAGAAAATAAAATGTCTTGGTGACTGATAGGCAAGTCAGTCCTGTGACCAAGTAGTCATATTTATGTTTCCATAATAAAAAAATCATCATCATTTTTGCAGAAGATACATACTTGGTTTGTATTTTTTCCTACAGGAGTTCATTCGACTGGGCAGTCTTAGTAAGTTGTCTGGAAAAGGTTTACAGCAACGGATGTTCTTTCTGGTAAGCAAGAAGACGGTTTTTCTTTAAATAACAAAATGTAACTATAAGCAACTATTAGACATATTGTTAGACTTGAATTGTGAATTACAGTATTTTTAAACAGCCTTATTTGAGTTAATGTAATACATCACCTGTGTAGCAGGTTGTTAAGAAGTTATGTTTCTGTCCAAACCCAATATTCTCTTTGCAACTGCTTCTTGCAAGGATAAAACTATTTATTCTTATATGACACTGTAAATATAACGATAAAACAATACCTCCTAGCACATTGTGTTAAATAAAAGCAGAGTTGTTATACAGTGAAAAGTGGCACCAGGGTTAGTGATCATATCCAGAAAAGAAAATAAAGAGTAACTCCCGGTGGTATGAACAATAATCCACATAACGCTCTTGGGACACATTACAGAACCAAGTTCCTCCACAAACCATCCAGTTTCAGCCCACGAGAGTGCAGCATGTTGATGGACCTGCCTTTACCTGAAGGTACATCTTGTAGCTCTTGCACTAGGAAAGGTTATCTTCTCCCACCATCCCTCGCAGCATTTTCAGGTTACAGTGATCCCGCTCGGTCTCCGATCCACGAGAGCCGACCAGATGGTTCCTCCTCTGTCCTTCTTCCCAGCCAGCTGACTTGCTCCCAAGCTCCCCATCCTGCTGCTGCTGAGCCCTTGGTGCTGGGGCACTGGGATGCCCTGCAGAGGGCATAGATTTTCTAATCCAGTGTTACAGGGCAAAACATTAAAGAGTCAGCGCAGTATGGCAAGAACGTATCCTTGGCTTCTTGTCTGTGAAAGGTGAAGACAGAGGGTGTGTAGAAAAGCTTGTGAGTGTGCTACGTTTTACAAGCTGTTTGACATTTTAATCTTTCAACTGAGCCAAAGGTATAACTGCTGAATCTACTTGAGTAGGATTATCCTCTGCCTTTAAAGGCACTGAAGAGAAAGCCTAATGAATATGGTGCATGTTTTCTTGCGTACAACCGTTCTTGTTACCAGATGATGCCTCAATATTATACCTGTATAAAACATTAAAAAGTTGAGACTAGACTCTCAAGTCAGTTGCTCACGCTGTCAAAGAAGCCTTTGGTCTGTCTCAAGCACTGGAATCTTTTTGGAGGTAAAATCCTGGGTCAGTATTCTGGGATTCTGAATACATGTGTAATCATTGGCAAAATTAAACCCCCCTCTAGTGGCTGATCCATACAGCTTTGTGAATTATTGCTGTTTGATTGTAGATGTCTGTGGTGAGAGCTCTGTTTCACACCACATAGTGTGATTTTCTTGATGCTTCTGTCTGGTTTGAGAAAAACATCCTTTGACCCGCACTGAAAATATGCCATTTGTTTTATGGCAACAAAATGCAGGCATTTGACGTGGTTTTGACAACGGGTGTTACATGCAGGAAGCTCTACAAATTGAGATACTCAGTCTCTTCACCTTGATATTTCCAACTTAAAGCCATCGACCTTAAAACAGGTCTCCCAGCTTCCTCCTGAATATGGGGAGTAAAAGGTAGCCACTTACCTCGTAAGAGTTAAGTTGAACACGTCTCTCTCGGGTCTGCTTGCTTATCTTGCCACACAAATCAGAAGAAAAAATTGGTGAAACACACTTACCTTGCATAGCTTCAGAGCGTGAAACATACTACTTGGTTTCACTGCTGTTGTGGCTGGTTAGTTCTGACCCAGAGATCACAAAGGAAATATTTATTAGAAGGCATCATAAGATATCCAGTGGAAAATTGTGGGAACGTGCCTGAGACCAGCTGGGAAGGAAGGCAGGGAAAATAAGAGGTGCTAGGACTAGATGCTGGCATGTTGTGGAAGCCAGTATTTTGGATTCATGCATTAAGACTGCCATCTAAATAGTCAGCCAGTACTGGCTAACTTTCCCATATTTACGATTCAGTTGGGTTTTTTTTTTCTACAAACATACTTGCCAACATCATTCTAATAATGCTTATTCTTGCTTTTTAGTTTAATGATATCTTGTTGTACACAAGTAGAGGCCTGACAGCATCAAATCAGTTTAAAGTCCATGGGCATCTTCCACTGTATGGCATGACAGTAAGTATTGTGAGAACTTGAGGGATTCATGCTTAAATGGCCATTTCTGGTCCCATCTTAATTGCTTGATGAGTTTCTGCTGGAGCGAAAGCAGGAGCAAAGGGCTGTTCTCTGATTCAGAGAAGTTGTGGTTACCTTCTGCAGTGCCTGATGGGGCTGTGTCAGATTCAGCATGTGTTCAAGAAGGTGATTATATAGCAAAAGGCGGAGGGGGGAAGGCATTTCAGGGGGCAGCTTCCTCATAATGCAAACTTCTCATGAGATGGGTTCTTTATTTTTTTAAAAGCATAAATTTAACCATGATTCTTACAAGTAATTAATCACCAATTGCTTATAGACACACTGTGCAAGGCAAGTAAAAAGTAGCAACAGCCTAATTTCTATTTAAAAAAACCATTTCCTAATGTTTTCAGCTCTGTATCTTACAGCCAAAGTAGTGGGAAACTGGCAGCAATATGTCATTGGAGCTCTTGTTGCAGTTCCTCTGGAAAACAGTCAATCTGGGCCAATAGCACCTGGTTGCCTCTTCTTACATGATTTCAAAAATATTTTTGCTCGTTTCAAAACACTTGCATTCCCCCCCATTATTTTCATTGGAACTTCTCGTGGGTTTGTATCGGCTCTGTACTGTTGTCCTGAGGATTGAGTTAGGTTATCATTACCACAGTAACTGAATTTCTCTAAACACTTGAGAGGCTTCAAGTTTTATCGAGTGTTTCTAGGAATGTACTCAATTATTGATGTCCATTTGGTGTGGACTTGTTCACAACAGAACTGTGTTACGCTGCAGTGTCTAGAGCACTCCCAGCCATAAACATATCCTTTTGTATGATGAGTCACTCTTCTGATAAAAGTACCACTGTTTTCCTTCTTTTTTTTTTTTTTTTTTTTTTTTGCACAAAGCAGACAAAGCCATGCTTTTGGTTTAAGAGGTTATTGCAGAACTTACTTGTTTTTCCAACTTGCAAGCCACCATTTTTTTCTCAATACCTAGCTCAAAACTGCTGTTTGTGAATGTTTCTCAATTTTCCCCAATGGTAAAAGCTTGTTCAGTTCACTGTTTCACCTTAAAAAATATGTACTTCCTGCAATCTGACTGCGTTTGGGCTTTTTATCTCTCAGATAGAAGAAAGTGAAGAGGAATGGGGTGTTCCTCATTGTCTAACGCTACGAGGTCAACACCAGTCCATCGTTGTCGCTGCAAGGTAATTCAGTGGAGACAACAGACACATGTAAACTGTCCTTGTCTGCAGCTTTCACAGTGGGACAGATAGAAAACCAGAGAGGCATTTGTTCGGATTTGCTCCTAAAGCAATTTCAAAGCTATATTCTTTTGTGAAAGCCACTTGGGGGGAAAAAAATGGTTGAATAGTCGAATGGGACAAAATAGAGTGGCAATGGTGCAAGTCAGAACCAAAACTAAGTTATTAGGAAAAAAACCTAGCATCTTGTGTCTGAATTTATTTATTTAAATTAAAAGTAAGCTCAGCTTGTGACTGTTTCTTAAGAGTTTGCTTTCAGCCTGTGTGAAAGTGAATAAAACCTGAATTTTCATTTTCAGTACCCACGCTGAAATGGACAAATGGACTGAGGACATTCAGATGGCAATAGACCTGGCAGAGAAAAGCAGTGGCCCTGCCCCAGAGTTACTGGCTAGCAGCCCACCTGACAACAGTAAGTAAATGCTAAAGAGCAGGTTTTACTCACTTTCATCAGTATGATTGGTGACTGCTTCTAAGCAAAGTCATGAAGGATGCTGGCCACAGGTCAGACCGACACGTTTGAAGTTGATTTATATATGCATATATATTTATATACGTGACATTTTAATGTTCTTGTTGATGTTAGCAGAAAGTTTCACTGAATAGAGAAGTGACTAAGCGTAATGATTCCAGGAACTATTTAACAAGATTTGGGCAGTGCCTGTCCTTGAAAGGTATTAAAATCACCAAGAAAGCATGGTAGTTAGTCTTTGATTCTAACATTTGCAGAAACATGTAAAAAAAAAAATCTACTTAACATCTGCACAAAATTATTTCTAAAAGTGTGTTTTAAAATTAGTTCACAATATTGTGGACAGAATTTATTTGTTTAATTTTTCCAATTATATATGTTGTTGCATAGAGGAAGAAAGATGCTTTTTCCCTGCATTTCATAGAGTCTCCTGATGAAACTACTGTAGACCAGGAATCTGAGGACGACCTCAGTGCATCCCGCACCTCACTCGAACGTCAGTCACCACACCGTGGCAACACTACGGTGCACGTCTGCTGGCACAGAAATACCAGTGTTTCAATGATCGACTTTAGTATTGCTGTGGAGGTATCTGCCTCAGAACGATCTGAACTGCAGCTCCCAACTCGCTCTTGAATGACAATTTCCTTTTTGCTCCTCCTTAATAAGCGCAGTATTCCACTGTCTCCTTCTGGGGAAGTTTCAGGCACACCTATTAAACTGACTCCCGGATCCTCAAACAGTGGCATAAACCATCGGTCAATAAACACCTATCTGCTCCCTCCGTGCGTCTTTGTAGAATCAGTTAGAGCAGTGATTTTCATAGAGTTAACTGTCCAAAAAACCACTGATGCCCTTGAAAATTTAAAGCGGGTCAAACTGTCTTAATGCTTTCAGTTACAGAGGCATTAAGTCGTTGCTCGAGCTGAAAGGATATTGTCTTTAGCTGCTGCAGCCAGAGTTTTAATTATGTGTATTACTAACGTACTTTCTTTACCTAGCCATCTTTTCTGGAACCTTGTCTCATTGCTCAGTCTCATCTGCTTTTTCTTTATTTGCATTTTCCACCTCAAAATAAGAATCCTTTTCCCCCCCAATCACAGCTAAGCCAATTTGATACCCATTCGTTAATTCTGTACTCAACAGACGAGATGCAGACATTGACTTTTCAAAGATTAAAATGAAAGACTCCTAGTCCAGTGTAGGTTTTAGGATGAGGTGGTAAGCTCGCTTTGGAGTTCTTCCTTCACCCAAGACAGTCTCCAGGGAGCTCCGAGTACTTTATCACAGTCCTCATCAAATGGAAATTTATGCTCAATGAAATGGTAAAAGGAATCTTAAAGCTGCATCGACTTGCACTCACAAGGCAGCTCTCAGACGTCAGGCCACCATGGCTCTAGAGAAGATGTATGGATGCAGAATGTAGAGATGCAAGGACAGACCGTATTCATAGTTTGTGTAACTGCCTCTGTTTTTAAACAGAAGGTGAGTTTACTGTGAAATATGACAAATAAAATTATTCCGTACTAGAAAGCACTAACTACATTGCCTCGTTTTGGTCCCAGGGAGGTGGATTTTCTGCTCTTTTTATACCCTTATATCCTGCAAGGGAAGAGTAGTTCAGCAGAGAACAAGGTCTCATATTTTTCCTTAAAGCAGAGGGCTTCTTATAAATAGATATAAAACTTAAACCAGTGACTAATTCTAACACTTAACACATTCAGTTAGGTAAATCGTTTGGTCTGAGATCAGTGCTCATTCTTCCTTATTTTTGTTCCTTCCCATCCCTCAAATGAATGCAAGCAAAGCAGCGAAGACCAAACACACCCTGGGAACATACGTTGTTCTGTGAAAACATCTCCAGCTCCACTGCTGTTCCATGCGTGGCAGGTTACACTCATGCTCACATCATTCTGTTCGTGGCTCTCACTTCAGCATTATCGTTTATTTTCTTTGTGTCTCTCCCTCCTTTCTGTCTCTCTCGTGGTAGAAGATCCTCTCTCTGTCAGTGACTGTACTTCCCTACC
This sequence comes from Elanus axillaris, assembly GCA_026212715.1. Taxonomy (NCBI): domain Eukaryota; kingdom Metazoa; phylum Chordata; class Aves; order Accipitriformes; family Accipitridae; genus Elanus; species Elanus axillaris. The sequence goes on along the minus strand of JANZLQ010000008.1, from coordinate 5,092,740 downwards.
TGCTGGACTGATCAGTGATCAGCGGCCTGTTTCCATTTCATATGTCTGCTGGTACCGAATGCAAAGCCTGTCCTTTTATGATATCCTCCAGAGTAATGAGGTAACAGAAAATTAAGGAGTACACCTGTAATTTAGGGCAAGGAGGCAGCAGTCCAGATATCATAGAATGGGATGATTTAAAGCAAAGGCTTTAATGTATATCCAAGACTGGTGAAAACAACATTTTTGAGAGTATTTCATTGGTAGTAGATAAACCAGGACCACCAGACTTTGACTATTAAGCTTTACAGATTATATAATGCAGAAGCTAATCACTTAATGAGAATGATGTAAACAGCTATTTTGATCCAGGTGAAAGCCCTTACGATGGGAAATAATTACTAATTCACTGAGAACTCCCCTTCATTTGCAAGGCACAATGATACTGGACTTCACATCTTCACTACGTGAAGAGTGGTTTCTACTGCCAGCTGTTAAATACTTGTACTTGGTTACAGCTTCCTCCTCCTTTTTGTTAAAATATCCAAAATCCAGCTAAGAATAAGGTTAACTGTCCTTGCTTTTGAAATCTTTGAAAAGTTACCGTGTGAACTCACTGGGTACTGAGCGCTCAATCTCTATCTGCAATTCTAAAGTATGTCATAACTTTCCTTTACATCACAAATTCATGTCAGACTTTCTGTTTCCATTATTCAACTTAAGTATCATTTGAAAAGAACAAAGGCAGACTAGGATAACAAGACTGATGTTTAATAATATGTTACTGAAAGCCACCTCAATTTAAAAAAGAGAGTGTAGTAGCTCAAAGTTTTTGCAAGTACCCAGCTACAAACAAAAAAAAATGTTACATGAAGTACTACTTAGTAGCAGATAAATGCAAAAGAAAGTACCTCCGGTCAACCAAAATGTTTTCACATACAACAAGGTCACATACAACCAGATAAAAGCAGATAATTTTTCTTACGACAGTTAAACTGCAGGTACCTTTCACTGTTTTATTTGGCTACTTTTGATCTGTTTCAGAACCAGCTGTCTGGAAATCTCCTAAGAAAATTCAAAAACAGCAACGGGTGGCAGAAGCTTTGGGTGGTGTTCACCAACTTCTGTATGTTCTTCTATAAGTCGCACCAGGTAACAGACTGCACAAGTGTGTGTGGCTGGAGAAGACCTTTTGTTTTTTCAAAGCGGTAGCAAAGATAAAAGCAGACATCGGTCACGGATGGCGTGGGTGGGATAAGCGTGTGTGCTGGTCACGGCTACTCAGCCTTTACTGCTGCTGGAACACGGGGCAGAGCCTGTTCTCAATCTGCTCGCTTGTCAGTTGAGGAACACGTGCTTGTTTCCTGAAAATTTGAACAGTCACAGTACATACCATCCTTGAAAAGTACAACAGATATCACTGCTGCTCAGAAAATGCGGTGCAAGTTTAGGCAAGAATTTTCTCTTGTACAAATTCTGAGATTATTACAATAAAAAATTTAATAGTGACTTACAAATTTTGTTTACCGTTACTAATGCTTAAGTCAAACAGGAGAGAAGGGGTGGCCAATGATTAATCCATCTGAGCAAACATCCCACTGCAAAAGGCGGGGGGGGGTTCTGTCTAGAATCTGTTGGACTTTGGAATCTCTGTGTTTGAGCACAAAATAATTCCAATTGCTACGTTGTTCTTTCATTGCTACAGAAATCCCTAACGATAGGGTTTCTGCACTAAAAAAAAAAGAAAAAGAATGGATTGTGGGATAAAGAAATGATTTGTTCATACATGCCATGCCATGAAGTGAAAGGACTTAAGCAGTGAATGCTGCCCGGTGGCTGGTACATTTCTAAAGGAGTAGATGTTTGCAAGCCTGGGATGAACACGCATGGTGCTCTGCCAGTGCCAGATGATGCAGCTTTATGTTCATGAATTTGAAAGCAGTGAAAGTCCAAGATTTCATACAACTTTATGAGAAAATCCTGATAGGATCAGCCTGCAGCAGACCCTTATGAGAAGCACCTATATAGATGGGCCAGCTGAAATTACCAGACAATTAAGTTCATAGCAACTGCATAAAGCTGGTATTTTTTTTCCATGTGCATGTGGAAACACGATGATGACCTTTAAATGAGTGTGTATCTATCCTCATTTTACTTATGTGCTCTGTTAAGGGCATTTGATCTCACAGCATTTTCCATCATTTCTTTTCAGGACAATCATCCTTTAGCCAGCCTTCCCTTATTGGGATATTCCCTTACCATTCCTTCTGAATCTGAAAACATTCACAAAGATTATGTGTTCAAGCTACATTTCAAATCCCATGTGTACTACTTCAGGGCTGAAAGCGAATACACATTTGAAAGGTAAGTCAGCCTTCTGTAAGAGGGAATTTTGTAAAATTCCAGGATTTTTTTTTCAAACAAGGTTAGTAGATGCAAAATTTAGTAAATTGATTCAGTAATACAGGCCAGTAGTGCAGCACAACTAGAGAAAGAGCCCTTCAAAATTTTAAAAGAAATTTTAAACCTGATAATGCTAGAACCAAGTGGTTGGTTTTGATAATGTGGTGGCTGTAATAGTAATCACTGCGCTACCTGGGTTAACGTGCAGGAATTATCTGGGCAAAATTGGTCAGGCTGGCTGCACAGGGAGCTCTATGTCTCAGCCTTTGGGAAGCATGTGAACAGATCACAGGACTTTTCAGTAGCTCTTCAGAATAACTTCACTCCCTCTAGGACAACTGGATGGAAAATCCACACCTGAAATAAAATTTTAATTTTTCACAGAAGCGGCTGTTCTTACCATGTATTTATGCCACTTCAGCATGTAACTTTTACACCTCCCACTGAATTTCAGACACAGAGAACGCCAGGCACTATTCCTCCTCAATTGTGGCTAGACATTGTTCGTACTGGGAACTAATTTAGCTCTTTTATATGAAGCATTAACATGTCAAAAATCTTAATGTCCTCTCTTATTGAAAAAAGGTATTATTTAGCCATGTCAGTCTAAAACTACAAATAAGGCGAATTGTTGGAAAGAGGTGATTAAATAAAGGAGTAGCATAGGAAAAAACAAAATCCCTTTCTCGGTTCTAGGAAAAAGAAGTAGGAACTGCAGCTGAATTACATTTTTTTCACTCTAGAATTAAGAGTTTGGTCTC
>JANZLQ010000008.1:5069147-5089570 GCA_026212715.1 Elanus axillaris | reverse complement strand
GGGGGGGGGGAAGAGAGTGAGATTTGTGTCTACAGACCAAGTACAACCACTACTAAAGTTCATGAATTTGGGGTCCTGTCCCCTGTGTTTATCCTCTCTAAACCTCCCTTCATATACACATTTGCCAGTCATTTGGATCTAGAGCCTCTTGACTTTGGATAGACTTAGGAGCAGAGTAGCAAACAAGATACTCCCGTAGGCACTGGCAATAAAACTGTGTACAACTAATAGCGTGGGCTGTATCTTTCAATAAACTTCTCCTTAGGAACTGACGGTTCTTTTGTTTGTGTCTCCTTGTGCCTCCTCACAGATGGATGGAAGTGATCCGAAGTGCCACCAGCTCTGCCTCACGCACTCGAGCTCTGAGTCATAAAGAGCCTCACGCCTATTGACGGCTAAACAAGCCGCCGTGTTGATTGTCCAGCAGCTACTGATTTTGTAGAGGACATTTGAAACTCTTTTCTCCCTCCAAGTTTAGTAAAACTTACAATTTGGTAAAAGAAAAGAAAAATTAAGTATGGTTTTGCAGAAGCTTTCACAATTCCTCAGCAAAACTGTTTATGTTCTCCATACGTTCAAACTAGCTTACCATCATCCCAGTGGCTGCGGTTTGTTTCATGTCTTGTATTTTGTCATTCTGTGCTGTTTTTAGCTTGTGCCAGTATTAAAATATTGTCCTTATTAGAGTGCCAAATGCCAAAAGACATTTCGTTGCCTCAAAGATTGCACCTAAGAAAAAAAAGATGACTTCACAATCTGAAAACTTTCTCCTCTGAGGCAAACACTATTTCTTCTCTTCTCATAAAAATATATTATTTTTTTTTACCATGTTAATCTGTAGACTGCTGGATTTTTAAATGTAGATGGACTTTCACAGTATAGAATATAATTAAATATACAGCAAGCAGTCTCACAGGAATGAGATAACTTTCAGATTTCTTTTTTTTCCCCAGTCTTTCTACATTTAATCAGCAAGGAATTACTAATTTTCTATCTTTAACAAAGAAACAGTTTACAGCTCGTTCTCATTTCCCTTTGGGGTTACAAATCCATGTGGTATAAATAAAGTATAGGATCCTTATCTAACCATTTTCTTGGTGCAGGTTGACCAAATTGTTCATCTGTTGGCTTTGAAAAGTGAATACTACTTGCAAGATGAAAAAATTTTGAAATAATCCAGTGCAATATTATTTGGGCTGTTAATGTACTGTGAATGGTATGTACAAGAAGAAATTAAAGGCTGTGGTGACATTCTGCTTTTTGTTTTACAAACTTGAAAGAAAACCTGTATGCTACAAGAACCGCAGCTCTTGGCGATTAATTTGCAGAGTGTTTCGGTAACTAAATTGCTATAAGCTGGGGGTACCCCTGAAGCCCCAAGTTTTCATCGTGCCCACTGCACATCTTAGCGGGACTTCCAGCTTCTTGGAATCTCAGCCTCTGCCCCCCAGTGCTCAGCACGGGGAGAGCAGCAGAAACACCCAACAGCAGAAACACCTATTTCGTGTGCCTGGCTTTAACCTTCGCTACCACTGTACTGTGGGTACGCTGTTGGCCCACTCAGAAGGTTGGCAGCACTAAGTACTGTTAGATGCTTTTCTCTGATAAAATGAAGAAACATTTCCTCACGAGGGTGACGTAAAACTTCTTCCGTGAACAGAAGTTCAACATGCTGGAAACACATCTGGCCCCATTACGGGCCTTTGAGGAAACACAGTGCTAGGCAGAGGGGGCCTGAATACAGATGTGGGGAACGAAGCTGGGACAATTCTCCTTTTTCTTTGTCTAGCTATTCACTTTGTTAATGGCTTACCTATGTGCGATGTATAAAATGGCTTACAGCTTCGCTCGCAACAAAAGGGAATAAAATACCTCACAATACTACCCTACATATTGCTGTTTCAAGACAGTAAAGCCTTCTTTCTGTTCCCCCCACATTCCCAAAGAGATACACACGTACCTCTCTCTCTCTCTCTCTCTCTCTCCATCCAAGAGGCTAAGCAGGAGTCCCTGTGGCCAAATCCAAGCCACCCTGACGGAGGGTGTCAGGCAGTAATTCAGCATACTCCCTGCAGCAGGTCACTTCTTGCAGTTGCTCTTTTCCATGGCTGTTCCCCCTGGCTATCACTGTGGATGCAATAACCACGTCTGCCCGACAGCATCGCCTCTAGCCACTTACGACATGATGAAGGACAAACTTAGGAAGGCGGTAGGAAAGTCTGAAGAACTTTTCTTCCCGATTGCGGATCCCACAGGGTTGTCCGTTCCAAGCCTGTGACCCTGCTCTGTAGGGCCAAAGCACGTAAATTCAACAGCCTCAGTGAACCGATAATGTACAGGAACTATAGTCCTTCACGGCTGACCAGGAAAAGGAACAATGATCTTTACCATGATTTAAAGGCCAAATAACTCAGCATAGATTAACAGCAATCCACAGCAGCCTGTGGGCTTGGGAAAACAAAGCTGAAGAAGCAACAGCACACTGGGGAGCTATTAAGTGCAGTAAAGGGCTACAGACCTTACACCTACCCCCCACCCCAAAAAAAAATCATTACTGAGCTGTAAAATAGTAACTGCAGTGCTTTACAAGCTCTGCTTCAGCATCAGAACAGTAAGGAAACCCAACCCACCATTAATGTACTAATTAATAGCTCCACTCTACAATTGTAAAGATTATCTGCAGCTATGGCGATATTTATGTAATTCCTAGCCACCCTCCCCTCCCTCCCAAGCCATGCTAAGGATCCCTGGCTTGGGTTTGTAGGGCAGGCAAGGGAAATGGGACGACTGCTGGCTACTGAATATGCATTTTTTTACATATAGGAGAGCTTTTCTCTGAAATGAACTAGTGAAAAGTTAGGGAATACTTAAATATTACATCTATTGCAGGAGCCTATGCTCCATACTGCTACAAGTTCAACTGCAAATGACTGCTAGGTCCCTACATCATCCTTTCAATTATAACAGTAAAAAGGTATTTTTTAATTTTTTTTAAATGAAAATTATATTGAGGGCCATCCCTGGGGCTCGTGGGATTCAATTTTTATTCATGTTATCTGCTGCAGTAGTATATTCTGAGCTCTCAAAAGACAGGCTTTTATTTACATTCCTGAAATCCAGTAACACCTTTTCTAGGAATGCTTCGTTTATCATGACAGCAGCAGAGACCTAGCTAGGCTGTGGACGCAAATTCAGTGTGTCATCTACCTGATTCATCATTTTCACTTTTTTTGTGATTTTTTTTTTCTACAGAAAAGAGATTTTAAATAAGATTTTTTTTTCCTTCTTTACCAGTGTCATTTTTTTTTTAATGGTCAAACTGCTGTCATTTAAACAGAAGTGTACATTTATCAGCATTTTTCTAGTTCTTTAGTCCTAAGGTTAACTGGAAACTGAAAGACTGGTAAGAGAGCAAAAAACAACTGTCTTGACAGTCATATCTTACAATCAGTCGAAGTTTATGTGTGTGAACAAAGCTCACTGTTTACTAGGAAGCTGTAATACATAACCACTTACTTTTAACCCTGACATCATACTGCAGTCCATCTCGAGTGAGGCGTGGAGACGCGCGTGGTCGCTGCGTGCCAGGTTAGTGGCCATGACTAAATACACCATCCTCGTGTTTCAGCAGTGGGAAAAACCCCCAAACTGGTCACTCCCAAGAGATTTACTCTTCTTGTTGTTGTTGTTACTCACCATGAATAATCAGTTGCCAGCTTCAAATAATGAACAAATAAAAGCAAAACCAGGAACTTCATTGCCACAGGGAGTTGCACCACAGACAATGGGATCAGCAAAGCCTGGACTCCTGTGGATTTTTTTTCCACAAGACTAAGCATCTCCATCACTTCTCTGCTGTCTGACTGACTTACTTAACTTTCATTAAGAAGTGAGTATTTATTAATATATCTCTCTCAGGCTTACCTATTTTCACAAAAATTTAATTAAACACTGTTGAGACCTCAGTGCCTTTGTAAATGCAGCTGAAACAGACGGAAAGACAAGTTAAGTTAGCAGGGACGGAAACGCATGCTGTGATTGCAGGAATCTTGCTAAAGGTCTCGGACTAGAGAAAAGAGGTCTCACAAGGAAAACAACAACTCGTTTCAAAGACAAAACCGGGACAATATCCCACTGCTCCATCAGCCACGAACAAACCAGAGAAACAAGCAGGACCCAAAAAGCCCGATTTTGATAATTTTTTCCTTTTTAGACAGGACCAATTATGTCATCTCCCTCAAAAAAAAAAAAAATTAGCATAATTATGGATGTGCAGATAGATAGGCAACTCTAGTTGCTAGAGCACACCCACATGCAAACACTCCCCCACCCCCCAGGGGCACGGAAAAATTGGTAGAGAAAAAAACTGGCAATGCAGCACACACACGATTTTTAACAAGAGAAAATAGTAATGAAATACAATTACAGGAGCGCAGCTGCCACACAGTTTGTCACCAGTTCTATGGATAACTAAGGATGCGCTGTTTGGCGTGAAGCTAATGCAAACTGATGCAAGCACTTCCATCAGTTTCACTGGGCTGGCACGACAGGGACTACAAAGCAGGTTCTAAATCGTTGCCATCTGTAAACTGGCATATTGTCTTACTGTAAGACAAACTGTAATAGAGAACTGCACATATTTAACCAAAACAGTACACTATCAGTCACTTGCATGTGTAGATAAAACAAACCTTAATCGAGAAAAGAACTAAACTTGCCACATGGTTAGGCCAGCTGTGAGATATAAGCTTACTAAATTCCCCAACAGAAAAAAAAAGAAATATATATTCTCAACATTCTTGATCAGAAAGTGTTGTTATCAGTTTAAACAAGAGTCTTCCCTTGTACCGATTCTGAGATTTTTACCATTAAAACCTGAACACCGATTTATAAACTTCCTGCTTACCATTACCGACACATGGGCAATAACTGAGCTAGAAACCCGCAAGAGCATCCCCTCGTGGGAGGAGAAGACCCCCACACCTCATCTTACTGACCACTCAGATGGCAAAATTTCATTAAACTTTTCCTTCTTTATTTCTAGGTCATGTAGTTTACAAGGAGTTTATTATGTTGGTGTAGAGTGACAAAAGTAAAATTTAAACACACGGTTTATAAACAGGCAGCAATATTACAGAAAACAAGATACACACTTTTAATTGTCCTCTGTAATCATGCTTTAAAAAAGGCAGAAAACTGTTACATACAATTTGTCTACTGCATATGCTCAGTGCAACTACTAGCACATCTGCAAAATACAGTTAAAAGGAGCAAGCTTGCAGATTTGCGCTATGCTTTAAGCTCCTCCCCAGCAACTTACAAAAAAAAAAAATTTGCAATTGTATTGATCCTTGCGTTACACCTGTGCTTATTAGCACTTCTGATAATCTTCCGATGGTGACATTTTTGAAGGCAAGAATACATTGCCTTAAAAGTAAGGCTAACGTAAAAGTATTACAAACAGGTACCACGTTGTTTAAAAAAATAATACGGAACGCCACAAAGTAGTAAGAGCTAAACGAGACATTTAACGAGTACAGTAAAAGGACAGGCAGATGAAGGAGCTACGGTGGGTAAAGCAGGACGTGAACTCACAGCACGCCAGCTACTTCGCAGTTCAGTGCCAACGCGCACGCTCTTACCTTCCCCCTCCGCCCAGCCCTCCTGCACCGCGAGGGCAGGACGCCGGGGTGAAATCGCCCCACAGTAATTGCTGCATCGGTCCATACCCACGTGGCCATACACAAAACGTTTGGAGCTGCAAAGGAACCGTGGCACTTCAGCAGAAGAGCTGCTTTGTTATTACACAGAAAGCATTCTGTACGATAGCGGTCATGCCGTCATCCTTTAGTAAACTGGTGATCAACTACAAAGTGCAACTGCAAGGAAAATTAAGTTAAAAAAATAGATTACGCATCTGATACTTACAAAAAAGCAAGCCTTCAGTTCAAATGACTGATTTTTTTTAAACTGTTTATTTACTGCCTAATCTTGAAATCCCTGACAAATAAGCAGTTCCACTAATTTAAATGTTTGCATAAATAGGGATAGCTTGTCGCTTAGTATATTCAAGACGGAGTGAAGAAGTACTACCTGCACAGAAGAATCATCAGTGCAACATTATAACAAACACAGACATGTTTTTAGCATGAAACAACCTCTCGAAAATATCAATACACTTCTTTCAGAAACCGAGGCCATGCTTCTTTCAAATGAAGCTCCTCTTCTGTTACCAATATAGATCTGATTGTTAAAGCATCAATACTTTTCAATAGCAAATGATTGCAGTTTTACATTCAAGATACAGCACGCTTTTTTTCAGCGAATCTCAGTTTAAGATAGTCTATATTTAAATAATCTATATAGCACATATAAAAATACACATCTCTACCGTAAATGAGGTCTTGTCCTTTTCCAAACCTCCTCGCCTTTTGGCCAATTGCCCTTGCTGTAGGTCTGACTCATCTTATGCTCTTGGGAGCTTAAGCCAAGGGACACATTCACCAAGCAAATTCTGCCACAATCTACTCGGAGAAGTATTTCCTCAACATACAGTCCTTATGCAACTCAAGAAAAGGTATGTGTAACTTTTGAAAGGACTGTTAAAAAATGGTGTACCTTGGAATTTCATTTACTTTCCTGACTGAGAAATTCTCGAGATTCCAGCCAGCACCACAAATTTAACTTCCCCACTAAATCGCTGAGTTCTGTGCATCTCCCAGCAAGCCTGCTTTAATTTCAAGTCTCTACATTAACAGAATGACTGGGGAAAAGCTTCCATTAATCCATGTATATTTCAAATGCAAACTCATGTGTTTATTTGCATATGCTGTAACAGCACATATTTACTGAATGGCTGAACGTTCTGATACCAAGATACCAACAGGTAAATTTCCTGCTGCGCTGTATTCAGATGCACATTTCACAACAGCAAAGATAAATTTGTTTCCTTGAGGGTAAGCCTATCCTGAATGTTTAAGAGCACAGAGAACACCATATTTAAAGATATTAATCAAAGAGGAGCTATAAAACATTGCTCAAACTTAGGCACTGTTCAATTTACTTTAAATTCACTCAGCCACAAAGGAAAACCATTACCTCACTACGCTGGCAAACGTGTTGTATCTAAGAATATGGCTACAAGAATGAGTGCACATATACCCATTTATTTCAACTGCTGTTTCAACCTGGTCAGAAGTTCCACAGCTCTGTTAGCATGACAGTGTCCTCTTACTGTTACATTATTAAATTAATAATTAAGGCGGTTATTGAAGTCTTGCAAGGAAACCCTACCAGATTCCAGAGTGGTTAGAGAACCTGGGTCTTTTTGTACCAAGGCAGGTGGATACATACACCTATACTTTTAAAATTTTAATCCTTTTGTTCCAAAACTTTTTTTTTTTAATTAAACAGGTAAGTTACCTCACTGTCACACAAACCAAAATCACCAATTCCTTCATTAAAAACAAGGCAAAAATGCTCCCTTAGCTACCAGAATAAGAAGCACCTGAATATTACCTTGGTGAACCAAACCAAGGTAAAACTCAGAGTAATATTGTGAAGAAAAAAGAAAAAAAAAAAGCCATCTAATCAACTGTGCATGTAACTAAGGTTACTATTTCCAAGAGCTATAGAACCATCAGTCAGCTAAGAGCACTCACAGGAAGAGTGGAAATTTCAGAATTTTCAAGAACTAACTTTTTTCTGGGGAGACAAGTAATAGGACACAGCGTACAACACTCAGGCTCAGTTTTTGCAGTCTTCCTGTCTAACATCTATCACTTTTGGTAAAGAGACGCACAGATTTGGGCAACAAGACCAAATATGGAATCTGTGGACCATTTTTCTTTTATGCTGCAAGACGTTCATTTTAATGATAAAATAGGAGTGATGAAGAAATACTTGCCACTGCCTCAGAGCCAACATCTTAATGAGATATTTCAGAATAAATGAAGGTAATAAAGATTTATTTGTGTGAGCATTCAAACATGTTCAGGTGAAAAAAAGATTGTATCTGAATTTCACTATAAGCTTCACAAATATCTATTACTAAAATTGAACGATACATAGGGTTCAGAATTTGCATTGGCACGTTTTAAAACTGAAAATATGAAAGAGCTCATTCTTTCAGAAAAACAGTAATTTAAAGCTTTGAGAGACAAGGTGTATTAAATTTAAAACAACCAGAAGTAGTACCATAATTAGAAAGTCACGCTCAGAATATAGATAAAAAGGAAAATATACTGGAGAAACAGAATAAAATTGTGTCTTTGCTGAGGTACGAATAGAAGGTTCCATAGTACAGGATTAACTCTTTCAATGGCAAATCCTTCACATACAAAAAACCAAACCAAGATTCACTTATCACATACATAGTTCAAAATTTACATGTAATAAAGGCAAGGCAATACTCAGTTATGGCCTGTCAAATATTTACCCCACTAACATTATCTACAAAAGCACTTTACCATTTTGTACACAGTGATTCCTTATGCACGTTGAAAGGCGTTCAGTTAAAAAAGACATTATATACATATCTGTACACAATTCCAACAAACATACTCCATCTCCCAGTGGAATTCTTAAAGCAAGATACCTGAGATTTCTCAATATCTTCAATTTCTCTATCACAAACCTAAATATACATTTCAGAGTTTACAAAAAGACACCTCCCTGGAATATGTGCATTATCATTAAAAAAATTATAGCTTTAAGGAGCTGAAAAAGACTGCCTCTGTCTGAGACTTCATTTTCACTCTTGCACATTTAAGAATGTCCTTCCACCAAAGGACATTCCAGTGACTGAGGGGCAGAACAACATTAGGGTGTGCGCCTTCAGTGCAGACACCAAGGGACCTCTGTTGTCTTAGAAAAGTCAGGAACAGCACGTCAGTAGGATGAAGTACTTCCTCCAGCTAGTGAATATCTGAAGAAGAGGAAAAGAAATAGTTTTCATTGTGACAAGGCATTCTACAACAAGCAGCAACTAGAAGTTATTCCATTTTATGCTGCTGGAGTTCCAGCCTTTTTCCTTGCAGAATGACATCCACCACTGCTGTCACATTTTAAAGAAAAAAGCCATAGAGCTGAACAACATGTAAATACACCCTATTTGCATATCACTGCTTTTTGAGTGAATAGCAACAACCTGTGTTCAGGTGTGTTACTGAGAAGTATATGATGACGTAAGAATTCCTTATACTGGGGGCAACCATTAGTGATTCCAACTTTCCTACTTGGCAAGTTCACATCAAACTTTCCAAAATATTACTGGGACAGGAAACCTGTATTTCTTGGTCTAAAGCAGATTCTTAAATCATTCAGAGAGAGCAGCACCCATTTTAATCATGTTAAGCTTCAATAAACTTTATAAGACATCAGAGATCAGAATTGGAAGGGGAAGGTAAATGGATTAACTCAAGTTATTGGGCAGCTCTCCTGGGGGTCCCAACTAATCCATTCAGACAAACCTGGGAAATACAGTTTTAACCAATCATAAGAGGAATGAAAATCTCATTAGAAACATATTGTTGAAGAGCCATCTTCAGCAGTTAGTTATCAGATTGAGAGGGTACTTTAAGTGGATACAAGGAATGACTTAATAATGGAACAGAACGTATTTCTTGTAGTATTCAAACAAGAAGGAACCATCTTTTCAAAAGCTAACTAGCTCCAAAAATAGCTTTATCCATGAGGGATACATACGAAGCTATGGAATGGTTCAAACTCCTCTTTAGGGAGAGATCCTACCATTCATTTTTTTCACTCACTTTCTGGAAGGAGTGCTAGTCATGATCACATACTAGCTGAGTATCATCCTTGGAATAAGAGAAAGTTCACTCAGATGTGACCCATCAACAAATATTCTCTATGAATATTTCTTTCTCTCCCTCAAAGAAAATGAAGTGCCTGCCTCCACTGTTAGAAGCCATTATGACCAAGAACAGCAGCAATAGTCCAAGGAAGCAGGACAGAAGGAAAACAAAATGCTAAATAGGTGTATAAAGGGCTCTGAAACCTATCTCCCAGGACAAAATTTATGACTGTTGCTGCCGTGACAGCAACAAGATCATCTCCAGCATCCACAAAAGAAGTGCCCAGTGGAAAGCCTGTCTCCACATGGTCATTTTCAGCTTCAGTTGCAGCATCAAGTCTTCGAGGTTCCCAGTTCCAGGAAGGCCCTGTACCAGGCTAACATAAACCTGACATTGAAATATCGGGCTGACGAAAAACTGGGGTCAGTTTTGGAATCCCTAATGGAAACAAACTGATTGAAGCTCCAGAAACTCTTTCAAGCCTGCCAGGATCAACCAAGAGGAGAATCGGGACATCTGGCATCAAGAAGTGACTTTTTAGCACTAAAGATGCTGACTGGGCTTCATGCTCAACAGCCCAGAAAGCAAGAAACACAATTACTCACAGACTTCTTGGCACTGATTTTTACTGAATGACACAGTGTCGGCCTGGCAATCCTCTGCACCCGCTCAGGGTGATCTTTTCAAGGTAGCAATCTATGATTAATCGTTGCCATGACTTTTTTCCAGTACGAGGCAATCCTACCTGGATGGTGTAGATTCACAACAGCTGTGCACTCCTGGATTTAAGATTGCATTTAAAGCCTCTTCAAGCAGAGATTCTGAAATTTATACCCCTGCTCTCTTCTTGCGTAGCATTTAAAAGAACAGGAAATTGAGTGTTTGCTAAGAATATATTCCTAGCCTAGGCAGTTAGAAAATATCTTATGAAATTTGGCCTTTTGAAGTAATACAAAATGTTGGGTTTGTAGGTACCACCAAAAGGCCATACAGACGATCTTTAATGAATGCACAAGGAACCACTTACTATGTGACTGAAAGAAACACAAACTAACTGAACAGTCCATTTATCAAAGTGGGTAAAAGAAATTAAAAGTGACACAGGGCATCCTCTGCAACATACACCCAGATGCTAAGAAAGCATCAACGTCCCTTACAGGAACTGCAAAGGGAAAAGGCTGTCCAGTCTCATTTGACACACAATATGCACACTAACAGGATGAACGTACATATGGGCCATCACCTGAAGCTAGAAATTAGAACTGCTGATAGGATTAAGTTTTTTTCTAAGCAAACACAATTGTACAAACTGTAAACACAAGTGGGTTTTTCCTCTATTATAAATAGAAATTAATTCTTTCAATTTAACACTAATCAAAACCTTGTAGAATCAGATCTGCAATTTTCTGTAGCCCTTAGTGAAACAGTTTCATTACCTCTGAAGCCTCTGCACAAGGTGTGACACCAGGTTATCTGCAATGCCCGGACAAGCCTCTTCAGCTAAATAAATAGCCTTTCTCAGTTCTTCTATGGAATCTGTGTTACCACCACACACTTCACTCTTCTCTTTCAACTGAAAGAAAAACATGAAGAGATATATTAATAAGATATTCATAAATAATTCTATAAACAATGCAAAAGCTTGTTAGGAAGCGAGCACCAGTGTTCACAATGTCAGGATTTGACTTTCATTATATGCCCTCACATCCTGAAGACTTTTTTCAGCCTGAAGTTAGTCTTTGCAGTACTTATCAGGATGTCACTCATCTTCACAAGTCTTCCGTCATTCACATATCCTTTTCAGCATGCTCACATTCAAAAATTACAACAAAGCACCCCAAGAAAGATGCGCTATTTACCTGTAGCTGTTTGGTTTCAAGATGTACTGCTTATACATACCCACTTTAGTATACACACTTGTACACCTATAACTTACACGTATAAACTGCAGAGGCACTTGTGCAAGCACTATTAGAAAATGTTTTCACCCTGTCAACTCTATCAACAGAGTGCCCTGAGCACTCTCATCTCCCTGCTGAAGCAAAGGATCCTCTGATTAGGCAGGGACTGAGGGCTGAGAGGGAAGGTCTCAGCGCTTCACTTACGTAGGAACTGGTATAACACACTGAGTATGGCTGCTAAAATGCTTTTTCTCAGAAATCACTAAAGAACATTCAAAAAACTTAGCAGGCTCTGGGCTTCCTTGGAAGAAAGTGTCATGTTACTAGTAGTAACAGTGAATGAAGCCATGGCCTTCTTTCAGGGACCAAACTTTCCCCAGTAGGATGGATGTCTGCATTTACAAATTTTTCTCCACATTTATCACTACAGCTGTTGTCAAAAGCTGCTTTGCAGCATACTCTTAAAAAGGATGCAATCAAAGTCATTTCTCAGGAGAAAAAATAAACCAAAAAACCAAACCACAAAATCAACTAGTGAACAAAATACTCCAGTCAGAAGCTGACTGAGTGGGTTTACGAGTGCTTTGGATGGAAGAGTTTGAGTTGCTTACACAGAACTGAAGAGCAGTGAAACATTTTTCTAGATATTTCTCTACAAATTATTCAATTAATTTAAGAGTCGTCTCTGAAAGCTGGACCTACAGCTAGTCTGCCTTTATGCCATTACTGCCAGTAACAAAGAAAGCTTAGCTTGAACAAATGGAAAGTTTGTGCCGCTTTCTGGGATATAATATGGGCATGTGTACACTCTCGGCCCTACTTAAGTATAGCAGAGAGCATTGTCACATGGAATAAGCATGATCCCCAGAAAGCAGCAGAAAGCAGAATTAATAGATCAAGACGACTTTGAGTTCAGTGTAGCACAGACATTCCGGAGGGAACAGAGTGGCAGTGAAGTTCTTTAGAGATGTCCAAGCGCTGAAGTGGCCTTTTGGGACTTTCTGTAGTGGACTTTCAACAGGTGTCAGGAACTACAGCTCAAGAGTTGCCATCAGCACTGAGGAAAGGTTTTTCTTTAAAAAGGCATCTGAGTGTTGCAAGGGAAAACATAAAGGAAATAACCATTGTTCTAGTTTCACATTTAGCAATGGCTTATAGGTATGTTAGGGCACCCTCCTGAGAGTAAAACTCAGATGTCAGCAAAAGGAAATCAAGAGGACTCTGTGTGTGTACAACAGCTGAGGTACAACCACAGCAGTAGGAAGGCTTCTGCACTCTTCTTTGGCTGCTGCTTGTGTTTTCCTTTCATTACATCCAGGATGCTCAAGAGAGATTTTGCATGCAAAGCATAGGTAACAGGAAGACACAGATACCTTTTCTTTTCCCAGTAATAACTAACCCTTTCTTAGTCTAAACTGGGAAGTCACAGCTTGAGGACAAGACGATAGAAGTAGACAATAGTGGGAACATTATAACAAAGGACACCTCTGGATCTCCTGCCTTCAAAAAGGAACCCAGAATGAGTCACCACATATATGCAGTACTCAGCCAGTGTCCTCTGATAAGGAGAAAGAAACCATATCAGGGTGGTAGCTGGTCACTGAAGATCCAAAATAACTGTCAAGCATGACAACTTTGTTCATATTCAGGGTGGGTTTTGTTTTCTGTTGTTTGGGCATTTTGTTTTGTTTGGGGTTGGGTGTTTTGTTTGTTTGTTCTTTTAATTGCTTTGCTGAAGCACACCAAGCTTCAGATAACTACCAGCAACACAGAGCAGCAGGGTCCCATAGCTGAGCAAGCCCCTTCAGCCAAGGCACCTAAACTATATCAGAGTTCAGCTGGAGAAGGATGCAGGGCACGATCTTCCCCTATGAGATTACTAAGGGACAGCACGTGGTTTTTACACCTGTCTTCTGTGCCAGAAGCTTTGAGGCCTCCGTGACAACAAAAAGCTCCGAATGGCCAGCAATGTTCTTTTTGGAGATGTTCCACGGAGTAACTTGCTAATTTAGCTGGCAATAATTCCTGAAGGTGCAGATTATCTGTGGTTTGAATGCTAAACAAATGGAACACTGAAAATATAACATAAGGCTTCCTCTAGACAGCAGAGACAGTAGCCATGCCCATAAGAAAAAGGAAACCCTGCAATGAGATTTTGGAACAGTTTGGGACAGTTGTTGCTATCCACCAGAAGTTGCATGGAAGAGGAGTCTAAAGTATGAACAAAACAGCAGATATCAGACCAGGAGTCTTCTTCCATAGCATGGAAAAATACAACAAAGAAGTACGTGAAGAAAAATTTTGCTGTAGCCTCTACACGCTATAGAGATGAAAGTAAATGGCAATCTTAACAAGGACTGCAGTGAAAAATGTTTGTGTTGCTGCAGCAGTGTTAGGGGAATCATATACTCACAGAGATCAGCAAGTGGCAATTAAAAATGGCCTTGAAAATGAAAATGGGAGGCAAGAAAGGCAAAGAATGACATAGCAACTAGTTAGCAGTAACTTGGGAAGGCAGAACCCAGAGCAAAGATATCTAGAAGATAGGTAATAAAGGGCATGGTGGAGAGAAAATGAAAAAAGAAAGAAAGGCTAAAAATGGAGGATGGACCATGGAAGACAGTGGATGCAAGACCTATATCATGCTTGGTATTGGAAAAGGAGAAGGAAGATGTAAGAGATGCACAGCAACTGGAAAAATGTTTGGGAGATGGAAGGGTAGGGAATTGAAATAAAATTCTTGATCAGAGGCAAGCAAGTGTGTAACACAAGGAACTGCAATGGAAAATGCCAAAAAAAAACCCTGTTTAAAGCATTTCTCCACTTTACATAGGAGAATAACAGGCTGACTTAATACTGAAGTCTGAATAACCAGTACAGAGGTCATTCCCTTTAAATAAGTTTAATTGCTTTACCGCACTTAATATTCTTAATGAGCAGCATGCAAAATTCAATTATAATCCTCTGAAGCAGGACTTTACTCATTAGAACAAAACTAAGACAACACCCTTTTATTAGAACAATTTCTAACTATTTCTGTAACAGTTACAATGACTGAAATCATTACTTAAAAACATTTCATATCAAAGCTAAGGTGAGAGGGGAGGTTTTATTTCTTAGAGTTCCATCAACTTTTTAAAATACTCACGTCTTCATACATATCTGGCTTCACCTTCATACGATTTTTTTTTTTTTAAGTTGTTTTTCAGTATTTGGGAAAAACAAATATAAAACTCAGAATGGGAACAAAATACATTTTTCAGCACAGAAATTCAAAAGTTAAGTTCCTGCTGATCTGGTCCACAGCTATATCTTGGAACACTGAAGAACGTGAAATTTGTAACAGATAAAATGACAGATAAAGAGATAAAGCAGTGTCAAAAAATGGAATGCTGCAATCCAAACACTTACATACCTTTCTGGTTTCGATGTTCATTGCTTTAGGCCAGCATGGTTGATGTTGCTACCATACATATGACATATTGTTAGAAGCAAAACAAATATCTCAAAAGCAGACATGCATGAAAGCAAAGGGTACAGCTAAAACTGTAACACATCAAGTTCCAAATGGGTTGTAGAAACCTTAGATGTCATTCATATTTTTCTATTTTTCATAGACATAAATCCTGGAATTGTGAAGTTTTAAAGCAACAACTTACCTCTGCAAATAAAGGGGATATAACTGTAGACAGGCACTGGGATAGAGGCCTCTTTGGGATATCCTTTTCCTTTAAAGAAAACAAAATTCTGACCAATTTTATTTCTGAAAAAAAGCATCCTCATTGTATTCTGTTTCCAATCAAAGAAAAAAATAGTTCCAACATGCTACACTATGAAAAATCTGTTTCTATGTATATACAAGTGAAATGTTCTACAACAGAGTATTCCAAAGCACTGTGGAAAATGGAGGCTGAATTAAAATTTGAGGGTGTGGCACCTCAAATCCATGCAAGCTCAAAATTTAAAAAAACAACCAAACAAAAAAAACACCAAACCAAACCCAAGCCCTCAAAAACCCTAACAACAACACACAAGCAAAAACCCACCCCACCACAATCCTACTGAGCACATACTAAATCATAGACATGCTGATATTCACTAGGTTCCTCCCATATGATACAGTATTTTTCTTGTATTTCTCCAATTCTGGTAAGAGCACACACACAGAATTTTCATAGCCAGGGTAGCAACCACCTGCCCTAGCCACACAGACTGCAGAAAATACAATGGAGCAGGACGGAGCAGCTCCTAAACATCCTTTATTCTGGGTTGGGGTTTTTTGGTTTGGGTTGTGTTTTTTTTTCTTTGGACACATGCACATTCTATTCCTTCCTACATTGTAGTCAGTCTGGTTTTTTTAAAAGACTTGAATGCCTTCCTCAAAACCCCAGCTTAGCTTTGTTACTGTACTGGTTTAAGTTTACTTTACAGAAGGAAGATTTTCTATTAAAATGTTGCCTGGTCTTCCCCCAGCGGTAATATTTCAGAAACTACAGAAATATTTTGGTAAGTATTTCATGAACTAGAGAAGGAGGACTCATCTACAGAATACCCAAACTTCAAGACTTACTCGAAATGTTTTGAGAAAGGCAACTGTAGAATATAAAATTTTAGCAAAAGTACTGAAAGTTTTACAGTTTAAATGTTTTTAAAGGTATGAAATAAAAATCACTCCACTAAATTACTAAAGCAGGAATTATCTTCTTATGTAATACAGTCAATATTTTGAGCACCTTATTTCTTTGCAACTCCAAAGGCTGGGCTGCTCCATTCTCTAGATTCTTGGGGTCTTTTTCTCTTATTGTAAAGATCCACTCTCCTGAATCACTCCCACCTGAAGCCTGACCATCTGGTTCACTTCAAGGGAGGGAAAAAAAAGGAAAAAATTCTATTACCTACTCCTTATTGTCCATGTTCATTCAATATACATGCTAAACATAAAAACTGCAGTCAAGACCAAAATCAGGATTCTGCTGTACAAGTTAAGTATAAAGACAAGTATGAAAAGTAATGCAATTAATCTTTGGGGGAAATTTTAAAAAAGAAACCAAGATACTTCACTAAACTTCACTAAGTTAAATTAACTTCAAAGATAAAGAGAGGCATTACAGGTTGAAAACATTCTCCCAAGTTACATAAACAAGTAACATGAAGTGTTCTATTGCTATCTGAAAACTGGCTTTAACAGAGTACCTCAAATCATTGGGGGGGGGGAANNNCATTGGGGGGGGGCAATTAGAAGACTTAATTCACTTTTTTTGCCTAGAAAAACAGCTAAGACACTAGCTTAGAATACCTTTGGGGAAGACTGGTCATCCCCAGCCTGATAGCAAGGTAAATTTCCCACTTCAAAAAAATTTGACTGAAAAAGTACAGATACAGCATGGCTTTCACAAAGTACATCACCATAAGTCAATCTTTTGCCTCATTTTTGTGGATGGCATAGTGATTTTTTTCTGTAACTCCTCCTAAGTTAAAAGAACAAAAATATTTATGCTGACACTAATCAGTCACTGCATTACATTTCTCCTCTCACTACCATAAGTATACTCCTCTAAGTTAATTTCTTTCTGATCTGTGAATTGAGAGTCATTTGCAAGAAAACCACCAATTAAAAGGGCATCTAGTGGCCATTGTACAAGAAGTATTTTAGCGCAGCCTACCAAGTGAAAAAGCATGTGATCAGTGTAAGAAAGTTCTCCACGATCTCTACCTGAAGTCACACAGAACTTCTGCCTGTCACTGAAAGAGGTAGGTCTACCTTCCTTGTATACACTAGCTCTAGTAAGTTCATCCAACTGAAAAATATTTATCTACTTGGAAAGTTAGTATTCCAGCATGCCAAACCAACTCACCCTTTTCCCACATCTAATACAAGGGCTGGTGTGGAAGCAAAGAAGGGGAAAGCAGGCTTAGACAGAACACTAAATTGTCTCAAAATAACCATTCTAGTTCCACTACTCTCCCATACCAAGCTAGCAAAGCTGGTCTGATATTCCACAGGAACAATGAACTGTAACCTCAAAGTTCAGTTAGTAATTGATCCAGGACCAGTTGTAGGAACAATAACTTGCCTTCCAAGGCAGACCTGGTTTGGGGCTGGAACTGTGATTACTGGAAGGCATGAAGCCATTAATAATGTAGGACAAATATACAGCTGTAATGGCAGCCAAGAAATCATAACCAGCCTGATGCTTGTCATTAGCATGCAGACTAGAACTGCAGAGAATAGTTGCGTTTTCTTTCTTATGAGGAATTTAATCCATTTGTGAATAAATTGTGGCAATCCCTTCACCTGATGTTCAAAAGCGTGTAATCTGATGATACCCACTATTTTCAAAATTACATTTAGACTAACAAAGTTAACTTTTTAACTGAGTCATAACTATCTGTAACTGGGTTTCCTAAGGAAACGAATTCATGAACCTAACAGCTCCATCAAAATTTGATAGAGAGAAGTAAAAATTGGAAAGGAAAGAAATCTGGAAATATTTACACCACTTCTCCTTTTTTAATAAATAATTCGACATTTCATGACTATCATGCTGTAATGGCCCAACCTTCCTGGAAGGATAGGGGGGGAAAAAAACCCAACCAACCCTCTAATAAAAAAAAACCCCAAACCCTAGGTAATATGGTTTGTACCCCAAAACACCATTATCATGGAAGCATTGTTCACTGACCCCATCTTATATGCAAGGATATTCTTCTGCCTGTTTACTCAGACAGCCAAAGTGAGGAACAACCTGCCACCAAGGAGACAGTTCCCCTCCTTAGGTGGCCATGTGCATGCACAGCACAGCGCATGTGCACACTGCTGCTTGGCCGTGCAGGGTGAGGAATACCTTCTGCTCACACAACAGGAGTAACAGTTGGCCTTATACCCTAAAGACAAGGTAGTATAAAAGAGAAGGTAGTATAGAATGGGCCAGAAGAATTGTTCTCAGTGACTGTTATTTGCATGAAATCCCTTGCAATACTGAAATCAAGATCTCATTAGTTTACCAAGGCTACTAAGCTGAAAAGCTGTAAATAACAGAACACAGGAATATATGTGCTAAAAATAACTACTTGGCTCCTATATTTACAAAGAGTATTTCAAAAACTCATCAAACTTACGTATCTGAGTCATCAGAACTGGAGTCATCATGACTTTGTTCAGACTTCCATCTCTTGTGCCTATCAATAAGGTCAGTCAGGTAGGAAGTTTTCTTTGAGTTTCGTAAAATAAATTTGTGTTTTAAGAGCTCTTTTGCAGTAGGCCTCTTAAAAGAAAAAGATATATTTTTTTACTACATTTGAGAGTTAAATGACTCTCTTTATAAAGAGATTTAGAAACCCAGGCTTCAGTCTTGATACAAATGAGATTTTAAATATATACAGTATCTAAACAAAAAAGATGCTGGTGAGTATGTTGCCCCATATTAGAAAAGCTGAACTGCACTTATTCATGAAATTCATGTAAACCAGTCAAGTTCTCTACTATATGCTGACAAACAGATGAAACTTACAAAGCTTGGGTCCTTGTTTAAGCAGGCCTCAACAAATTCTTTGAGGGATTTACTGAAGTTTCCTTCCAGTGTCGGTGGATTGTTCTTCGGAATGAGGAACAAAACCTTCATTGGATGTAATTCGGAATGAGGTGGCTCTCCTTTTGCAAGTTCTATGGCTGTTATGCCTAATGACCAGATATCTGCCTGTAAGAAACAATGCTTTTAAGATTAGGTTGGAGAAAGAAGAAAAAAAGTGTTGCTTGCTGTCCTGGTTTAACCCCATCTGGCAACTAAGCACCACACAGCCGCTGGCTCACTGCCCCCCCAGCAGGATGGGGGGGGAAGAGAGAACTGGAAGGGTAAAAGTGAGAAAACTTGTGGCTTGAGGTAAAGACAGTTTAGTAATTGAAATAAAAGAATTATAATAAATTGTAATGAAAATGAAAATAACAAAGAGAGAAATAAAACCCAAGAAAGACAAGTGATGCAATGAAAAAATTTGCTCACCACCAACTGACCAAAGCCCAGCCAGTCCCCAAGCAGCAGCCCATGGCCCACCTGCCCCTAATTCTACTGCTGATCATAACGCCGTACGGTGTGGGATATCCCTTGGGTCAGTGGGGGTCAGCTGTCCCGGCTGTGTCCCCTCCCAGCTCCTTGTGCCCCCCCAAGCCCGCTTACTGGTGGGGGGGGTGGTGTGAGAAGCAGAAAAGCCCTTGACACTGTGCAAGAACTTCTCAGCAATAACTAAAACATCTCTGGGTTATCAACGCTGTTCTTAGCACAAATCCAAAACATAGCCCATATCAGTGACAGCGAAGAAAATTAACCCTAATCCAGCCAAAACCAACACAATTGCAAAGGTAGATTTTAAACCTTTACTGTAAATAATTTCATATGTAAATTGGTTTTGCTATCATGGTCTGGTTTATGTGGTTAAGCACATAAAATAAAGTACAAAGAGTTCCTTGGTTATTTTTCTCTACAGCATACAGCAGTTCTACTTATGAGAGTTTTGAAATTTTTTAAATCAATACTATTGCACTGACATAACTGATCCTAAAACACAAATACTTTTGAAAAGTAATGGTAGATTGTTATAAACTAGCATTTTATCCACCATATTCAAGTACACTTTTGTATTGGGTCTGGCTGAGATGGAATTAATTCTCCCCATAGCAGCCCTCGTAGTGCTGTGTTCTGCATTGGTAGCT
>JANZLQ010000008.1:5047298-5069047 GCA_026212715.1 Elanus axillaris | reverse complement strand
ACCCACGAGCCTGTTGTTATATTTTCTCCCCCCTGTCCAGCTGAGGAGGGGGAGTGATAGAGCGGCTTTGGTGGGCAGCTGACGTCCAGCCAGGGTCAACCCATCACAACTTTGCAAATATGGGGCAATACTCAAATATGGGCATAAAGGAAAACGTTATAACGTGCACAACGTTTTTGCTCAACAAGCATCAGCTAGCACAACCATCAGAAATCCAATACATTAGAATGTGATTTTCCTAGGGTCTAACACTGTCTTATATATCATTCTTATTCACAGACTAGAGAAATGCAGTCCAGAACAGTATTACTCAACTTTTTCAACCCAAGATTTCAATCAGTGAAGTATCTGGTCCAAGTAGCTTCTGAAATATTGACAGCACTTTTCTACCTGATCTGTTTTACGGACCTTCTCCTGTGAGCCATGACTTGTAGGCCAAGAAGGCCTGATCTAACTCAAACTTCTCTATGTCATGCACACGCAAAATGCAGATCCAAAGGCTCACTGCCAAGTGAGAGGGATACATCAAGTAAGGCAGCAGAGACGAGTGCTACATCTGCTACCATTTAATTTCATTGATGAGTTGGATTCACATTGTTACAAGATGCCATGATATGCATATCAGGGTTTTAAGGAAGATTATTTAAATACATTTGTTTCATAGGTTTTCATCATCAAAATGTGCTACTCTTTCTAGGCAACACTATCTTCCTAGATGCAAGTCCTAATGCCAAATCTGCCTGAAGTAATGTGCTGTAATTCTCTACATTCTGCTAAAATAGCAGACGTAAAAGTCTAAAGAATGGATGAATAAACCCCCCAGAAAGGCAAAAGAAAAAAATTTTCACAGAAACATCTGTTTCAAAGGACAAGATATGAATTAAAAATATTTATGTTTTGTTTTTTCTGTTTCTTTTGAAGTGAAAGAACAGAGACTTATTCTCAGGAAAATAGGAAAGATCTGAAGTGAGCTGTCTGGTTTTAATCCCAAACAGAGCATTTGGATCTTCACTGTGCTGTAAACAGATCTATTTCCAGGTACTGGATAGAGTAGAGATTTTATTTATCGCTGCT
Organism: Elanus axillaris; assembly: GCA_026212715.1. Classification (NCBI taxonomy): domain Eukaryota; kingdom Metazoa; phylum Chordata; class Aves; order Accipitriformes; family Accipitridae; genus Elanus; species Elanus axillaris. The sequence continues at coordinate 5,067,973 of JANZLQ010000008.1, read as the reverse complement.
GTCCTTACTTAGTGTCCCTCTAATCCATCTGTCCCTGCTCAGCTGATATGCTAGGTTATCTTTGACTAACTCATACAGGACTACAGGCTGATTGCAGCAACGTATGCATCCATTCCACTATCATAGCTACCTTGCCTGACTAAAAAGAAGCTCCTTCTTCCTTGTTCAGACAGTATTCTATTGTTAAGAGCTTAGTTACTTAATTTTGCAAGTAAGTATGGGGAAAAAAAACCCACGAGTCAGCATACCACTGAATTTATGAAATGACGTTTTGTTAACCCATGTTACAGAACTGCCATCTCACACTGAGCACAGAGGATTACCATAAGTATAAAGCTCCGAGTTTCATTTATCTTAATAACAGCATTATCAGCTAAGCTCTCCTCAAGTCTGAGTATAGTTGTGAGTAACTTTTCTGTAGCAGGAAAGCTTTTCTGGGTTATGAAAGAAAAATGTCACCTGCGAAGATGAGTCTTCATGCTAACAACTGAGCATTATTATTTCCAATTTATTCTGAATTTCAGTTTCTCAAGAGGAATGTGTTAAAGCCATATAAGTGCATAGATTTTCTTCTCCCAGACTTTCAGTCACAGATGGAGCATGTGTATATATAAGTATAAAAAAATCAAATTTATATTTGCACATGTACACACACATATATATAAATACTTCCTTTTTTTCCCCTCCTATTTTTATAACTTTCTACTGCTAGTGACCTTCAATGAACAAAAAAGTCCAACAGACCACGGCTGCACACTGAACTCTTTGAAGTCCAAGATGGGTTTTGGAAGTCCCTTCCTGTTGGAAGAAGGAAAAATAAAAACCCCAAATTCCTCCAGAACGGGTAACCTCTCCTTTCACAGATAAGAAAGGATCTCAAAACAGGAATGTGAGTACGAATTGCATGTGTATCCAACTAGGCATTTCTAGGACATGCTTGTCTGTGACAATGAAACTCCAGAACAGGCACACATCAGTCCTCCAAACGGAGAAGAGGCATGACTTTAGAAGCGTTGACACCATCTCATTACTAAGCTTTACCACATTATGATTTTTACAGTTTCAAACCTTGGGCAAAAATTATTCTTCCAAGTTCAGTTGAGAGTCAGCAAGTCAATAGTTACTATTTTTTGCAGTACTGCCATAAGCCTTTCCTCTTCCACTCTAATGCGTAAAATTTAGTCTGACTTTGAAGCTCTTGTAGGTCAAAGAAACAGGCTCTGTGCAAGAGAAAAACATTTTAAAATTAAAATGTCCTTTCTATTAGAACTTATATAGTAGAAAGCACAAAGAACTAGATATGGGAAAACTGAAGCAGATAAGAAGAGATGATGACTTTCAGATGAAGAAAGGAATCAAAACAGGAGGAAAAAGAACTTTTGCCAAAATAATAGGAATTAGAAGGGAATGTTCCTATAAGGAGATTATATCAAAGAACAAATAGCTTGGAGAGAAGGAAGTAAATGGCACAGCAAAAATTTCAACTTTATTTTTCATTTTCCCTTGTAGTTTATTTTTAAAGTCCAAGTAATCCATGGGGGTGATAAAATCTAGCTGCTGAAGAAACTATCAGCCATGACGAAAAACAGCGAAATGTCAAAATATTACTATAGTAGTTATATTAAAGCTGCCACTTGCTTTTTTAAAAATTTCTTTTCCTTTTTTATTTATCTTTTTCTATCAAATAAGCCTCTCAGATTAGGTACTGACTAAATTAAATTCGTCAGAGGTTTGTCTCTTCAATTCTGAAATCTGTGTTTGACAGAATAGTTAGCTCAGAAACACATTTGAATTCAGAGGAGGTGTAACTATATCTTAATATCCAAAACTGCTTCAAGTGGAAATCCATATACTAGAATAACAGTTCTTACATGAGTTTGTTGATAATATAGTGTAAGCCATAGTCAGGAAATCCACCAACTGCCCATAATTTTAAGACAAGTGATAATAGTGCTGAATCAACAGGAGACCTTAAGCTTCATAGCAGTAACTAGCAATGTTAGACCTCAGGATGCATCTGCCTTCCTTTAGCCTAGTTAGTAGTTTTATGTCGTAACTTAGGTTTTGCTTTGCCTTGCACAGTTGTGCTATTTCAGCAGTCAGCATGAGCAAAGATATCAATCCAATCAGAAAAGGAGCAATAATTTAACAGTTGGTATGAGGCATACAGTAAATGAGGAAAGAAGCAGAGGAACTGTGTGAAAGAAGTAGGTGAATTGTGCCCAAGCTGGTGTTGCAGAGCACTTTCAAGCATTTATTGGGAATCCATCAGCATGTGGGAATTAAGAGGATTCAACAGGGCAAAGAACAAAACTGGGTAACACAGCAACTACGTAATGGAGATTGCTTGCACTTCACTGGAACTATGCTATGAAGAGGATAGTCCTGCCTAACTAACACCTCTCAAGCATGGCCAGCTTATGAAAGGAAAATGAGGTTAGCTTTGGACGTCTGTGTTCTCACATATGCATAATACTATCTTAAAACAAACAGGCCTTCTCAAGTGGCTGTTGTGTAGTAACAGTAAAACTATTGTCTATAAATTTTAGCCCGGTCTCTAAGTGCCAAGAGGCTCACAGACACAAATACGTATTGTTCATCCAAAACCTGTGCTCTGCCCTTCTAGGGAACTCATCAAGTATCCAAGACCTTTTTATGTCCATATGACATTGTAAACTGAAACAGACGGAATTCAAAACCTGTGGACTGAATCATGCTTTGTCCAAGTGAAGATCATTCCCAGAGCCAACTCTCAAAAAAAACCCCAAAACCCAACCATCAACACTCTAAAACCAAAACCAAAAACCACCATCCACAAAAAAAAAAAATATGGTCTACTCAAACTCCAAATGGAGAATTTGGGGTCGTTTAAGGTTCTAGAGGCTCTACAGAGCCTTTCTACAGAAAGATATCAAATAGGGAAGGAAGTAATACTACAAACACTCTAGGCCAGAGTCAGTACTGGCAAGTTCCTTACATGCGTGGGAGTGGAAAGAAACACACCAACCTGTCTCATTGCAGAGCGATGTGACCAATCAACAAATCACTACAAGGGGATCGGAGGAGATGGACAAGAAAGATGAGCTCACAGAAGAACATAAGGAATGACTGCTAGTTATCATAAAGCAAGCTGATCTTACCTCAACACCAGTGGGCCTTGAGGGTAACTTTTGTTTCAGATATTCAGCTGCACCAGTGGGTCACTGGGTTGTGCAAATAGCCCTTCCAGACATAATCAGTAGAGCAATGTCTTACTGAGCTAGCCAAACCAGCATGAGGAGGCGGCAGGAAAGGGCAGCAAGGAAGCGTATATGTAGCTCAGCCTAATAGAAGTATAAAAACTGCGTGACCAACAAGATGAATTCTGAAAAGAGCAATGGGCTTGAGCTGGCTTCAATGCATGTATTCCTTCCTTGCAACTGGGGACACCACCCAATGCTGTGCTGGTGAGCATATGGAGGTCAATAATGGGAGTTATGTTTCTGTTGCAATCCAACTGTATGTTACAACTGATATATTGTGCTTGTATTGTGATTTCAGTATGTGGCTGTACCACTCTGCTAAATCAAAATCCTGTGTAATGTAAGTATCTACGAATAAGTAAATCTGACACTAAACATTAAACCCTCCCTGTATGGAATACGTAAAAGAATGTGATTAGAGAGTAGCATAGACCTATGCAGCATATTCTTCCACAGGTGAATAACAGCACTTTCAAACAACACTTTCACACCTACCAAATCCGTATTCTTCAACAGTGTTGCTGTTTTTCTTCTAAAAACAAGTGGAAGCATTGTAACATTTTGTGTATATTTGCTCTCTTCTACTTTTAAATAACCATCAAAAATACTCATCAATAGCATGGCATAAAAGGTGACAGGATGTACTTGTCAATATTGTAATATTTCTTGCCATCTGGACGGGCTTAATAGACTAGGAAACTTAAGGTTTGGATATAAATTAGGAAAGCTTCTTTACTTTCCAACAGCTTTTGGCTGCTACGTATCATCTAAATGTACACCTGTCTAGACACAGCCAAAGTTATTAGCTATATTCTGAAAACCAACTTATGTAGTTCAAGTTAAAAGAGGAAGGGACTTTGGCTAACACCTTGAAATACCTTACCTTCGAATCATATGCCGATTGCTTTATTACTTCAGGTGCCATCCAAAATGGTGTCCCCACAAAGGTATTCCTCTTTATCTGTGTATCTGTTAGTTGTCCTGCTACTCCAAAATCTGCTAGTTTTACTTCTCCTTGTTCAGAGAGCAATACATTAGCAGCTGGAATAAAGAAGAGGAAATAGCAGGAATTAAGACATTTAACACTGGAAGGGTGTTCATTTACATTGCATGAGCTCTTCTAATATTATTAGAGAACAAATAAAAAACAATTTACCTTTAATATCTCTGTGGATTTTCTTTTCTGAATGCAAGTAATCAAGTCCTTTGAGTATCTCCCTCAATATTGTAGCAATCTGGGTTTCATCGAGTGAGCCAGGTTCTAACTAGGAGACACAAGAAATATTTTATATATATATATATACTCACATGTGTGTATAGGTATATATATATATATACATATAAAGGAGAAACAGAGAGAACAGAAATAACATTGTGACTACAAAAAGACTATTAAACTCCTTCTGTCACACCTCAAAACTTCTAATTTTCTAACTTTGTAACATGAGCTACAACCCAGAATATTCTTTAAAAAAATACATAGTTCTAAACTAAGTGGCATTATGAACACCAGGCAAAGAAATACTTTGTTTATCTAAAACACTTTTAAAAGTTTGTTAAAAGCTCCATAAAGACACAGTTTCAAGTAATTGCTTTGCAGTCAGGTTGTACATACACTGCATCTGAAAAGCATCTACATTGTAATCTGATTATTAACATCAGGCTGAACTTAGATGTGCAACTCCACAGGCCCTATACACACCCAAATCTCAAAGTCTGAGAAAGAAATTAAGGCACATAATGTATCACATATCTTATTGCTATATATTGCAAGGGATTTTGTGAAGCTCTGTAAAACACAACTCAAACTGCTAGGCTGATGGAGCATTGCATATTAAAAAAGTTAGCTTTTTTCATATAAAGCTGAAGGTATAAACCTGCAAATTGTTAGAATTAAAGCTTCCAAGTAATTTAATTCTTACAAGAAGAGACAGCAGTGGTAGATCTCGGAGCTCTCTATAACTGATATAAATTCTAAAAGTGAGAATACCACTAACTCTAGAGGGACAGAGGAAAGGTCACTACCCAGAGAGGCCCTTTAACCAATAAGGGCATTTTGAGAGAGACCGAAACTTTGTGGACAACAATTAATACTGGGAATATTCCAGTATTCTAGTTTACTCCACAACAGCAGTCACTGAAACACAGTTAAAAAGTTGTATCTCTGAATCTTCACTCTGTAAGAAAGAAAGCATTTTGGATAAAACTTTTCAGATAAAAATTGAAGTATTACATCCCTCAGAAATCCTCAGCTAATAGGTAGGAACAGAGGTGAGATTTCATGTAATGCAGACAACATACCTGTTTTACCTTTGTAGCTTTACTTACAATCTTTTTTGCTTTTCTTTAGTATTGATAATATAGATGATATTGCCATCCCCTGAAACCCACTAAGACATTGCCCCAGCTAGGCTGCGAGCACCAGTTCAAGACTGGGTAACATGACACAGCACATCTAATGGGGGAAAACCTCTTTTGTCAGACACTAGCTCACCTTAGTGAGGAGGAGGTTAGTGAAAACAGACTAAGGCTGAGAATATTAGTGCTTGTACCTCAGCCACCAACCTAAAATATACTCAAGTTGAACAACAACATACATGTAATTGCATTAAATGCACTTTCTTTAGCGAGGCGTGATTTTCAAAAAAGCCAGTGCACATTCAAGTACAGAAAACACCAGGCTAACAGGACACGTATACACTTCGAACGTGGAATTCAAGGTTCCCATTCAATCTTGCCTCAAGTATGGAAACATGATAAAGCGTGCCAGTTGTCCTACCAGATTCCAGCTGAGAACCATAATATGCATGTTAGAACTAGGAAAACATGCAGCAGAACATAAATTGAAAACGAATGAAGACAAACAAGATGCTTAATACGCACTTACACGATGATTTCAGTTCTGTGACACAATTTCTTCAATAACATTTTAGGATGTGATCAAAGACTTTGTACTATTTCTAGGCAGCAAACATGGGGAATAAACGTGGTCATCACAAAAGTGAAATGTGTGTGATTAAAAAAAAGACAAGAAAATGTGATAACATCTGTTTTCTTTCTGCTCTTTTATACCTTTTTGAAGCACGAAGAAAGTATAATTAATTTATAAAAGCGAACCCAGTTTCTAATGACTCTTTTGTCAGGAAAAACTATCACAACAATAAACAAACTTTTTTTCAGCATATCTTTATGGGGAACATTATCAATTTTTACACAACCACAGAACTCCTTCTAACAGGATGTGGAAACTAAAGATATAAATCGGTTCCAAAAGGTAATTATAACTAAAAATATGGTAGCACAACTTCAGGAAGCCTGCATTTACTACCCCCTCCTGTCTTCCGGATGTCACAAGCAGAATCCCTCTATACTGGCCTTCATCCTTTCGCTCTTTCCTCAAGCATTTACCATTTGCCTCTGTTGAGAAGAGCAAACTTTGCTACAGAGACATTCCGTCTCAATCGCTATGACAATTTTCAGATACTTAAAACATCCATTTTCATTTCTATAATAGTATTTTTTAAATCCACAGTAAATATAAGATGGTGTGTGATTTTGTTGGGGGTTTTTTAACAGCCAAAGTGAATGGACAGCAGCCAGTCACGGAAATCATAATCTGCACCAAACCTTTGGAATTAAGATTCAAAACTGGGTACTCCATCCCAGGTGCAGAATGCAGCACCTGCTCTTGTTAAATTTTATACGATTGGGGATTTCCCAGCTCTCCAGTCTATCCAGATTTCTCTGTAAGGCCTCCATATCCTTGCAGGAGTCCACAGCTCCTCCTATTTTGTTTGAAAAGTATTTTTTAATACCAGCCTAAATTGTGTTTGTCTATTTCGACTTCCAAGAGGGAAACTTTTGTTTGTTTGTTTGGGGCTGGAGGGTAGATACATTAAAATGTATATACTAGGAAGAGTTGTGGTGGCAGAATTAAGAGACAGAAAAAATTATTTTCAGCTACTAGTGCTCTCTGGCTGACTGAAAGATTAGCATTGCAAGATGTTTATATCCTGCTTCCAAGATTATGTTGCTTAGTTCCCGTCCATCTATACAAATAATCAGCTTTGCCTCATGGAAAATAACATTTTTCTGGCATTGACAAATACTTTTTCTCCTTTACTAGAAGCAAACATTGTCATAGCCAAATGACATATTGTAGTTTCCAGAATTGCTAGATGGGAAAATAATTATGTGAGGAAAAATAACAAAAACCATACATAATTTACTTACTAGATCAAGGGCAGAGCCTCCACCCAGATATTCCATTATTATCCATAATTTTGTATCCTGCAAAACAAAAGCAATAAAAAAGAAGTATGAAGTTTAAAAAAAAAATAACCAGGTAAGTTAATGGGACTCATTCCATTATTTTGCTGAAGAAAGAATCTACAGTTCTGAAATGCCACTAATGTTTAGCGGTTCCTCCAAAATATCTTTGGATTAATCTTTTAAGATATATTATTTTTAGTCCCATCTGATAAGGAATTAATTTAGTCTGTCACAAGATATTTACACAATTGTATGTGTTCAAGAAAGTTTAATTCTGTTCCTCTAAATTAACAAGAGGAAAGCTACTTCACATTTACCAATGGGTAAGAGCACAGATATTAAAAATCGATTACTTCCAAATAATTGACACATGCTGTTAATGTCAGACTCAAGCTCATTTCATGGTACCTCTTTTTTGTACTGGTATTAATACTACTAGAATATAGACCAGGGAAGAAGAAACTTTAATCCCTACCAAAGAGTCAAGTACCAGAAGGAAACCTCTTGCCTTTATGCCAGCTAGAACTGGACAAGTATTCTGAGCCTGAGTTCACCAGCATATTAACTCCCAAAAGCCACCCACACTCCTTACTACATTTTGCAAAAGTATCTTCTGAGACAAGAAAGAGACAGACAGGGACCACTCAATGAAAATGGAGGAGAATAAACTTACATTTTAAAACTCTGTTTATAGACATTCAGGATACCAAATAATAATTACATTACATAAAATATATTCCCTTTCCTTAGAAAAAATGCCTTGATTTTGTTGATTATCTTTATTTGTACAGATATTCCAAAACATTTTCTTTAATAAGCCTGACTCCTGTTTAGGTTGACTTTAATTTAAAATTTATTTTTGGCATCTCTGTGTTGTTTCATTTTCTTGAACAGTCATCTGTCTGACCTAAGGAAGAATACCGGTAAGTTTTCTCCACTAATGCTTATGCATTTGATGTATGGTATAGAACTTTGGACAACTGTGTTCAAGATGAAGCAACTAGTAAATAAAGATTATATATGATTACAATAGCCATTTGCTAGCTTTAGCTAGTAAAATAAAAGCTAACAACAACAAAAATCAAGCTACTATATTCTCAAGGGAAAGCCTGACAGATACTATAGGAATGTTTAACACAAGATAAACAATACACTATGCTAAGAAAGCGACTGGACCCAATCATTTCTTTCCACTGTTTGCATCATCTTATTCCCAAATACACTAAGAGAAGCAGTTAGTCCACCTTTTCCTTGCAGTACCAGCCTTGAAACATGTTTTAAAGCAAGGCCATAAATCAACCAGATAGATATTCAAATGAAATTGCTGCATGGAACTTAGGGTGGGTTTTGTTTTAGTTTTTATGATTATTAAGTTATATTATGGTTTGTTAGTTTTAAGTCTACATAGTAAACATTCACAAGACTTCTAGCATAAAAATGCAGGGATCTCTCAGAGCAAGGAGCACATAAATAACAACAGTATTTATTTACTTTATCCTGCAACATAAAACTTAATGCAAATATAACAGCTCACAGCCAGGGCCCACAAGACTGAATACTCATCTATAAAGATGGATTAAAATTTTTAGAAAAGTGATAAATGTATTGCAGAACATAACTTTTTCTAAATCCCCTGAGGGATTAGAAAACTTTAGCCCTTAGTACTCGTTTAAGCCTTTTAGTCATTATTATAGCTGTAGTTCTATCTGTATCTGTCCCCTCTCCAGCCTCAGAATGCGCCTTCTGTAGGGAAATGCACACAGCCCTCCCCACCTACCTCCAATTACAAAAACTGTACTATTTTTAGGTAAGACCCTGAATTACTGTTTCTTCACCATCCACTATTTTTAACACACAGATCCAGCTAAATTTAGATACCTTTCTTCAGGAGTCAACTAATGTTATCTGACAAACACAGTCTTGTTAAAAATACTTTAAAATAGCCGGAACACATTTTTTTGGGGAGAAAAAGTAATTTTAAAATGTAATCTATCTTAGTATCTACATACAGCATTTTGATAATGCTTACTTTCTGCAGATACCACAGATATCCCAAGAATTATAGCTCATCTTGAGAGAGTCCATTATAGTGCTGAAATACTTGGTTGCTACTAAGAGTTTCTCAGATTTTGCCTGTACCTTCAAGGCTCCAGATCCTAACAGTTCCAGAACAAGTAAGCTTCTGAGAAGCATCTTATAGTAAGTCATTTCATCTTCAGAGATCTTCCCAGACTTGATCAAAATTTTATATACATATTTTGCTTCAGCCTGATAATGTCTTTTAAATCTGCAGGAAATTACCTGAATATTCAAATTTTGTGTGCCTGCAAAATTAAATTACTATTAAAATTAAATTACCATTAATTATAAAACACAAATATGTCAACTGTATCGCGGCTTTTTATTTCAAAGGAAATGCCTGGGTAGGAAAGAACAAGGTAGAACAAATGAAGCCGCTGATCCTCTCAAAAATAGGGGGGAAAAAACCCAACCAAACAAAAAAACCAAAACCACCTGACCAAGAAGTCGATAAGAGATGCATCTTCCCTTTTCTATCATCTCAACTACTTGTGGATTTAAAGAGCTAACAACTTGAAATAAGATTTTATACAATTTAATACAATTTCCCAAAAGATAAATTCTCTATAAAAGTAGCTACTAAATTCTCCAGCTGAAAATTAGAAATTAGAGGTAGCAGAAAATAACTAAAAAAAATTTAATAATATTAATTACATAGTTACACAATCATGTAACAATTACACAGCTACAAATTATACAGTTCATAGTCTTTTAAAATCAATATTTATTTATCCTTTTCAATTCTTTTCCTGGTTTGCTCAGTCTTTGCTCCTGAAAGCTGCTTGGAACCACATGTCTGAATCTACAATATAAAAGCCATGGATCCAGTAAACTCCATAATACTACATTTTAAAACAAGTAAAGCATGGAAATGCAGTTAGGGAACATGCACACAAAACTGTACCTGTATCCCAGTGGGAAGCTAAGCAACAGCAATCTATTATAATTATGGCATCTTTATATCTGTAGCCCAAGTTTTAAAGTCATTTTTAATTCCCTATGGTTCCTCCTCCTCCTTGCCACAGAAATATTACTCAATTTCATGGATGTTTTCAGGGTTTTTTTAAGTTCTCATCATTCATATTAAGTATCTGAACAGATGTAATTACTACTGCAGTGAATCTTACTATCACTTTTAACTAATTCTTACTGTATTTTTTTTTAGCTTTCTTATTTAAAATCTGCATACATTGCTTAACAAGAAAAAGCAAACAAATGCTTTTGATGAGACAGTTTTAATGAATTGCTTAATACATATTCTACCTTAGAGCCAGTAACCTATATATACTTACTTTCTGCCTTGTAACAACAGCACAAGGGAAGTAGAGCACTACTATCAACTGACTTTGCCATCACCAGAGCAACGTGCCTCCTTCTTTCCTTCCTTTCCGAATATATCTGGCACACTTCACATTCCCTAACACGTACTGTCACTTTCCTTTTTAAAGCTGCCCAAATTCTTTTTTTGCTTGTACTTCTCACATTCTTCTGTATATATTCCCCACTTTTCCTCTCAAATAAAACACCAAAAGCACTAAATTTTCTTCCATAGCCTAGATTAGTAATTATACATTACATATAATCACATTTTCAAGAAGATACTACACTTATGTACTGAGACTAGCAACATTTAGTGCTCCATTTTAAGACCTGAAATAAGACCAGTTTTCTTCTTTTAAGTATCAGTCACAACACAGCATTGAATTTTCTTCCAAATACAGTGAAGCCATGGTTAGCCATCAATCCAAATTTAGGATTATTATTTCTTTATAAACTTAGATGAGCACATTAATGAGGGCACATGGAACATTTCCTTTTTCACAGTAGGAACAAAGAGGTTTTCCTCTGATGCTGTGAAACGGAGGAAAGGAACAGCTTTGGAATCTAAAAGAAGCTGTAGTACAGAAAGGCAGAGTTTCTATAAAACCTTTCCAAATTAGTTTGCTCTTCTTGAGGTCTGACTTCTGATTTTAACTCTGGAACCACCCAAAAACCTTACAATAGGAGCTTTACCTCTAATGAAGTATTCTGCATTAAGTCACTATTATACCATGAAAGTATTTGTAAAATAAGCGCAGTTACAGCAGGTAAAGAACTTCTAATATGTAAAAATCAAGGACTATACATAAAAAAAAAAAAGGCCATCCACCAAAAAACTCCTCTAAAGTCTAGAAGTACATTTTAACTGAAATCAGAGGAGTATAGAAGACATACAGAGACATAAACAATCAAGATTAAAGTATTTGTTTATAAGTCCTTAAGAAGTTAGTAAAACATTTGAACAAACATGGAGAGGCCTATCTTTAGGGATGCTTTGGGGTTTTTTTGTTGTTGGTTTTTTACATGAAGAACATATTCCCACATTTCTTAGCACTGTGGTATTATACAGTAGAGACTGACCTATAGCAATCAAGCCATAGTATATATTGATGAAAATGTTTCTAAATCACCTTTCTTGAGGGAAGGAGGGGTTGCAGAGGAAAACAAAACACAGAGGCACAAAAGAAAAGGACTATAAGGACTCGGAAGTAAGAGCACCAAGTAACCTGTACAGTAATTCAGAATTCAACTCAGAGTCTTAAATCAAGGAAGTCAACTAATGCAATTTGAAAACAGTAGTACAACAGTGAACATGTTTGTTTCTAAGTGAAATAAAATCTCCCCATCTATTCTGAGAAATTCCCACCTTAAATTTATTGTGAGAAAGGGTATTTCCCACCTTAAATTTATGGTACACAATTAGCAGCAGAATAGAGGGTATTTATAAATACGTATAAAAGGCTTGCTTAGTTCTGGAGACAAGCCATCTCCAAATTACACTTTGAATCTATATTTACAAGCACTTTAACTTCTGTCAACAAGCACAAACTAGAAATTACACTTGATTGAAATAACACAACAGATTTGCTAAACAAAATAAGAACTAGCTTAAGTTGATCTATATACTAAAGGTTTTACCATCACTGGATTAGTAGAAAAACCCACAATACTGAAAAACAGAAACAGAATACCTTGGACAGAACCTCAGCTAATCTGAAAAGAACAAACCAGTTCCAAAATTGATACGCACTGCACCATGTGATGTGTGATACTTTGTTTAATAAAAATTTCAGTTTAACTGGTATATATGCCAAAGTAATATGGGCCAGAAAGAGACTTATATTTCAATACTGGTATAAATTTGTATTAATATTCATACTGATTCTCCAGCGTAAGAAACCATATTAGAAGAATTAGAGATACGCAATGTATGCAACAGGATAATCTCTCTTAAGTTGCGTTCCTGCTACAGGTTGTTACCACTCACTCCCCATGGAGATTTGTATTCTGTTAACTTCATATATAAAAACACCCAGGGAAGTTTGACAGCTGTAGTAACCAGAAGCTTCTCAAATACTTGCACACTGATTCATAGATGTCTGACTTCAAAAACATGATGCAGAGATCATGGAACTTGTCTTCTATACCTACTTTAAACAAACCTGCCCACTGATTCCCTGTTTTGGAAGGAAAAGATATTTTTCAGGATTTCTTCACACAACACTTTTAACGATACATCAGAAGCCCATGCTGCTCGACAAAGCCACCAGGTGGCAGAAATACATAATGGCAAAGATATTCTCTCACCACCACCCCCCCCAACAGAGAAGGTCCAGACGTGCAACCCACAGAAGACAGAAGCACAAAACCACCTTTTTAACATGATCTGAAAACATTTATCACTCCGACACCCTTCACAAAAAGAGGAAGAAGTTATTAACCAACAAGAAATACACCTTAAGGAATATGATCTCTCATATATCTGAATTCTTCAAAATGCTTTCCTTTCCTCACAATCAAGTTCAGCCTCAGGCACCACTTTTTTCATTCACCATCTCCTTTCAACACCAGTCACCACAGTAGTCTCTGTCTTGTTCTACAGGACAAAGAATAGGCACATCCTGGCATTTGAGTTCTCATTAACTCACATGGACATCTGTGAGCTTATACGCAGAGATATGATACAGACCCATCAGAAAAAATTAAGTTTTGTACGATGCCGTAAATGATGCATTGAGGCAGTGACAGGAAAGGGTATTTATATATTTGTAGTTCCTGCTCCTCCTGGATGAGCGCAAACCTTTCCAGAAGAACAGTAAATGTTAACGACTGTCTCAAATCTGAAAACATCTATCAAGAAGTATCAAGATCTCCAAAATATGTTAAATGCCCTTTGCCTGGAGCTTATCTTTTCATAAAAAAGAATATATATACACAAAAATTATTATTTTAGGCTTTAGAGAGAAGGCACCTATGAGTTGATGTATTGCCATTAGATCCTTGAAACTCACGGGGATTTGCAAACTTTCCAGCTGTTAGCTGACTGTTCAATTTCTAGGCCCACAAATTAGTATTAGAACAGATACCATTTGCCAGGAGCTCTCCAGCAGTACAAGGTGGCTACTACTGTTACTCAGCAAATGCATGGTTTTGGAAAGGAATACGAATGGCTCTATCTTATCACCTCAATTCTTGTCATTTCTTGACTAGTTATAAATATTAGCTATATATTATTGGTTAAATTTAAATCTCATCAGAATGAGACCTAGTGCTGCCATCTATTAACAGTGCAGAACAAAGAGCAGACCACTATCTGCTTTTGTTCCATTCTTTCCAGTACGCAATCCTTGGACAGAGGAGATAAGCAATGTGCCCTTGAACTTCAAACAGCCTATCCAGATGCCAGTTGGATTGCTCAATGTCTTTTGCTGGATTTTTTTGTTGGATTGCTCAACTCTTTTGACAGACAGAAAAGATGTGACAAAGGACAGAATCGCCAAAGAAAGTTATTTACACTGCCGTTTCTCCAAAATTTCAACACTGTGGGTACCCAATTCTGTTAGTGTAAGTAGTAAATAATCAAGGCAAACAACAAACCAATTCTACCACTCCATATCTATGGTCCTATGACTGTTAAACAGTTATCAAAAAAGGTTATACTGATTTTACAAGCTTTTGGAACTGTCTTCATAGAAGACAAAGTCAGAGGGGAAAAAAAAATAAAATCTTTTGGTGCCAATTCACACCACCTTTCTAAGACAACACAGTTTGTTCTTAAAGGCAATCTCAGTAAGTACTATTTTTCTTCCACATCTGATGATCAAAAAGTCCTCCAGCCTCATTACAAGGAATAAAGAATGCCACCATCATTCCAACACTATCTATGAAGCATACGGAGTTCCATCATGCAGTTAGTCCTTCACTTGAACTTTTTTTTTGACAATCTGTTCATCTGCTAATATTCTTCTGTCTATTTCCACCTACTACTACAACGCAAGCTTGTATAGATCGGTGTATCATTTTACAAAGGGGGAAGCTATTTGTTTACGTCATTACAGATTTCATTAAATAAAAAAAAACTATAGTATTTCCTAAAGACACTTGTTTCACAGCACCTGAAAGTCAGATGGCATGGAAAGACAACTGTTGGTTTTGAAGAACAAGAGAAACTATTTTTATGAGAGAACAAGGTTAAAGACACCCAGGTGCCTTAGCCACCAAAGATATCCTCTGGATAAATCACCCTCTCCTTCTCTTTCCCTCTCCCTCATCCTGTCACAATGAATGGTCCATGTTTTAGAGCAGTGTCTTCAAGTACTGTCCAGTGTTCTTAGGTGAAAAATAACTGAAACACCAACAGCTGCAGTGAATTAGCTACCTGTAACCTTGGAAATTAATATCCAGCTTCAGGGTTCTGGAGTGTAAGAGTAGCAAAAGCAGATGTTATGAAATACAGATTAAGATAATCTATTCATCAAGCAAGTATGAGCAAAAAAAATCAAGCCATGCCGAAGCAGATCATCTGGTATACTATTAAAGAGAACAGTTAAAATTGATTTCTCTCCTGAAATTAATGATTGAATTTTACTATTAAATTTGAAAGACTCCAAAGAGAAAGAATATTGCTTTGAGTTTCAGTTCCTTCCAGGAAAAATTGACAATAACTAGATATACATTTGAAAGGAATTCTTTAAGTATTTCATGAATTCCAGAGCCTCCAAACAACATAACACTTCCCACCTATAACTCAGTCTCTCATTTTATCAGAATGTGCATCTGTCAACAGGTATTGTATTTTAGACTAGAAAGCAGTCTAGCAATTCTCAGCCCTGTTTCTACTCTTCCTTGCTGAATTCCTAGAGAAGTAGGCATAAGACTGAATTTACTATAAAAAAAAACAAAAACAAAAAAACAAGAACAAACAAAACCACCTCCACTTTACTGACACTGTAAGGCCACTCAAGTGAAGGAAATAAACGGTGCCTTTGTTTCCTTCTCATCTGCTCACTGGGAGGGGGGGCAACCTATTAATAAAAATAAACTATATTTGTGATTTAGTTTGTCTTACAGGAACAGAATGAACCTGGTAAGATTTACACAAGCTGTAGTGTGCTACTGCTCATTTTGGTGCATTTGTAATACCTTGTAGAGAATAAAAAAAAAAGTGTTAGAATAATTCCCAGAAAAAGGTTTGCAGTTTTCTGAAAGTTTCCTTCTTTGAATTTGAGTATTTGTTTTGCCTCTTTGAACACCAGTAGAAGGGGTATAGAAGTAACACATCATGTAAAGACTATATACTAAGAAAAAAAATCCAAATTCCTACAGGTGGACAACATAAAACATATGAAGTGTAGAAGATTAAAAATTAAATTTTTCTAATGAAACTAAGGAAGCCAACTACTGTAAAAGAAATCTCAGCATTTGGGAAAACAAAAAAACAAAACCCAAACAAAAACAACAAAAAAATCCAAACCCATAAAAACCAACAACAACCACTAAACATTTGAACACAGTCAAGCAAAACTCAAGCTAACTTAAAGCTATCAACATAGCCAGGGCCTGTAAACATTTTAAATCTGAAGGATCTGCAAGTTGTTCATAATATCCATAGGTAAATCTATTCCAAAGCTACGTAAGTGTAGAATTAGGTGGGATAGTATTTCATAGGATCCGCTTCTTTACTGCCTCAACTTACTTAAGTTATAAATACAAAGGTTCTGTAGATTGTATGGTAGAGCCCAATAAGGCAGCTAGATGGCAGTTACTAATAGTACTCTACACAGTCAGAAAGCTCCTACTTAGGTTCAAAGAAGTCAAACTAATAGCTAAATAATATACTCTTATCATAAATGGAAAAAACAAGGCAAAACTTTACAGAACTTAGTAACAGATATAGCTTAAACGGTTTGAGTGCTAACTATGCTCTCCAAACCTGCAGCCTTAGGAAAAAAAAAAACTCTGTCCAGCAAACATATAACCTATATCTACTAACGGTCTACTACACGCCCAAATATTCCCATTAAAAAAACACACCAACAAAACCCAAGAAAGTTCTTCCTTATGATTCCAGTCATATTCTTAGTGCGTTTCATACAATGTTTACTGTAATAAGAACAAGAAAAGCAAGATCTATAGCTGAGTATTCATACAAGTGACCTGAAGGTAGGTGGGGAAGGGGTGGAAATCACCCCTGCAAAGTCTGCTTTTATAAAAAAACAAAAATAGGTAAAAAAACTAACATGGGATTTTTGTGTTTAAACTTCTGATGTCAAGGTAAACTTCTGTTTATTGTAAATTGCTCTTCCAACTAATTAATTATTCCACAGATATTTGGAAGACATAAACAGCTGTCCTGCATCTAGGTGGCATCTCTAACAAGAAAAAAAAAGATATCCTAAGGACGTACTTCCCTCCAGAATGAAATATAGTACTTTGTTTCTACAGAACTTTTCTGGGATAATGCTCACTAGAAATTTAAACACACAAAAAAGCAGGTGGAAATCATCTGGATATTAAGGAATCATTCAGAGATCATTTTTTAAAAAGGCTTTTTAAAACTGTGTGGAGTGAGCAGGGTTTGTTTGGGATTTCTTTCCCCCTGACTTTAACCTTAAGGACCATGAATTGAGAAAAGCTCAACTTCGAACCTCATCCAAAATATGAAAAACAAAAAAAGGGAAGGAGGGGAGCATACCAGGAAGTATAAAATGTCTTTTTCCCTTACACTGGGGGCACATTCTTAAGCAAACGGACAAGGATTACTGACAGCAACGGACATCTCCATGAATCTTAAGGGGGCTGCAATGAGCTGCTGAGGCCTCACAGAGTTCTCAAAAAATTTTCATGAAGGAGCGATGAATAGAAACCTTTAGGAGATGGTAATGCTGTACTAAAGAATATTACCACACTGGGGTGTAGGACTGATGAGAAGTATTTTGTCTGGGGAGCATTTCTGAGGCGCTTACCTCCTTTGAAGTCTCTTGGCGTCAGGATGAATGCTAGCTGTCCTCGGGCTGCCATCCCTTTGAGGGGAGGGAGATACAGATGAGCCCAAATGTTCTCTTCTAAACACAAGTCCTTACTGCAAGCTGGCCAAAAGGTCCCTGCAATCAAAGAAATCATTGTGGTTTTGCATGTGGCGCATTTATGTCCTTTAATAAGGTTTGTCAGCCATCTAACATGTTCAACCACAAAGAAAAAAATAAATGCATCTGCTGGGTAGCCAATGCAGAACAGAGACTAAGGAAAGAGAAGAATTGTTCATTCCAGTTTGGACACGATGAACTCCATGAAAAACACAGGCAACATGATTTTTTTGACTAAGCAGAAGCTCCTCAGTATACAGTATTTTATGCACGTATATATGTACCAAAAAAAAGCTATTTGCCTTTGGAATAATTTTCCAACACTCTGAAACTCCAGCCTTCTTCAGATCAAGAAAAAATATCACATTTTCATTTCTAGAGACACATACTAGTCAATGTATTCTACAATCTAATGCAACAATCACTCTTCAACAATTACCTCTTGCAATTACCACAGCAGTATACAATTAATCCTTAAATGCATTCTTTTTGCCATAAGCTAGTCATAACAGAGCTTGCAGAACCACTTGCTAGGAAAAAAAAACAATGAAAGTTCTGTCACAGTTCTGATAAAAGATTCCTTCTGCAGAACACTTAGCAGACTTTCGTGTTTGCATGCCAACATGCTAGATCCATGAGCTCCATGTTTTCCTTAGTGTGAGTCATCTCTAACAGTGTCTGTATTCACAACCTCTTTGGCACATTTCCTGGGCACGTGCCCTTCCATCACATAAATGGATCTTTATAGCCCAGCTGTCACAAGCCCTAGACATGTCATATTAAGCACACGATTTCCCAGAGCTCCAAACTAATGGACAATCTTGGTTTGTAATTCTTCTACCAAAGTATATTATAGTAGAAGCAAACAGATACATATTTCTTGTATTGGCTGCAAAACCTGTTCCTAGCTAGTAAACACAAGAAACTTATACACCAGAAGAACTGTACACGTTTCACTTCTTAAAGGACTGTGTAACCACTTCTTCAGAACACTAAGCATTCACAACTCCATACTCTTTCTCTTCCCATCTGTCTATGGCCATTTTCCCTCCTCTCACTTCAAAAAACAGCACTGGGAGAGTGATAAATCCTGTCCCTTACAACCATTATCCTTTTAACTGTTAAACTATTTTACTACCTAGTGGGGCTGACAGTAGTCTTCCCCCCTTCCCTGTCCACCAGGCAAATAACTACTTCATAACCATGCCTATCTAGTCATTACCTATGGGGGGGGGGGAACGGGAACCTAACTGAAATCTGTGACAGATCTTTTCCCAGGAAGTCCATTCAAAGAGACACACAAAGATTAATGAGTGACTTGCATGGTTCTATGACAATCCCAACATTTCATCTCTTCACCTCTTACGGACAATCACAGAGAAGGCAAGAAACACAAAAACGTAACCCATAATCAAAGCTCCATATGGAACTGAATATTACCGAGAGATACATCAAGTGGTCATCAATAAACTGTACAAAGTCCCAAAATGGGAAAATGGAAGCAAAAGTAAACCAGCATTACTTTACAGAATTCATTTGTCCAGATAAATTGCATTACAACAAAAGCAGAACTAACAAATGAACCTTGCATCCGATGAATACTGAGATTAATAAATTTTTTTCCAAGAAAATGTCACTCTTCTTGCACCTAAGTATCTTAAACCTATTTAACTGGGGTAGTTCACACCAATAACGCTCAGGGGTTTTATGAATTCCTCCCCTCTCTAGACCAGAAACAAACTTCCAACAGAAAATATGAGCAAAAGAACCCCGTCACCTGCACTGTCCAAAAAACTGCTCCAATGCTGACATCTATTCCATTATATATAATTAAATTCAAAGTGAAAGGCACAACTCAAATTTACTTCTCCTTTGCAGAAGTATCAATCCGCCCATCAGTTTAATCCTTTTTTCACCACTGGTACATACAACTTCCAAGATCTTTCGCATCTCTGCTCTGCAGCCTGTAAAACTTTACTCCTCTTTTCCCTTCACCTTTTGCATTCACATTGCTATTAAATTCCACTGCTTTCTTTACAGAATATTCATAGGCAAATCCTTCTTCAAAACTCTTGCTACTAAGGAAGCTGTATGTATCAGCCCTAGAACTGCCCAGGTTCTTCAAGTCGGGCTTCTGCCAAGCACACTTAATTTTTTCTGCAAACCCCTTATTATTTTCCACTTTTTCTCTTTACAACTCTTCCCCTGACCTCTAATTACTGCTAAAAATACCTTCTATTCACACCCATCATTTCCATACTGCCTTCCTCCCCTATGTTTTTGTCTCCTTCTTACAAATTGATGTTTCAAGGAACTGCTAAAGAAAGTAGAGAGGGAGAAAGCCTCAGTACCTCCAAATGATGATTTTTATCCCCAATGTTATGCAACAGCTTACACGTTTAGTAGTATAATGAAAAAAATAAATGGAAAGAACCTTAAGAAATCAGTCGGCAGCAAGTGCGGCAGCGGCAACAGTCAGTGGGCAGCTGGGTGCTCAGCTGGGGCGGATGGGGGGTTCCCCAGGCCGAAGAGCCCCGGGGCAGACCCAGTCCGAGCCGGCAGCTCTCACCAGAGCTCGAGAAGGGTACTCAGGCGGTGGGCATCGGCCCAGGAGGAGACCCAGGTATGGTTGCCACTCAGGTGAAAGCCAGTGCCAGGAGAAATGTGGCAATGCAGA
>JANZLQ010000008.1:4988114-5017694 GCA_026212715.1 Elanus axillaris | reverse complement strand
TGGGGGTGCAGACCCAACTGTGCCCCCCCCCCCAAAATGCAGGTCCTATGTATGTGCCTTCCCACCCTCCCCATCATTCCCGTCCCACAGCCTTCTAAAAGTAGTTACCCAGTAAGTTCCTGCAGTGCTCATGGTGCTCGGACACAATCCAGCCATCTTCCACCTCCTCCTGCAGACCTCCTTTCATTCACAAAAAATCTGCTGCAACCTCCCACTTCCACCAGCCCTTTGGCAAGATCCCAAAGCCTCGCGCTCCTTTGGCATCTACAGTTGTCAGCTCCATTTTCCTCCCATCTTTTTCATGACAGCAGGCTTCCTGGGGGTTTTGGACTGAGCATATCTTTTCTTCCCACTGAGATGGTGGGTACCTGATACTTTACTTTCAAAGAAGACCAGATTTTGCCGCTCCACATCAGCACCGGTGTTCTTCCCTGCTCAGAAGTAAATTTACAGGGGGAGTTATGGGCTGTAGGCTCATATTAACACTGATGCCGCAGCAGAGCTGCAGAGACTTCCCATCCCACTGTCTCCTGATAGCAGAGGGATTTGCCTCAGCACCGTAGAAAAGATCAGAGGGAATTGCGGGACCTCACAAATCTACATTTATTTTCTGATGAGGCTTAAATGAGAAATACATGGATAAGCCCCCGAATCTGCTACCAAGAATTATCTGTACTGACTCTGTATCTTCTGAATACAGCAAGAAATACAGGGATGACCCTGCTTTGTATACAGACTTACTTGGGCTAAATGGAAATTTCTGCTACACTCAGTGTTCAGAAATCATCTAGACACACTGTTCTTCCTGGATCAGGTTGTGGTTTCTTATCTTAATATTGTGATTGTCTTGCACAGCTACTCTCCATGCTGCTCATTCTGCTTCTTGCACCTAGAATATATCCTGGCCCCAACTGCACCTTCCTCCCAAACTCCCTCGGTGCAAATCACGACCTTCCCACTTCTTCATGACCTTCCACTCTTATTTGAGAAGCTCTCCGGTGCCAATGCACCACCTGCCTGGATCAGACATGGAAAGGTGCTGTAGTTGTGTGCGCTGAGGGGGTCAGGCAAAGCATACCAATATCGGTGGAAAGATTCTCATCAACTTCACTGGACTTTTGATTTCTGCTGTTCGTAGGTAGTACCTCGGCTCCTCAGCCCCTGGCGCATCTTCCTTTCTCACCTGTATAGAGGCTGACACTGTAGCCACTGATTGATTTCCATGAGCAAGTTTCTCAATGAATGTAATGCAGTTCTGTGCTTGCATTTATTGTATTTATGAAAGTAAATAAAAAATTTCTAGCCTGTTCCTTATTACAGCTCAAGGTTTTACCATATCATTTTATGTCATTCCTCCAGCAGAAACACAAGACCATGTAGTTAAGTTCTGACTGTTAAGCAAAGAAAGCAGCACTCTCAAAATATGCGTATCTGTGAATTTTATACATGTAAAGTGCTTGTATTTAATGATTTGGGTGTTCAACCAACTTCTGTGGAGATTATTTTTAAAGTATTTCAGTTCACCCTTAAAATTAAATTCAAGAAGTCCCTGTGAGGATGAAGGTGCAGTGTCCTTAGGGGTTTTAACTGCTGAAAGACTGCCCTCCCAGTGACTACCTCCTTGTTCAGCACTGGCAGCGTTTCATCTTAACTTAACCTGAGCTGGAAACCACACCGCTCCTCTGCATCGACCCTGAGCTGAAGTTCCCTCTGCTTCCCATAGGGCAGCCACAGTAGAGGACAGAGCAGGGAGGAGCAGCTCTGGGGAGAGGGATCAGGGTGCAGCCGTCCTTGCACACAAGTCCTTGGCCCCAACTTGAAGATCTCATTAGAAGTGCCTCGGGAATTGCCGCCCAGTGACTCTCCTAACTCCTCCCATCCCAAAGCTTTGGCACCCGGTGTGCCAAACTCTGCCACATCAGCCCTTCCCAAACTGTTTCAGCACCTGGCGCCAGGGTAATCCAAATCTCTCCTCCTAGCAGCCCTGCCTCCCAAAGCTTTCCCATCCAAGTCACAACCCACTGCAAATCCTTCTTGCTTGGAAGACCTCTTCAAGACCAGCTGCCTGAGGGACCATCCACACCCTGCTCACAACACTCTCAGCCCTTGCAGCAGCAGCATCCACAGCCCACAGATGTTTCTTCTTGCCCTCCCAAGAACTGTACCAGCCCTATACCCAAAGCTCTTTCCTAAGCATGCCTGAGGTTGACCCCAAAGTTTGTGGGATAGCTCAAAAACCTGCTTTTGTATATGCTTGAGAAGATGTCAGTGTGAGAAGAACAGCGTTTAGGAGAGGTGAGTAACTCAGTGTCATTCAGGAATGAGATGCTCTTCCAGCACACTCCTGTAATGGACTGTATCTAGCTGGTATGGCCTCACCGAGGGCCATATCAGAGAGCTGGGGCCCCTACCGAATGTGGTGATTGCGGCTTTCTTTTTAAAGGCAGGGGATGGGTTCTGTGGTTGTACAACAGATACTAACAGTTTGGGAAGTCCCCCAGGAGGCAGGAATCTGAAATTGGTGCATCCTTAGTCTGTCAGAACCAAGTGCAGATTCAGCTCACAGTCCGTATCCACTGAAAAATAATCTTTTGCTGGAATGTCTATACATCCCTGTATTTAACACAGTGCTGTTTTCTCTGGGGATGTCTGCTGTGCCCACAGGAGCCAATTTTGCTTTGTCCGACTGACATTTTGCTCAGTTACAAACACTCCCTCAAACCTGCTTGTGGCTTTGCTTCTTAGGGTAGAATTTCATGCCCAGGGCTTAAGTCCTGCAGATAAATTGGATTAAATGCAACATGAAGATGTACGCAGTGATTTTATCGTCTTTTAGAGGAGGACTGTTGGGTGCTGCAGCACTGTCAGCTTTATTCTTATTCTTTATACTCTTCCATCAAAGTCTCTTTTTATAATACCACGTAAGATTTTGGCAGTTTTAACAAGTTTTTTTTAAAGTTTTAAGGAGACATGACTTCCACCAGGGCTGCCAAGAAACACCTCTTCCTTAAATCCATGCAGGTATTTTCATTTTCCTCAACACACAGCAGCCCTACAGTCTTCAAAAGCGATACCGATGGACACACGAGGTGTTTTCATAGGGGTATCCCGAAGCTTTGTGATAACTGCGAGTGAAAAATCATGAAGGCAAAGATGCAAGAGGGTTTTCCTGGGAGCTTTTCCCGCCTTTGTAGTGTATTTTTGTGCCACCTGGTGGTAGGAAATGACCCCCCACTCCTGGGGGGGTGGGGGGTGGAATTTTGGGGGACCTCGGCCAGCTTTGCCTGAGCAAGGGACCTGTAGTTGGCAGGAAAAAAAAGGTTAAATAAAAGCAGAAGAGATTCATATATTTTAGTCCTATTAATATTACCTAGAATCTGTAGTCACAGACTGGTGCTTCATTGCAAAAAAAAAAAAAAAAAGCTGGATCTGGGGAAATCAAAGCAATCCCTCCTGTTCTGGAAGCTGCCTCAAGGCAGGTCGGAGATGGCTCGGGGCTTCTCTGGTTCCTCCTGGTTCTGCCAAGCTCCTTGAGCTGGAAATAGGTGGCACAGAGCAGCTCCTTGGGTCTGCAAGTCAGGAGAAGGAGCAAGTTCATCAGGTGGGCACTGGGGCAGCCATCTGCTCTGCTGCTGATGTCATGGAGAAATGATGACTCACACTTGCCATGCACGCGTGAACTAAAGAGCCAAAACCAAAAAACCCAACCAACCAAAAAAAAAAAAACCAACAAAAAAACCCCAAACCAAACACCAGCCTGGGCTTCCATAGCTCTATCAGGAACGTGATGGTGAATGACCACAGCCTGATCCCAAACGGGGGGAGGAGATGGTCTGCGACAGTAATTTCTTGCCCTATTGCGACAGAGAAGAGCATGACCCTAAATCTTTTATTCCTGCTCCCTGTAGAGCAGCAGAAGTCCAGGGCCGACGACGACCTGGACCTGGAGGTCATCTCCACACTCTCCCCCTCCTCATTTCCATGCTCAGTTTCTTAAGCGCAGTCGTCCCCCCCCATCCCACCCCCCAGGTTCAGAACCCAGCCAGGCCCTGCCAGCATGGGACTTTCACAGCTTTAACTTTAGTAGATTTGTGCAGCACTGTTCCACGACCATCCATCCCGCCCCATTTGGGATCAGATTTCAGTAAAAATGCATTCAATATCATTAATTCAGTTAGGTGGTTGCAGAACTGCTCTCAGGCATTCTGTTGAAGTAAAGTACCAGCCTGAAGGAGCTGCACCAATTGAATTAACCTTTACTTGAAACATTTTTTTGTAAGATAAGACCTTTAGGAAATAGGACTCCCATCTAAGTAGAAGATATTTTCAATTTTTACTACCAAGGAAGCATGGCATGGCTTCAGGAGCACTGATTTTTATTTTTTTTAAAGTTTATCAAGCTCAAACAAAGTATTTTTCCCAGCTGTGAGGACTGGGTCTTCAATTTGGAGTAAAAAAGCCCTACATAGGCTATGATGGAAAGAAGCTCTGACAGGGACATACACTGCAGTCAGCCAGATCTCATAGTAGGAGGACAAACACAATTTCACATAAGCAGAGAGCTGAGATTTCCTCTTAATCTCACGAGGGCTTTATTTGCCATTAATGGCAGAAGCAGGTCAAACAAAGGGTTGCAAGAACAGCTTGAGAGCGAGTGCTGTGAAGGTGCCTCGCTCTTGCATCATTTTTATTCATTTTTTCTTTAGCTATGCAGCTTCCACAGCTTCAGGTTTTATTTCAAAATACAAATACAGCAATAGTGTTATGGAGACAGAGCCACTCTTACCTCAGATAGTCTCTTTGTGAGCGTTTCAGAAAGTCTTATGGCCATTTTGGCTTTGCAGGGAAAGCCAGATTTTTCTTTCCAGTACTTCTGCTGGCAAAGGCAAACCTATCTGATGAGCTTCTGCAATAATTTGTATTCTTTTAGGATGCAGTCAGTGACAGTTGTAACACTGCTTAAGATCGTCAAATCAGTGTTTGGCACGTCAGTACAAAGGATTTAATAACACGTAGTTTCTATGAGCTGTCCCATTGCCAAAAGGCTTTGGACTCTGCGTCTCATTGAAAATGACCCTTTACAAGTGGCTCAGCTACGTCCAGCCCAGCTACTACCCAAGAAAGCAGTCACGGAGGCTACACGAGGAAGAACCGTGCCTGCTGCACCACGGGCTTCCCACGCTGGCGCTCCATAATATGGCCAACAGGGCTACACAATCCTGTTGAGCAGCAAAATTTAGCCTTCCCTACTATCAAATTGTGTTACAGGTATATTAAGGTAGAGAAGACTGACACCTGTCCATTAGCTTCAAGCGACGGAGCACATATGAAGAGGCAGCAGAGAGGTAGTATCAAGTTTTGTTAACGTGCAACTGTAACTCGTACACCACTTCCATTGTTTTGTTAGAACACAAGTTTTATTGCTGTTGCTTTTTCCAAACATCATTTGCCATTGGCTGTTTACCTGAGTGGACACCTCATTACTATATTCAGTTAAAAACCATAACAGGAGTTAAATGGGTAGTTAACAGGCACATAAAGCATTATATTACAGTGCATGTCCAAGTTACTGCCATGTAGAGCACTGACAGCTTTTCAATCTGAGCAATGCCAGAGCTTTGCTCCCATTATCTGTAAGGAAGTACAAAAGAATTTAAGGCACATGTGACCTGCTGCTTTCAAGTAACAGTGAGGCTAGAGGGGTCATGCAGACAGCTTGGCTTCAATTACTATTTCTTGACAATACTTGTTTCTTTCATGATATAAAATTGAAATGCAGTATAAAAAAATACATCTTTTCACAGGGTCTAATAGTGCCAAGTGCAATTTCAATATTTTAATGCTATGGTATTTAAGCTTGAGGTACATTAAGAGTGCAAATTCTGCTGGAGTTTCTTCAGGATACCGTTCAGTAGAAGAGAGACTAATCTTTTCCTCTTGCTTCCCAAGAGAAGCTGCATTTTAAGTTAAAACAGTTTTTTCTTAACCTCTCCCATGAGACATATTACCCAGAGGTGTTACCGATACCCTGATTCCTCTTACTGCAGGGATCGTTAATGGGACACCATAATTTATGAACAGCCCTTGAATACACCTTTTACATCTGAGAGATAGCTTCAGATTGCTTTTCATAGATATCTTGATCCTTTTTGGCTTGTTTCTTCTCTTCCTCATCCAGTTGGGCTTCAATCTCATTTACATCAGTATAGGTATAAAAATAAGCCATGACAGCAAAAATGATGCAAACTGCCAACAGCAAGGCAGCAAACAGCACATACTCTGCCCACTGTAAAGAAAAGAAGAAAGTAATTTATCCATCAATATTTGTTCCTGAGAAGGATGACACCATTTTACTGTTTGCAAGAAATGAAGTTAATTCGGAGTGTGAAAATAAGCATACATAACAAGTATCATATGACTCAAAAGGCTAAGTATTAGATGTATCCAATACATATTAAAGCAACTCAGAATTGAGGTCCTTTCAGGAGTTCTGTCTTCACTGAAGACACAGAAGTTCTGTGAATACTGAAATTTTCTACAATACCCTTTTCCTGGAGGCATGGGAACGAACGAAAACACTGAAAAGGAAACTCAGCCCCTCCTTTTGGTCAGGTAATCTCATTTTAAACCACGCTGGCAGTGATCCTGCTTCCACTCAGTAAAAAGTTTCCACGGACCGCAAATCTGCACAGAGAGCAAGGGCAGGAGCTCTGGTTTCAAAGTGCTACCTCCACCTGAAAAGCCTCAACAGCTCCGTTTCATGCTCTTTCTGGTTAATTTAGCTGAAACCAGGGCTGCCAGACCAGTTTCAAAGACAGGCTTTTCCCTCTCTCAGATATCCCTTTTGATTCACTAGGGAGTGCCACCAGCAGCCTGAGAAAGTCCTGTCCAAGTGCTTTTCACCAGGAGAACCCCAACTTTCATGCCCCAAAGAATGAGGATTGAAGCCAGTGGAGCCAGAAGGAGGGATGTGGCAGGGCTGAGGTGGGCTGAGATATGCAAGCGAAGGTTCAAGAGCAGTGAAGAGAATTTTGGTAGGTTTTAATCTCATTAATCTAGAATTTCAGCCCAGAAATTCACAATCTTCCCACACCATGAGAAGCAGTTTATTGTAGAGATGCTAGAAACTGCTGCTTGCAAGCAAAGGAGGCCGACAGAGCAAGAGCTAAGAATGGCAGACAAAAGAGGCAGAAGCCTTCGCAGAGGAAGTATTTGTTGAAGTTGCTTAAAGTTTCATGCATGTGTACACATTCACACACATGTTGGGGAGGTGCTGGGGAAAGAGTCCAGCAGAAGCTTTAGAGGAGGTTCCAGGACAGCCGTTACCACCCTGTTGTCACAGGCTCCAACATTACTTTTAATCCAAATAGGTTATAAATATTCATATCTCTGTTACTTGTGTGCTCTAATGAGATTATTCAGTCAAGCACTAGTTCTACAACTGACTGGTACAGTCTTGTAGCTAACACTAACCTCCTGTATTCCAATTATAAATGCAAATCCATCATAATGCCAATGTTCAAGAGTTGTGGTTGAGCATTATCAGCCATGACTCCTGCTGGATTAGAGCTGCTTTCCCAAAGTGTAATATAATAGCACACCGACTGCTTGTGTGCTTACCTGCTCACTGAGTTTGGATGCTCCAGCCACGATAAGGACAATTATGTTACCGACAGCCACCGTCAGCAGCCACCCTGCCTGCAGCACTGCCTTCATATTAGATGGTGCCTACAGAAGTAAACCACTTAAGTTTTAGTCAAAACGCTTATTTTCTGAATGTTTACTGCATTCTTTATGTTGTAACATGCACTGGTTATCTGGGGGAGGGGGATTTCTTGGGGCTTTTTTGGGGTTTGTTTTTAATTAAAAATTGCTAGAGAGCTAAGCAGGCCTGGAGAACGCTTTGAGTGAGGAGCAAGAGATTAGCAGTACTAACTATATAGAACACCTTTTACTTCGTACCCACTGAGTAATAACAGGTACATTTTACATCTCAGCCACACATGGGACACATTAAAGGAAGAAATTGAGTGCATCATCGTCTAGCAAGCCACAACTTACAACATTCCCATCGCTGCAGTGTATAGACTCAGAATTAAGGGAAGAACTACACACAGCTACTAACAAACTGGAGTTGCAAGACAAAGGAATCAACAGTGTGCAATTAAACTGCTGCTGAAGACTGTATGGAGGAAATTCATGTGGAGATGAGGTGTCAGTAGTTGTTCATTTCGTGTTTGAGGGCTCTCCAGCTCAGTTTTACAGCAGCGGCACAGTTCCACTTATTTTCAATGGCAACTCACGGGACTGAGAAGGTGATTTGAGGACTGGTGGTCAAGTCTTCAAATGGTGTAATTCAGCATAGCTTCATGGAAACACTAAATGCTAGTGAATTAAGGCCAACTTCCACCAGCCTATAGTCCTGCTAGGGAGCTCGGAAGGACGTAATTGTTCAAAGCAAGCAGCAAGAACCACCGCTTAAAAACAATAGCTCACAGATGATCTGCATTTGTACCAGGATTCTTAATACAAGGAGCGTGCTGAAGAGCAAAACCTACCTGTGAGTATGAAAACTCCAGCCCGGTGACAGAGAAGACTACTTCTGCACATGTAAGAATAAAATACTGAGGGATCTGCCAAGCCATATGCACTGTGTTGGGTGGGATATCTTCAGAATATGTTACATTAAGAGTGTCTCCCGCACACTGGAAATTAAAATTGCACATTAGGAACAGTGATAAAGAGTCCGTACACTAAAGGCACGCTAACCAGTTCCATATCATACCTATAATTATATGCACACGAAATTCTGGGTAATTAAGTCTTATGTATGAAGCACTGCATACCTATTTATAAAGTAGTAGTCATTTTACAGCAGACTTCATGCAAATCCTTACTGTCTAATAGGGCTAAACATTTAAGGCCACTTGTGATAAACATGAATTCTTGCATTATATCATTATCATACCCATCATTATTCTACAAGTGTTTTTTTAATTAAATATTAACATGAAAAGTAAGTCTGTATTGTCCATCCAACAGCACTGGCAACTCACCCTGTTAATTACAATTGTATAGGCACTGCCAAAGCCAAATGCCTTTGAAGTAACTGAACAAGGTTTCGAATTCCTAATAGCCACAATCTTATCTTTTCTGAAAAAGAAAAAAAACACAGTTCAGAGCACAGGTATAGACAATTGCGTGTATTATATAAAATAAAAGTTCTATGTCATTTTTCCAAGGACAAGTATGTCATCAAGTGGTTAGATTAGGGTAAAGAAAAACGCTTACCTTCCTCCTGAAAAGAGGCTGTAATTACTGGCAGAAAGAGACATCAGTGTTCCAAAAGAAGTGTCACCCATAGTGACATTGACAGGGTCAGGCAAATTGTTTATGAACCTTTAAAATGCAAGAGTGATGAAATACTATGCAAAATATGCGTAAGTCAAAGAATACAGGTTTTACTTTTAATTATATACTGGCAGCACACAAGCATCGTCTTCCCCTTTTACTTCTGTCAGTTAACAGTTATAAAGAACTCTCGATCTAAAAGCACGGCCAATGCAAAGAGTATGCCAGACCTACAGCAGCCCACAGCCTGCTTAGGAGCACATCAAAACCAAGCCTCTGCTACAACCAGTAACAAATGCATCTGCAGATGGAAGATGTAGAAGAGAAGTAAAGAAGTAGTAGTGTACTTCTTATGCAAGATTAAAAAAGAGGTATATACATGCAAGCTCTGCTGGCTGTCTACAAAAAAGTCTAGGCAACGGACCTAAATAGACACTTCCAATTTTAGCAAAGTTATACCCAAAGTCAATATGCAAGATACTTTAGATGAATCATGCCCCAGCACTTCCTTCACCCCCTAAACATCGAGTGAAGCATCCAGCAAGTGGAGAGTTCCTACAGTACAGAAAACTATGCTAAGCAAGAAGAATCCGCCCAAGAGGGAGATTGAAGAGACGGTCACACTACGACCAAAACCTAGGAGCAAAACGAACTCTACCTGATGAGATTATTTCCTTCTTCTGGTTTTGATGTGACATTGTCAAACAGCTGGTGGAAGAGAACATTGTCAAGATACTTCATTGGCATCAATGAACACCTTAAATATGCACTATTACGTAGCAGTGAGAATTAACAGAGGCTTCAGAACAAGACTCCAAACCTTCCCTTTTAGGATGCTGTTAGGGTACATGTCTGCTAGAAACTGCTCTGTGACCACACATTTAATTCTTGGCGAAAGGGTAATTGTCAAGATTGTCAAGTTGGTAATTTTTCACTTTTTTTCTTTAAACAACATCCTGCCCTGCTCTCTGCTCTACCAGTGAGACTGGTGAGCTGTAGAGAGGAGGAGAGACAGAAAATAAGACAAAGGGCTTGTCCTCTCGGCTTCACACACTCCACATAGATAGCTGCTAGACATTAATATATATCTCGGGAATGTAAGCAGACTTACCCATTTAACACTAATGCCTGTCGCAGTATTTTTGACTCCAAGAGTGTGACGGCTTCCCCCTGGCAACTTGACAACTTCGTTTCTAGTTTTATTTCCAGAAGCTATGTTTAATGATCGCAACTGAGAGGTCTCAAATGTCATGTAGTCCGTCTATAAAGACAAACAAATTGCTATGAATCTCCATGCTACTGCATATTTATCTACACCTTTGCGGGACTGTTATGGACTCTGGGAGGTCAGAAGTTTACATGCCTGTTACTTTGGAAGTGCCAGAGGTTGTGAGCATCTCCTAATTTTCATTCTTGTTAGGTTTTCTACATCAAGCATTAATCTCATTTGATCATTATTTTTTATTCATTTCTTTAACTACACAAGCTTCAGAGTAACATGAGCTTCCCACAAGCATTATGGAATAGCTGTTATATTTTCCTGTGTATTTCTTGCTCCGGATAAATCAGGCTTACCACCTCCATCAAGTAAAATTCTGTTTAGCTACAGAGGCAGCACAAGCATGAGTTAAGATGTAGCATTTTCCAAATAGCAACAGCTCCTAAGAGATGCAAAATCAAGCTGCGTCTTTATGGTTTCAACATAGCAGGAGTGACTGTTACTAGGACATGTTTTAAATATTCTAAATACATTTCATCAGCATAAAATACTTAAAACATTAATGAACATGTTAATGTAGTACTAAACCCTTTTGTTTTATAGGGTTGTAAAAAGTATTTTATAATCCCAAACACCTGGATTTTAAGATGTCTATAGCAGGGAGTGGAGCATTTTACACACTTCATTTCCAGGTATGCGCCACAGTTATATCAATTCCACATCAGCACACAATTTGGGTGCTCTTACATTTCTCCTCCGAGCTCAGTTTCCATGTGAGGCAAGTTTGGAGAATAGAATAGGATTTCTCCTCTTACATGGAAACAGGACTGCAGGCTGTCAGAAAACTTGCTTTGTAACACCCGTTATTAAACATGTCCATCAGCTCCACCACATTTTGCTGTTAGTAGGGCTATCAAGGTTGTGCTGTAATAGAACCCAAAAAGGTTCTTTGACAGCAAAATCTGGAGCTTAATATATGTGATGTAGCTACAGAAAAAAATTCCCTGTTCAAGTAAGCGATCACTCACAGTAAGAGCAGTGATTTACTAGAGCTGAATGCATTTTTATTGAAGGAAGGTGTGTTCTTGCTGTTAAGAAATGACACCTTTTTAGCAAAAGCGAAATTTTCCATTAGTAAAAAATCACTATTAAGTTTTTTATAAAAAAACCTCTTACCGAAACAAACTAGTAGTACTTACAATATTGAGACTTACCATTTCTTCATTCACTGTGTTTTCAGTAATAATACCACAATACCACCACAGTAATTTCCACAATACCAAAAAAAAATATCTTTAAAATGAAGAGAAAAACAAACTAGAAAAGAATCAATTTTGAACCATAAATTAAGAACCACTTTCCATTACTCCATTATATTTTTTAAATTTTTTTAACTTGCTATTCCACATCTCTTGTTACTTACCGACTTCATAGACATTACATCCACACTGTGAAGTTTGGGTTCAAACTGAACTGTTGCAGCCTGAGTACCAAGATTTATTATTTTGATTTGGGATTGCCCAGCCGCAGGGAAAACCGGAAGAGTTTTCTGTAGGAGAGAAAAAAGTAAAATCAATGCCCTAAGTTACATGGAAAAAGTACTATAATTACCGGGATCT
The DNA here is from genome assembly GCA_026212715.1 of Elanus axillaris. NCBI lineage: Eukaryota > Metazoa > Chordata > Aves > Accipitriformes > Accipitridae > Elanus > Elanus axillaris. Next base: position 5,005,505 of record JANZLQ010000008.1, on the reverse strand, counting down.
TAGTTATCTGGAAATGAAGATTAGCATTTGCCCAATGATCTGTGATTGCCAGAGAGTCCCAACTTTAATAATGAGTTTTGCTACTAGTCTCACAAGCTGCCTTCCTGCTGCCTCAGCAAAGAAGTGTCTCATCCCCAGCGATGCCTCTGTGGCCAGATGTGGTTCCTCTTTGATCATGTCCTGCAGCCTGCTGCCACAACCCAGGCCACTCCGCAGTTGAAGGGATGGGCTTTTCCCACATCCTGTGGCTTCCTGGGTTCCTGAGCTTCTTCGTGCCATGTTCTGACTCACTCTCCCCCAACACTGGTGCTGCTGAACTGGGCCGAAGGAGCTGTGGGCACTGCCTAGTGCGACAGCCCGGAGAAACCAAACTTCTGCAGACTCAGATTCCCAGGAGATCTAACAGTAAATAGCATCTGCTCTTGCAGAGCATCAAGAGCTGGAGGAGTTGTGCCTATTTCAGTTCTGCCTCACCCTTTCTTCCCTTCCTACACTTTCGTCATCTGCTTCAATCTCTTTAGGTACATCACCCAAGAAAAGCAGTTCCCTCTTCACCTTTCTGCAGGAGATTCTTGTGCAACAGCCTGGGAAGTTACCGGCTTTGATGAAGTTTCTGCCCAATGCCAGTAGGTACGTGTGCACCGCTCCGGCCTTTTGGACAGCACAGTCAGGAAGGCAGCCTGGATGTGTCTATACCAGCCAGACCCTTTACTTCCCACTTCCAGAGGTAGAGTTGAATATAAAGATCGTTTCACTGCTGGAGCCAGGCATTAAGAAGAGAATTCCTCATTCCTCACTAACGCTATTAACTGTTAGTTGAGCATCTTGCCTTGACAGTGCATGAAGACAGGCAGGCACCTCTGGATAGCTATCCAGGGATGCAACGGGTCACCTTCCAGAGGTGTTGCCGACACCCCAGCTTCAGGGAAAACCTTCATCTGGTTCAGGCACGACACCTCCCTTTGGGGCAAGGAAAATTAGGCGTGATGAATCCTGCCTTAAACAGTTATCATCTTTGCCCATGCTCTGATGATGCTTCCCAGACTGTCACACCACTTTCAGTCTAAATATCAGAAGAGATCAGAGTCACGAAGGTGGTAGGCCAAATAAATCTCTGTTTTTTCATCTTTTAGTCTCAAGGACCTGAGGCTGCCTTTAATGCGTGATCTATGCTAATGCAGATGAGATGGTTTGCAGGATGGTGTCCATAGCTAGTTAACTTTCTTATGCTAATCACACTATTGCAATATACTATAGTATTTTCCCTCCCTCTACTTCTGCACTCATATGCCTGGTTCCAGATTGAGGTGTCTTGCCTCATTTTCCCCTTAAACACACTTTGTTCTGTATTAACAACTAAATATTAATAGTAAATACTTGCATGTGGCTGAACTTACATCTATTTGCACTTGCACAAGGGCAGCAGCAACGAAAGCCAGAGATGCGAGGAACATGCCAACAGTGATTTTTCTTAGGGGCCTAGTACAATGACAAAACACATATGTGAGTTTTAAAACAAATATTAATTCAAAGCCTCCGCTGTTAGTTATTTTCTTTCTAAGTTGAGGAAACTCAAATGGCCGCAACTAGTACATTATCACCATTTGAAGGTCTGATGTTGTTACAGAAAGCGTTCTGCTAAGCTGAGGTCCTCTCGATTCAGTTACATTGTCAGGAAATACATCCTTTCTGCAGCATCTTAATACCATGTTATTCTGCATCTGCTGGGCTCAGACATTAACTGAACATAATTATTAGGTTTCTGGAAAAGTCTGATCTGCAGGAAGAAAAAAAACAATCCGGTACACTTGATAGCTTTAAAAAACCCGAAAAGACAAGAAGTTATGCCTTTTAAAAAAGGGTAACAACTTGTGTCTATATGGGTATGTTTAAATCAAAATAAGATTGAACAAAAAGTGTCAGGGAAATATGTTGAATTAGGAGACATCTACTGACATTCAGGTGAGCTGTAAGGGTAAATTTAAAGGTAGATATTTCATTAATCAGTTGTAGAGTGTCCACAAATGAATGCCAGCAGAGCACGTGCCCCCAATTTTTCACAAACAGATGGAAACGCAGCGTTGCATCTTAGCCCTATAAATATTGTTTTAAGAACTGTATTATCTCCTGCCTTCCCAACTTCTAAGTGCTAGCTACTTCATTACCCACATTAGAAATAATGTGCAATGCCCTCTGAAGCTACACCAAGAAGTATCCAGTGAGCTACAATCCTCACACGAGGAAACGCACCTTGCCTCAGGTATTTTTAAGGCCCAAACCTGACACGTGCTAAGGATGTATGTTGTATTTCTGCTTCTTAGACTTTTGGGAGGGAGAGGGGGTAGACATGGGGGAAAGGTGAGGTGGAAAACAGTAAACAGCATCTCTCCTGCAAACAAAAGATTTTGCCCTTAACTGGAAATAGTGTTACTTTACTATTAGTTTCTCTTCCTCTAGCCTGTACATGCCACTTGCAGTATTCTGTGGGATTTTTTTATTTTGAGTTCTTTAAAATATTAACCCCATTTTAAATGCAGTGCTATCTTCTCCTTAGCTGAATGCTTGTTCTTGTTACATCACGGCTGGAAAAGCAGTTTAAAGAAACCTCTAAAATGAGACTCTTTTGAAGTCAGGTAAGTACACCAACTTACGTAAAATTGATCTTGCATTTCTTGATTAAAGGATAAACCAGAGCATCTACAACTGGGACCATTACAATAATCAGGATCGGATTCACAGTCTGTTGAAGATGAACATAAGAAGGGAAAAAATTAAGTATTTTTCAAAGTCCTTTTTTTAATGAAAGGCAATTAAGATATATATAATCTTTGGGAAGTACTTGGAATTGTCAGACAGAAGATTACTGTACCTGCATCTGATCTGGCTGAATCTGAATAGATGCCTGGTGAATTAAAAATAAAGAGGTTTTAATGTAATGACAACAAATAAAACTGATCTGAAAAGTAAATGTTAATTATGAAAAAAGCAATAAAAAGTAACCTACAAAATTCCCATCCATTGTTGTGGCCTGCAGTGTCCATCTTGACCCCTTAACAAAAAAAAAGACAGAGGTAAATGCCACGGTAAATCAATCCTTCAAAGTTCCTCTTGGTTTTGTAAGTAAAGTGTTGGGAAAGACATGCAATACAATCGAGTTCTGAATTTCATAGCAGGGTTGCTCACTTACAACACCTCGCACTGGTAGTTACAGCTCACTGGTACTAGACTAAAGCAGCACGGCGTAGGCAATCCGGACCAAACTTCCGACAGTCTGCCTTGGGTAAAGCTCTCAGCCCCCCGGTTCTCTCTGACACCCCCCTGAATTCATACTTCGACACCCAACTCCGAAAGGCTACTGCCATGGGTCCTGAGCACACAGTCCACCACCTGAGTGGGAATTATAGGCTAATACTTCTGCTTGAATGTGTGAGGTATTTATAATGAGTTTGAGCAATTAAGGAAATTGGCATCAAGGTGATTTCAGCCATGGATCTCCAGAGCATTTACACTCGGACCCTACATTTCAGGTCACAACTGACAGCAAAAGAAGTGTTAGAACTAAGAAAGCTTTACGTTACTCTTTCATCCTCTGAGTCCTGGCTGATACAAGATTTAGAGCTACCTCAGTCACTGAACCAGTCCTGGGCATGTCCAGATAAACTGAGTTACCCCTGGCCGCAGACCATCCTGCACTAACGTGACTCGGTAACTACCCCTTCGCATTAGAACCAGGTTAAAGAATTTGCAAAGAATTATTTTCCGCCCTCCCACAAGCGTCTTTTACGTCTGATGACCTCAGAGTACATAGAGTGACACAGTGCATCTCTTATTACCAAGCCAAACAATTTCTACTTTACCTGCTGGTCAAAAAGCGCCCAGAACATGGGGAGAGGGATGTAAAGGAAAAGCACCTTCAGCACCATCTTAGTCTGGGCAATCAGTCGTTTCTGCAGCAAACGAGAAATACACAAGAGGAATTTCTCAAAAAAAAAGGGACAGTTGCAGTTGCAGAACGCTGTTCGCAGCACAACAGATAAAGACATATCAGGTAATCTTTACCAATGTCCTAAACTTTGTATATTGTGGGTACTTCTGGTGATTTCTGTTAAAAAAAGCACAGGGTCTGCTTGGGGGTGTGGGAAGGGCTGCCGGTTAAAGGTGACACTGATATCAGAGACCTGTGCCTCTTGGCATGCGTTCTGACGGCAGCATGAGATTTAGCACTTAGTGCTGCGTTATTTTTCTAGGAAGGAGGCACTTGAAGGACAGGTGACTGAGGAATGCATTTCACACGTGAAAAAACGCATATAGGCAAAAGGAAAAAATAAAGGGGACGGGCTAAGATTTGTGCTGCTGTTGACGTGATTGGGGACTGTGGGAAACAAGGCTTTGAGAGTCATGGTGAGGAGCTTGTATACTGGGGCCGGGGGGATGCAGTGTTTACCCACTTAAGCTGAAATTCCTAAGCATAATTCTGCAGTTCAATCCCGAGACAAATGTTACGGGCCTGTGCGTTAACTATGACAGTCAACACCGTGCCCATTTTTCCCTTCTGCAGTCGTTAAAGCAGCATATTTTGTTTGAAGCCAGTTTACCGAGAGAAACGGAAAGATGACAAGGATAACGCTTGCTGTTTTACTAACTCAGAAACTAATAGGTGCTTGCATTCGTTCGACAAGGGAAACAGCCTTTTCTTTATCTCCCTTGAATTTCTCTGGGCAGCCTATGATGGCGCAGAGCATCAACTTACACAACTCTGCTCTCTCCCATGGGAGCTGCAACCCCACGGAAGCACTGACGTTTGGCCAGACCATGAGCTTCTAAACGACTGAGAAGCCCAAAACTCTTTGCCCAGTGCCCGAGGCAGTGGCTGGGAGCAGACGGAAGGGAAGCCGAAGCTCGGGGGATGTCACGGCAGAGGAGTGCTCACCCAGTACTTACGTCATACTTCTCACTCGCCCAGTCTAGCCAGTGCTCTCGCTTGGGGAACTCTTTGCTGCGATGCCGAAACCTGTTTTTGATGGCAAACTGAGGAGAGACAGAATTTTGTTTAATGGCGTTACAAATATTTATAAACGCTATAAACTGTTTTGTCTTTAAAGATGGCACTCCTGCTTCTGGTGTTTAGAGGGTGCTAAAGATAACTTCTGTTAACTGGTGTAAGCGTTGAGGGAATATTGCTTTTAAGGCCTCACACTGGATATGCAGTGGAGGGTGCACCTGGAATTAGGTGAATCAAGCAGCTCAGAGTAGTCTCTCTCAGGTAGATTGCTGTTAGGGACCTGAAGACCTGCCTGCTTCAGACTTACTTACATACAACAATAAATAGAAGAATGTTATAAGCACGGGTTCTCAGAGCTGCATGTCTGTAAGAGTACCTTCCACTATGAGAAGCTGCATTCTGTAGATATTCCTCGTAGCTTGACACTGAACATAGACAAATATAGTTCTGAAGAACTCCTAAGACGTTCTGCATGGAATAACATGCAAGGCTGAGTTGGGCCTTAGGAGCAGCGCTCTGAGAAACAGCCAAAGTCACATATAGAGATTTGGTGTTGACAGTGCTTACAAGACAAGCAACGGTCTGGGTGTAACAAGCTGGCAGATCTGTATGGAGAATGAAGCAGCCCATAAATTAAAAAAAAATATCCCATGCAGTGCTATTTATGCAGGTTTAGGTCCCTTCCTTGAAGGCTTGCACTGACATGTAAACGGCCCTGATCTCCATAATACAGTGGGGATCAATATACCTCTGCATTGTAAATAACATATTCGCTGATAAGATTTACTAGTAGCTCTGCTCTTGACTCAGGTCAAGGCATGTTTGTCTCCTACTACAAGGCTGCATAAAGGTGCACAGATGAGAAAGAGATTATTCCCAGAAGTTGGGATAAGCTTTTACACATAACTGACATCTTACTTTGTTTTCTTTGTGTAAAAATTCACATATAAACCAAGTTATAGATAAATAAAAAGGCAATCTAAATCTGGAGCTGTCAGTAAGGAGCCTTCCATAAGGAAAAAAATAATAAAAAAACCCAAAACCACTTAGAAGCTTTCATGAAGAAGCTTTCTTCATATTATGACAGATTTCTGATCTAGCAAGTTTACTGAACAGTTTTTAAAATTGCTGCCAGGGTTTTGGGCATACAAGTAGTACTTACACCTATGCACTTGGTAACTTGAATCATTATATTTCCTTGAGGTTGAACTTTCTTGTACATTCTGCTTCCAATGATGAACACAACTACAGTATGCAAACAGAAACAAAAATCAAGTCAGCACTAACTGAAAACAGCAGCAAATAATTTGGAATGGAAACTGTAACAGTCAAGAAGTTACATCAGGGTGGGAATAAGCCTCCTAAGAAGCAATGAAATTGCCCATTGGCACGTTATCATACAGTAAAAGAAATCAAATTAATACCAGCAGATTGCTTCTGTTTAAGACAAAGGACTAAATCTGGCAAGTCTTAGGGTAAGTCCTCAGTGGGACGTTAGCTTAATTGAGGGAAGGCCAAAAGAAGGGCCACTTCAGACCTTGGTTCTGGCCTTCCTGTGCAGGATTAAGCCAGCTCGACGGGCTCCTTTTTGGGAGTCCGGGATGCCGCAGCTCAAGTCACGCAGGCACACGTGAGGCCGTGCCTGCCCTGCCGGACCCGCTGAGGTGTACAGTTTCCAAACCCCACATTTTCTCAGAGTTCTCATGATACATTCAAAAGATCTTATTTATACACCCAAGTAGTCCAAGAAACATAGACAGTAAATCACGTAATGTACAAAATTCAATGGTATATTTGTGCTTCTCCCCAGCCCCATCAGTGTGGCCTGGTAAATCACTCTCTTCTGCAAAAGCAAGTGTTTCAGGTTAATCCCACCCCACCCCCTACAATCCCAAGAAACAAGTTTAAGTAAAAAATTGCAGAAACAATCAAGTACTGCTAGAAGTTGATACCTGGAGCTTTCTACCACTTCCTCATTATTCTGAGATCGTTATCACCTAATCGTGTCTATAACTGAAGCAGCAAGATGGAAACAGTTCCACTTACCCAAGGCGACAGCCATGAGGGCAGCAGGAACTCCAAAAGCTAGTGGGTAACATCGCTGTTTGCTATGAATTCCACACTCTTGAGCTGAAGTGCAAAGTAAGGTTAGATATGTCGCAATCGGCACTGCCAGAGTTTTTACATAAGGTTTCTATTCTTTGCATTCATTAACTCAGGGGAAGAAAAAAAATCTCGGCTGATGCTATTGACAGAGTGGATAATAAGTATCCCAGTTATCTTTCATTGTTGAAAATGGGAATTATGTATAACAAAAAAAAAAAATAATCACAGAATGGTTAGATGCTGGAAGGGACCACTGGAGGTCACCTGGTCCAACCCTCTGCTCAGGTTGCGCCACCCAGAGCTGATTGCCCAGGACCATGACCAGACAGCTTTTGAATATCTCCAAGGATGGAGACTTTACCACCTCCCTGGGCAACCTGTGCCGGTGCTCGGTCACTCTCACAGTGGCAAAGTGTTTCCTGATTTTTCAGAGGGAACCTCCCGTGTTTCAGCTTGTGCCCGTCGCCTCTGGTCCTGCCACTGGGCACCGCTGAGCAGAGCCTGGCTCTGTCCTCCTTGCACCCTCCCTGCAGGTATTTATATACACTGGTGAGATCCCTCTGAGCCTTCTCTTCTCCAGGTTGAAAAGTCCCAGCTCTCTCAGCCTTTCCTCAAAGGAGATTTATATTGAGTTTTACACTGAGAGGTGAAGAATGCTACTAGGGTGGTCAAATGCATGTTCTTGGTGATAAAGGCTCTAGATCACAAAAGTTTTGGGACAAGTTCATAAACAAAAATGTGAGTAACATAATTAAGTGTAGCTTGTTGAAAAAAATTCTCAGACACCACATACACCCCCCACACCCCTGGCAGTAGTCAGTGATTTGACTTTATAAACTTCACGCATACAGCCCGAAATGATGCTCAGAGTGTGGACATAGCCACTAACAGGGAAAAGTAAAAGACTAAACAAAATTTTTACCTTTCTCACCATATTTCTAACAGGAGAATTGGAGAGTTTGATTTGAAAAAATATTAGCTTGCAGCTAATTAATGTCTTGATTTAGTTGTATTAGCCTTTTGGTTAAACCTTTACAGGATATAATGGTATCACTACCGTCAGCTGAACTTGTCTGTTTTTCCAAGGTAGTTTTCACCCTGTATCAGCATGTAAGTAAACTGCACGTTGTGCCTTGTGCATATCTCCTTCCACTTCGGGAAAGGATAGAATTTGCATTAAGCAAACATCTAAAATGCTTGTCCGCAGTCTGTTCCAGTCGAGAAATCCAAAGGCCAGAATTTCAGCCCAGTGTTTTAGGGTTATTCCAGAACTCACATGCTGTTTTCTTTCTTTCAAGAAAAACAGCCCTCCTCAAACTCCTGCCAAGCACATCTTCACAGCACCATCTGTGTAAGCTTGCCGTGAAAATCCATACGCATATAGATCAGTGAATCGTTTGCTTTTTGTTTAGGATCATGCTACTTGTTACAAGCAGGAGAGAAAATAGCTTTCTCCTTTAATGCTACAAAAACATCATTTCCTTTGTCACATGGATAAATGTGCTCCCATGTGCGTAGATGCTTTTGCACTTTGTGTGGGCACACTGTAGAATTGTCTCTATTTCCAGAACGGAGGGCTCTCTTGCCGCTTCCCTTCCCAGACGACAGTACAACACTTTCTTGTGTGATGGTTTTAAAGGCATTGGAAGAGGTGCCACATTTCTACCTCCAGGGAATTAAGACGGGCATTAGGCATACAAGTTGATGGCTTCAGCATGTCTCCTCAGATCTAGTCCTTCTGATCCTAAAGCCAATTCAAATCGCAAACTAACTGCCTTGGTTTTGGCAGTACCTCACTTCTGGGAGTGGGATGACACACATGAGAACTTGAAGACTACTTGCCAGGTAACTCCACAAGGTGTCAAAGAACAAACCATTCATTTAAACCCAACTGGACTGCAGTCCAACGCTAATCTTTTACTGATGTTTAACCCTTTTATAAACTAATGTGTGGCCTTACCTCTGAGAACTGGGGTGATTATAGTCGATAGAAGACTTCCAGCATTAATTGACAAATAAAAGATAGAGAAGAATCTAGTTCTTTGTTTTTCCTACAGTAAAAACAAAAAGATGTTTAGAAAGGCTTAGCCAGAACCACGCTGGTCAGCCTAGATCATTCACCAGCTCTGTTTGCACAGTTCAAGATAAATAGTTACCGAGCTCTTTCTTCAGCTACTGAGGAAACACTGCAGTAATGCACATGTCTAAATATGTATAATATTATTAGAGTACTATAATAGTCAAACATTAGTAAGAGTATCTGTATGATCGAAAAATCTCAAAGACATTGTTACCTGATGATCTTCAAACTGATCTCCACCAAACGCCGACACGCAAGGTTTGATCCCACCAGTACCAAGTGCAATGAGGATCAAGCCAATCATGGACAGAGCACTGGAACAAAGTAGAAAAGAGAAAAAGAAAAAAAAAAAGATAAACAAACCCAGTTTGCTTTCTTACGTAAAGCGTATGTAAGAGACTAATTGCAAGACTGTTGAAATTCAAGTAACAAAAATTTAAGGTGTAAGTTGCCCCACCCTTCATCAATTGGGGGGGAAAAAAAAAAAAAGTAAAAGGCAACTCACATGTGGACTGGTATATTATCGGGAGAGCCATCCCGGTTGTGATCCGTCAGGTCATTTACAGAGCTCACAGACATAACTGCCTGCCCAATTGTGTAGACAATGGACAGGGAGACAATGGTCCTGTTATAAATAGAGGAGATGAATTTTTAGATGTGTTAACAGAATTATGCACGCACATATACATGCACACACAGATGATGCAGACTTTTTGCTCGTTTCAAAGGTGCTTAATAAAGAAACATAATTAACAGATATGACAAGTTACGGACTCAACTTATCACAAACTACTGTAAAAATCTGTCCACATACCTCTGTCAAAATATTTCTATTCTGTTTTTTTTAATTATTACTTTACCTAGCCTTGTTTAATTAAGCAAGGCAAGATGACAGATGGATTCTGTAGATACCACCATGTCTCAGGAGATATTTTAATATCTTCAGTGACTGCCTTTTTAATAACCAACTCAAGAATGCCATTATCATATTTCATATAAGGTGAAGTTCAAACGGACTGCTCTACAACGCTAAAGTACGCAATTTACAGTGATTTTAATGTTGTTTAAACATTCTCTGTGTTCTTTTATTTAAAAAAAAAAAGTCAAAAATCTACTTCAAACATGGAAACTCCCCCCAAACACTCTTGTGAGCAACTCTATTACCCCAGCCTCTCAGCTGTAAGATTACGAACATCTTTACGCTCGAAGCGGAGCAAGAGCAGCACTGAAGAGTACAGCCTGCAGGCTTTCAGCCTGACTTTCCTCTGCCAGGCTGTGCCTAGGAAGGCAGTACTACAGAATCACCAGCCCTCACCCCCATGCCTTTAGGGTCCATTCCTCTTTCTTGTATGTAAGAACATTCTCCATTTTAACTTTGTTGGAGATTCAGTACGTGGCTAGAGTTTAATCCACATTCATCCGCTTCTCTGGTTGGGGCTCCGTTCAATAGGCACAGACCCAGGTCTCCAGTTTGGAGGAAAAGCAAGAGAAATAAGATGCAATGATGTGAAATTATTTAAAACTCGCAGGAGAGGCTGTCCCAAACCCACTGCAGGCCATGACAACGAAGGGCAAGGCTCAAGGACAATCCGAATCTATTTGACAAAGGCAAGAGATTCTCACAGCGAGCTTGGAGCACCCTGATACGAGAGGGACAGAGGAAAGATCACTTGCACCATTAACCAAGTCCTTCTCACTTTAGAACAAGGTTTCTCCGAGTTAAAAATGCTCTTTCCTGTAGCAGGGTAAAAATCTATACAAAGTGCGGCAACAGCCATTCTGCTATTTAGTGGTATTTAGCAGATAAATCAGAACTTTTTTTAAACAGCATTTCCATATAGTTACTTTAGTTGCTTAACCAGTTAGGAGAAAGTTTCCAATTGAAGTTAAGCCTGAGCTGACCCAGAGAGAAACTTCTGGTTGTTATTTGTGAGGCTCATAAGCATGCTATGAAAACAACACTTACATAATTGGCACCGCATAGATGATACCTAATTAAAAAAAATAATTGTGATTTCTGTACTATTTTCCCCAAGAACTTCACATCTAATAGTATGTGAGAAGGCCCCAGTATGCTCCATGGCAGACCTTGCACAAAGTACATGGACTGTGGAAGATTTGAGTGTCTACTATTAAGAGCGCTTAACAGTGCTCGGGTAACCTCTTCCTCTTGTCATCATAGATTTTTTTCAATGAATTATTGTTTAAGCCTTCCTCATGGCACCTGGCTGTATTTTAGGGCATCTATACATTAAACCCATGCTTTGTCCAAAAGCATGTTTTTCCTTAACAAGCTTAAAGTTCCAGTTTTAAGCCCTGAGCCATCCTACTGAGATCCTGTTAAGGATCAGCTGAAACCAGGACATAATACTCTGGTGGCCAGGGGCTTGCCGCTGTGGCACTGTAGAAAACAATTACCAGAGGAGAAGGGATGCAAGATCTGCAAAGTTTCCTCTTGATAAAACAAGTAAAAGCAAAACCAGAGTTTTAAAAAAAACCATCATACCATCTAAACAAGCCAGCACACAGTATATTTAGGCTGCATTCTGCAAGATATCCAGCTACTTGCAATGAGTTCACAGTGCCCAGACCAGGCCCATAGACGACACTTGACAGTGGTTGCGGCCCTGAGCTCCCAGAGGCTGTCAACACAGCAGAAGATGATGGTGCAGTCTTCGTTGGCCGAGCAACTGCACAGCCTGCTTCATCTCTAATCTCTGGGAGACCTTTGACAAGTCAGCTAACAATCCTGACTCATATCCCTCCATAAAATCTTTATTGTGCTTTTTTTCAGGCAAAGTAAACACCATTAGAATCACGACATCAGTAAAGGAGAGTGAGATCAGGCTGTTGGAAATAATTTGGTTGCATTTCAAAGCACTTAACTCAGCAGTACTCTTCTGAGCAACTAGCACACAGGTAAAACCCCAGAATTAATCATTTAAAGAAAGAGTTGCAACTCAGTAAAACCTCCCACTGAGATGTCAAGTAATATGGAAATCACAGAATACTTTAGAATGTATGCTAAGCCCCAGTTAATAGCAAATAACACAGTATGCCACTACTTTGTGGGCCATCTGTGATGGGTAAAGAGGCAGTTCAATGTAATTACAACCTCCAGTATCTACTTTCACACCTTGGTGAGTGCTTTCCTTAGCTTAGCTTACGTTTTGTCCAGATGAGAGGGAGAACATGCAGCATGCTTGGAAAGCAAGCTAGTACCTTTAACTGATTAGCAGACACATAACATTTGTTAACCCAGTGCTGCTTCAGATCTGAGCTAAATCAATTAAAACCTCAAGCTTTGGAGGACAAACCACACCCAAACAATACTGGAGTAGCCAACACCAGCTCTGAAGCTGCTGTTGTTCTGAACTGCTGCTTTAGGTGGTGGTTTAGAAGTAACACTGATCTTGGGTGAGCTTTCCTGATTTTTGGTTGTCCACTGAGGAATCACTCACTTACTTAAACTTTCCCAGCCAAGAGTCCGCAATGAGCGCTCCAAGGATCGGTGTCAAGTAACATAGAGCAACGAAGGTGTGGTAGATGGCTGTAGACAAGTTGTCATCCCATTGCAAGAAATACTTGAAATACAAAACGAGCACCGCTGTAGGAAGAAGAACACAGGAACAGGTTACAAACCAAAGTCAGGGCTGGGTAAGTAATAGCATGAGGAGACACGGGACATGGGACATACCTCGCATGCCATAGTAGGAAAACCGCTCACAGAACTCGTTGATGACGATAAAGAAGATGCTCAAGGGGTAGCCCAGGCAGCTTGGCTGGAGGCAAGAGGCAGTGTGAGCTCGGAGCTGTGTAACACAAACATTGCTCTCCGCGACCCGCAACCTGAGCAAGCTCCATACAGACTCAGCGGGAGTGGGTGGGTACACAGGAGGGAGGAGGTTGTGGAACGACTTTGGTTTACCCGAACCAAGAGATGATTCTCACTCCCCCCTCTTGGTCCCCAGAGCTCCACAGGCTTCTCATTTCTCCTTTGCAAGAGATCTTTTGCAACACTATATTTGACCTTCAAGCACTGTGCTATGCTCTTTTGAAATCTTCAGCATCTAACCCTTAGAGCCGTCTTGATTGCTACCCAAGAATATGCAAAAAGCCGATTTTTTTGGAAATAATCAAAACGCAAACCCAACAGAAAACCCACCCTGCTAAACCTCCTCAGCACACCATCGTTAGAAGCCTGTGGCTATTTTTAAATACCTACACTTGAGATAAACATTTAAACATTTCATTCAAACAAATCTCTTGGGAAAGCTTCCTATCCTTAAAAATGCTCCGCTTGATGAAGAATACTTTGCTTCAGACCTGCTGATAGAACTGACTTTACTCCTAAGTTAAAATGCTACGACATTAACAGCCAGATTTACTGAGCCTTCACCTGATGCGATAGGCACCTCCGCAGTCACTGTCATGCAGCTTGTGACACGGCTCTTGCCATTGAGACCAAGGGGAAAAGGCATACATCAGGTACAAATCTGGCATCATCAGTAGAACTGGAAGTTTAATTTCTGATCGCCTACTTTTCTTAGTGGTTGAGTACACGATATCACTTCTATTAAAATGACTAGGAAAGCAAGTTGTACATAATCCTCCCTTTTTAGTGGGTTTAATTCTGCAAGTTGCAAAAATCAAGATTTTTTTAATAAGCCTTAGAACATCTCGGAGTTAAAAGAGGTAAAAGAGTTATGCTTCTTCCTTAAGAAGCACAGAAAAGAAAAAAAAAAGGCATTGCTTGTCTTCATGTTGTAGGGTTTTGGGAGTCAAACCAGTCTGTATTCCATGTGAAACAGAAATAAGTTAACTTTGTAGATCAAAAGGAAATAAACCTGCCTGAGACGAGTAAATCAGAGAGCCCACATCTCCAGCAAAGCTGCTGGCTAGAGCCTTAATGAACAACATGACACTTTGTGAGAGTTGTGTGCTACAATAAGCTTTCTGTGAACAGAGCAAGAGAAATGAAAATAAGAGAGAGTGGCGAGAGTGTCGCTGACTTGAGACTAACTCAGTCACGGGGATATCCAAGCAGCTTGAACAGCACTGATCTTTGTTATCGGCTGAACCAAGCATATAGTGAACATGTTACCATGGTTTGATCATCAGGCTTCACTGCAAGAGTCTGACTTCAGCTGAGATGAGTACCAGGTGGGACTCATGTAGCTTAAAGCAACCAAAATTAGAGGCCTAAACAGAATCTTGTCACTCTCGATTTATCACACCCTCCACTGGCATAAAGGGGTGTCTCCAAATGAAGCCCATCCAAATGTATTGCACAGCTAGATAAATTTCCCTCGAAGGTGCCCATTTCCCTCAGCTGAAGATGGCAGGAGCTCTAGATGACTAGCCCCAACTTGGACAGAGGTTTTGGCCGACTGGATTTCATGCAGAAGACTGCTACCCACCCAGCCCTGTCTCTGCACCATATCCCCCTAAGCCGTCCAACCCTTCATGCTTCAGAGGAGACCAAAAGAGAAGCACACCGTCAAGGGTTAGCTCAGCACCCCTTAGATATACCCACAAGGTTTTGATTTCAGCCGTTGTTAGGTTAGGCCCTTAAAACAGTAACCCACACGGCAAAACTAGCTTGGTATAACCCAGCTTGGGAGGAGAGAATGTCCCCACCTGATGCAGAACAAAGCCTTCCCATTTCTGTCCTGCCTACAGAGAAAAAAAGGACAGGGCAGTCCAGACCCAGGGTCTGGTGGGTCCCATCCCCACGAGAAATTCACTAAAATTCACGCAAAACCTCACTAAAATCTTTTTGACTTTCTCGGGGTTCTCCGAAACCTCCCCAGTGTTAGGCCACCACACTACCCAACAGCTTACTGCTTAAGAGGATGTTACAGGCTGATCTGGGAAGGTAACAAGCTTCCACCAAGGCTGGGTTTCTGTTTTAAGCCACTAAGTGCTTATGTGCCCGGCAGAGAAGCCCTGCGTTCAGGGTTTTTTTTTCTGGCTGGCCTTGAACTGGTGGAGATCTGCACGTCACAGCTGGGGCTGAGCACGAGCAGGGCCATGCAGGAGAAAACTACGAGGTCTTTCCCAAGGTAACAGACCTTCTTTTGTTTTTCCAAGATGCTACAAGCCAGAAGAGAATATGCAGTTATGCTTTGCTAGTCCACGACCTATACTGTTCTTGTTGTGGTCCTCATTGGCCAGGAAGCACTGGATCCACCACTGAAGAGGTTAACGTGAAGGTCACGTTTTCTACTGCTCTCTGTAAGCTTCCCTTGCCCTGGGGATGCCTGGCACAGGTCCGACACCACGGCACTACGCAGCTTCGACTTTGGCTGCTGAGGAAGCCACTTAGCTGAGAGAAAGCTGCGGGGAAAGTCTACCGAGTAAAACCTTGCGAGATAAGAAAAGCAATGGCAGAGATAGGGTTGCTGAGGCAGGTGTCATTAACAGTTCAAGGATTCAAGAGGAACAACTAACTCTGAAAGGTAAAAGAGTCCTAAGGGAGAGTCGGTGGATGATGACAACTCAGCCACATGAAGGACGGGCTCCAGGGACCCTTCTCCTCCCAACTGATGTCTGCTCAGTCAGCAAAGGCTCTTCAGACATTTTATTGGGCTGGTGAGCACACTAACGCTTAGCTGGGATTTAAGAAGCTACCAGGCTGCTTTGCATGTGCTGGCCAATAGCTCATTATATTATACTTCTAAGGTATGTTTATAGGATGATTTTTTTTTTTTTTGGGTGCACTGCTAAAGTTACCAGAACAATGTAAGCCAAAGAGAGTCAGTATAGCAACTTTTTATAAGAGAAAAAAATACTTACCGACTTGCCCTTACTCTTACTTTTTGCAGCTGTGGAGGGAAAAAAAACTGCAAGTTAATGAAAACTACTAAGTAAGATTCCTTTAAAATCACTAGGAGACATGGGAAAAGTTCAGCTCAAAACAAACCGTGAAATACAAACACAGCAACGTTCAGGGTGAGTAAATTTTCAGTGTGTTAAGGGAGGACTTTTCAGGATGCAAGAAGGTTATTAGGAAAAAAATTCACTCGATAGCCTTTTGCTTTTCCGGCTATGCATAGAGTCACAGATGCTCCCAGGGAAAAAATCACACAGGACTGACGAGACAAAGCATCCTATCCTGCTAGGACTGCTCACCGCACATCATTCAAGGTAGTGGTAGACCACTCGACCGCCCACGGAAGATGAATCCTGTTTCAATTCTCTCTCAGAGATGTTACCTTCAAGGCAAGTTAGGAGTAAGGAATAGACTCAAGATGCCCTGGATGCCAAATCCTGAAAAGGGATACACTTCCCATCGCTCAGACGTAAGGAGGGCTGAATATACGGCCCAGTGGAGAGATCCGCATTAGCCGGCATTCCCCCGACCCGAGGCTTAACCTAGGAAGCCCTGGAAGCAGAGGAGGGGTCCCACAGAGTTTGGCAAGAGCCAAGAGCTGCTTGCAGCCCTGAAATCACTTCCAGCTGCTCGCGGCAGGTTCCCTGCCCCTGGCAGCCCTCCAAGCAGCGTCCTGCAGGGCTTGCTTGGCTCAGGGGACAGGCTCAAAGGCTGCATTTGCCCCATTTCAGATAAAAGCCTTGTGCCCACATAGCGGGTGTCAGCATTTCCTCTAAAGCCACATGAGCGAGTTCATTATCATTAAGATAAGACCAAGTACAAGATGTGAACTTTGAAATCCCTGCTTGCAACAAAAGTGTGACCATAATAGATCTCTAAGAAAAATATGTTTGCCAAGGTCATTATTTAGTCCATAGTTCACAACAGATGAAAACAGCTGACAGCAACACTACGGTGTTTGACACAATACTGAAGTCACTTTCAAAAACTATTAAAACAAAATCAAGCTGATTCCTCACTGCCACAGACAACTATCTTCTCAACAGAGACAGTAATGTTATTCAGATAATTAAAAAATGTAGTTTCCTAGAAAAAAAGTAACATCCAGAAAGTGCTAACACACCAGCTTCAGGGCACGTGCAGATACCCAGATCATTAAAATTATTGGTAATGGCCCTTACACAACTCATGTGAGCAAATATACTGAAGGATATCAAGGCATTAGTGATAGACCATCCTCATAACAACTCCTTGATTATTTCCACTTCTTGCCCTTTCCAGCACACGTGCATCATGCTGCCAGTTTTTCATAACATGTACAGGGAATACCAGTTTGAGCAGCTCACTCCTGTCTGTTAGCTAAGCATT
>JANZLQ010000008.1:4909055-4986219 GCA_026212715.1 Elanus axillaris | reverse complement strand
AAAAAACCCACCCCACCGCCCCGGGCTTTGCCCCGCAGCACGTACCCATGCTGCCGGCCGGGTCCCTGCGGAGCGCCGGGAGAAGAAGGGAGAACGCCGGCGGCGACGGGGCTTTAACGAAAGGGCGGTTCGGGGCCGCCGCCCGGCTCCCTCCGGGGCGGTGCCGCAGCCGGGACGGGGCGGGCGGCGTGGAGGGGGGCGCGGAGCTTTATCGGCCCCGGAGCGACCGCGGGGCTCAGCGCGCCTCGTCACCCCACCGGGGAGGGTTTGAGAGCCGGTCACAGCCCCCCCCCCGGCTTTTAAGGGAGAGGTGTAACCATCTGCTCGGAGACTTTTGGGGGGGGGTTGGGGTTTTTTGAGGTTTTTGTGGTTTTGTTTTTTTTAGAAGCACAGAGCCGATGCTACAAGCCAGACAACGCTAACCCTGCACGTTGTCCCTTTGATGGGATGTTCTCCGTCAGGATGGAGAACTCGCGAAGCGGACTGCTCTGCCTCGTCCCCTCCTTTCCAGCCAGGGAGATGGAGGTTCTCCCGACTCTTGCTGCCAAACGCAAGGGAAAACACAAGTTCGCTGGCTGCCCCTCGGTTTCTAACGATGACTGACCTGAGGCTCCCATGAACTGGTGCTGCTCAGATGTCCGGAGAAGTCATGGATGCCCCATCCCTGGCAGTGCTCAAGGCCAGGCTGGATGGGGCTTGGAGCAACCTGGTCTAGTGGAAGGTGTCCCTGCCCGTGGCGGGGGGGGTGGAACTAGATGAACTTTAAGGTCCCTTCCAACCCAAACCATTCCATGAGTCTACATTTCTGTAACCCAGTCTGCTCGTCACTTCAGTCTGCCTCCAGCAGACAGCCATCCTGTGTGCTCTTGTGCCACCAAACTACGGTGAAATCTGGGAGGATGCCGGTCGATATAACATGACATACGTTTCACGCATGCACTTCACTGAACTATATAAGTGAAATAAACGGACAAGAAGTTTAGCCTGAGAACAGCCAGAGCGCGAGGCCAACAAGGACAGCAGATTTGGGAAGCTGCGCAATATTGAGACACAAACGTAGTCAGAATGCAGAAACAGAAAAATATTAGTGGGCGTTGCCAAAAAAAGAAATTCCTGAAAGAAGAATAAAGCCCTCCTTTGAGGCTTGCTGATGTTGCATTACACTGACCTGTGGTTTATGTAATCAGTCCAATGGCATCTTAAGCATGCACTCAATAATTACCTGGCTGCTGAACAGGTTGATTTATTCTTGGGTACAAATCAAAGAAGCGTTGCAATATATTGCAATGTGGAGTATCTACAGTCAGCGCTTCAGGTGCTAAAGAAGGCTGCGCTGACCTGTGATGTAGAGCTACCACTGACCCCAGATTTCTTAAACTGTGTTTATATGGGGGTAATCTGCTCAGAGGAGCTCTACTCTCTTATCAGTAACTCGTACTCTTGACTCTTAAAATGCATGAATAAATTCTTAAGGTAAAGAAGGCGTGTGTGGTTATAGCTATATTTATAGCATGTACTGCTGTAAGAAACACAAATCTCACTGTATAAGTTCCACTGCCACAGCTGATGCTAGTCATATATCACTGCTCTGTGATATACGGCCGCACAGCATGGGCAGTGTTGCGTTTCTCTATTATGGTTACTCCAGCAAAACAAGCGGTCTGTAATGCAGAGAAGAATGCTGAAATCACTGACAGCTCGTTCATGTACAGCAGTAATCGAGGTACTACCACAATTTTTGAGCTGTTAAAGTACAAAATTAATGGTATCATTTTTTCCCTGAACATTCGGTCTCTTCCCCTTGCATAAACAACGGTGGTGAACGGGAATTTTGGTTTGTTCCCCAGCACATCTTATATAGCCCCATGCATTTGGTGGAAACAAAGAGTAGGCCTTTGATGTTTCTTCCTAGCAAGAGACATATAAGTGGGAAGCAGAAATTAAGAAAAAAACCCACGTGTTTTCTCGGGAATTTGAGACAAATGAGCTAGTTGCAACACCCTGGCTTCCGCTCACGTTATCTTTTAATATTCAAGGTCTCTCTTAAACCAAAAAAAACCCCAAACCCAGAAATCTCCTGACGGTGCTAGTAAAGAAATCACCCTGATGAGTACAAACGTTTTCATTTGTCCCACAGAGAGAGAGAAAGGTCCACACTGTTGCTTCACAGCTACTTCTAAGGTGGATTGGATTCTGCTTTCATTTAGTACTCCGATGCCACAGGGTCGACCTCTGCGGGGCTATTTTGCAGTTGCGCTTCTTGGAGGGACAGAATTTGTTCTCAGAGGATTTGAGTTTCCCTGGGGAGGCTCACTTTCTAGGAGAGCTCAGAGCACAGCAGGGCTAGTAAATATTCAGCAAATAAAGATGAAGATGTAATTCTGTTTTCTCCTACAGAGCTCTGAACTCACAGGAGTGCATTTTTCAGGTATAAGAGAGAACTCAGGCAACATTAACTTTGAATAATTAAGTAAGAACCACAGTTGGTGATTCGAAAGTAAAGTGATTTCTGTAAACTGTGCGGGCCAAAATGACACATAATTCCAAGAGCATAACCTAGCACCAACTGTTTGGCGGTATGCGTGGAAATTTTAATTGCTAGGTACCTGACTCTGTGATTAGTTAAATGCCACAAAATATCGCTCGGTTAAAGGTTGTAGGTAAGCCGGTAAGATTGTTTCCTTGTGTCTCATAGCTATGAAGAACACAATCATTTCGGAGAAGCTGGTGAGGTCAATCCATAATATGGAAGAGTTGATAACAACTACTCGCTACTTAAAGGACTAGCAACCTGAATTATGATTGAAGTATCTTAAAGCAAATGAAGACAAATTACTACTTGTTTAGAATATGTGTATTTTATAAATCTTAATAGATGTTTTTGACTCAGTATTTTAGATTGGAAAAATGATGGTAAGCATAAAGAAATTGCAAGGCTGTGCAGCTCATCGTGGGATGGCCAGTATTGGGCGGGATGCTGAAAACTGATTTAGTTAGCGCGTTAATTCCATTGTGAACAAAGACTAACAGATTTTGCTCTATAACCACAATTTATTTGGCTTGCACAATGGTAGTAGCCTAACACTAGTCGCTTCCCAGTAACTACTCCTCCCAAGATAATACATGCTTCCAAGATAAGTTTATCCCCACCTTCCAGACAGGGAATCGGAGGAAAAAAGCGATTAGTGAATCAGCTGGTGCATACAAAAGCCTTCCACAGAGGAGCTGCACTTTCTAATGTAACTGAGGCATCCCACTACTACTGTGAGCAATCCGGGAACAAAGAAAACAGAATTTGTTTGCTGTGACCTTTCTCACAGCACCGTGTCTTGTTTTGCTTCTTGGAAACAGGGTTTGCTTGCAGAGCAAATAATCGGTGGGATGGTCTGAAGGAGATGGGGACCCCAGGGAGGGAAGGCACCAGGGCTCTCCGAGAACGGGCTGCAGCGGTTCAGCTGAGTTCAACCACCAGCAACACAGCTGCCGGGTGCTGGGCACCTCCACAGGGAACACTAGTGTTGGCATTTGAGATGCTCACTTCGTTTCCATGTGAAGATCAACTCTGGCCCCAAAACGTACGGACTTGCTACTTCAGAGGTTTGCTAAACCAGACCAGGGACACGCAAGGGTCGAGAGATTTTCTACCAAGGCAGTCTGCCAGCCCAGCGCAGCAGCGTTTGGCAGGTATTCCTCCCCAGAAAAAGTTTGTGCTCTGTGGCCCAGAAGGGACTTGGCCTGTCTGTACACACATGTGGGCGTGTGGGGGAAGCAGGGGAGCCGGATCTAGAGCAGAGACCTGCACATAAATAAAATAACTAAGTAAACTTTATTTACCTGGAGCTGCCGCAGACTGATGCCAAAACCCTTCGCCTCATTAGCACTGCCTGTGGCAACATGCAAAGTTAACACAGCAGATGTAGATCTAACGAGGGAATGGTATGTGAAACATTGTGAAGCAACTTCTGCCAAAAAGTGGGTTTGGGGTTTTTATTTTTTTGCTGAAAACATAACTTGAAGTCAATAACTCAGAGTGGTTTATTTCCAGTTCATTTACTCTGTTTGATAATCTTTTCTTCTCTGTAGAGCCAGTTACATTCACATGTAGTTTTATTGGTGAGGAGAGCGCAGGACAGATTGCCAGTAAAGAAAAGAAGCCCCACAGAGACGTCCGTCGAAAGTAGAAGCGATACGCTGCGAGGAGCCAGGAGTGTTGGCACTGAGCTGCATTTACCCCTTGTCCACTTCCTCTTCATGCCCATCTCCATCATGACAATACCTTTGCTGCCTTTTTCGTCCACAGTTTTCCCCTTGGGGAATCTGAAGGGACGGTGTTTTGTGCAAAGTCTGGATTTAATAGGGAATGTCAGCTCTGGAATTGCAGGTCTGTATAGAAACCAGCACTAGCTGACAGTTGCAAGGTGGTGTTAAAAATCTTGCTTTTTGGACTTAGAGGTGTCACCATCCCTTTCAGCCCCGAAATGCCTTTGTGGGTCCAGCCTTCAGCCTTAACCTTTGTACCACGTGCCGTAGTAGTCAATAAATACAGGGAGCACAGCTCATGTTGCGCCTGCGCAATACCCCAGGCATGAGGCTGGGACAACAGAAGCACACATAGTAACCCATCGGTTTTGGAGCTGAGTTACTGTCCGACCTTGTGCAATCGTCTCGGAGGCTGGGAGATTCTCGCCTGCCAAGCGAGGGCACTCCCAGCAGGTATGTGGGGTAGACAGATAGGAGTGTCAGCCTAAGGATTAAAGGCAGCTGGTAAGAGAAGTAGGGCAGAGCAAAAGAGTTCCCAATTCAAAGCCTTTATGTATTCCTTTCTACTACAGAGAAATACGTACCTTCGAAGTGTAACTGCGTTTAAGAAAAAAAGATAACAACAAAGGTATAAGTATCCTGCACCCAGCTAGGATTCAAGCCTGTCACTGGGTGGTGAAAGGTTTTTTTTATTCTGAATTATGTACCTCTGCCTTTCTTCATATTAGAGTTGAATTTACCTGACACACAGCATCACCCTCTCTCACCTAAGGCAATGCAAGTTTGCTGAATGTTGTTCAAAGCGTACTGAAACCACCCAGCCGTCTCCTCGATAGTTAGTTTTCTTTACACTTCAACATTGATATTCTTGTTCTGAAACTTCAGATCTGTGTTGTGAGACCTGACGTTTTCAAGTGAGCTTTTTAGCTCTTCATTGCATTGTGTCTGCTGAAGTTTCATCACTAGCAGGTTTTCAGACAAACTGTACCTAGCTTTTTTCTTAAGGACAGCACATCCGAGTGTCAGCAGCGCAGCAGCTGCCAGGGCTGGCTGGATTACCTTGTCAGCTTAGGCAACCAGCCCTACGAAATGAATCATGTTGTTGACTGGACAACGCAAGTACAAGTATCGTCTCTTGACCAATCTGTGGTTTGACTCAAGCACATGGTAAAAGACTGGCATTAAACTGACCTAAGATTTAGGCACTGAAGTGGGATTTGTATTGAACTGGTGGAGATACTTAGATGATTATTTATAAGTGATGCATGCTTTTTTTTCCCCTCTCAAATACATTGTATAAGACTGGATGCTCACATTCTCAAGGGGAAACATCCTTTGACTTTGTACATCATTTTGGGGGTGGGAGAGGCAGTGCTGCTATACAAAACATACATGACTTCAGATGACATCAGTCCACAGTGGAAATAACATCCTTCGAGTTCAGGCGATAAGATGAGATCATGTTATTTTCTAGAGATGCATTTTCCGGTATTGGAAATCTGCAACTGAAGACCGAGAGCTGACACCGTCTAGCTGTTGCAGCCCTGTTAGAAGTTTGCAGATGGACTCATCTCTTCTGAAATGGATTTTCACATTATTTACACAGACATACATATTTTCACCATAGAACACAAAGCTTCCTTCCTTCCATTACCTACAGCCCTACTGTATCTCACTCACTTTTTTAAATGAAAATTTTAGCAGCAATATCTGACCAAATTGAATACATAATTAAATTTCAATGGATTCATTTATCTCACTGCTCTCTTGTGAAGTCACTGTAAAGTCAATTTTCTTATTTCATCTTGGAAATCTTGGTCAGTCTTGTTGCTACTGAGAGATCCAAGTGTCCAGGGGTCAGTTGGATTCATTCAGCCCACTGTGTTTCGAAGTGGGAGGAGAGGTCAAGCAGAAGGGACGGTGTAGTGGGGGAAAGGGCTAGAAGAGGGTTTCATGGTGGGGGTCTCGCACTGAAGGGGAGTAGGGTCTGAAAAGAGGGGCAGGAACATCTGTGGCTCACTAACCTGGGTAGGTGGTCAATGAGGCGCTTAAGAAGAGAGAAGCTCTTATTGCCCACAGCCTCAATGAAATTCATTTGAGACCTCCCTGGTCCTTCGTCAGCTGGGAACACCCACCCCAAACCCTCCCCAAATGCCGTCTTCCCTTGTGAAGCGTCTCCCAGCCTCCAACCCCCCTTCACCCCTCCTGCTGCCCCTTTTGCACTCGCAGGCCCTCACCTGGATGCCCACTCCTGCAAAAGAGAGTCGGAGCTATGGCAGCAAGAAATACTGAGATGGCGCTGAACAATATGGATTCGCCTATGGAGCAACAAAAGCATCACCTGCACGCTGTGGTATCTCCGAGGGCTTCCTCACCTCTCTACTTCTCTTTCGTCTTTTCCAGTAGCACCTCTAACCTTCTCTCGCTGGCCTCATTTTTTTAATACTTGTCCAAATTAGAAAAAAATGTGTTACTACTGAGCTATGCAGTTATATTCTTATTTTCTTTGTTCTTGGCACTGGGCAATTGCTTCCCAGCAGGGAGCACAACACCATTCAATTAGTTTGTTCTTGCAGCTTTTAAAATAGGGATGTCCCCTTACCTTCTTAGGCTTGGAAAGCCCAGGATTTGCTATTACTTGGATTTATTTACACTTCCTGCTAATAGCTCAGCCCATTTCCCCCTTTAAGGGAGGGGGAGATTTTGAGAAGGAAGAAAAAAAATTATAAAAACCCCCATCCAACAAAAAAACAACCAACAACAGCTTTTTGCTTCTTGCAAAGGCTTCTGGTTAAAATGCATTCAACACAAAGGTAAGGTTACAATGTAGCAGCACATAAACCACCTAAAATTACATAATATATTTCATAAACTGAAACTGCAGCATGTAAATAACCTAGTCCTGCATGGCAGTGTAATGTGTTGCTGGGTTACTCACTGCGTCCCTCAACATAATGAGTTTTCCAAGAAACAGGAGATGACAGTCTTCTGAGAAGGACCAGCGAAAGAAGTAGAAGACAAGAACCACGTTCCCCTATTTTCAGGTCAGGCCAAAAGCAAAGCCTGGGAGCTTAACAAGGGCTGTTCAAAATGGTAGGACTTTTTCCTGCTTTAGGTATACTCATTGTTGGAATACACCCAGCTGTTTCTTTCTTGTAAGTGTGGATTTTTCTTATATGTTGAAACATATTCCGTCTGTCCAAAGTGGCTCCTGGACATCCCAACAACCGAATGAAAGGTCACTGGCAAGCTACTCACAGAAAAGATTTTATATGGTCTTCTAGCAGCGTCCTTATCAGAGAAGCAGCATCAGTAACACAGAGATTTTAATTCTGTAATTAATTTGCCTCCAATCCTGCAAAGAGTGAACAGAAAGACTCACTTTTTAGCAGCTCTAGACAGAAAAAAATCTTTGATATCTACATCTCAGCTAATGTTTTAAAGGACAAGAATGCAGGGAGGTGGGTCCTTTTCCTCCAGTGGGATGTTTCACCTTCTGCTTCCTGTCTGCTCCCTCCTCCTCTCATGAGACTGGGAAACAAATTGCCATCTCTCAACCTCCTGCCTCAAATTCTGTTGTTGATGGAAGGTTGCGATGGGAGGAAAAATTAAGGGTATAAATTGTGACTGAGCTCTTGCAGTGTCCAGTTCTTCTGGTAAGAATGGCTGTTAAGTATGGAAACAGCAAGGATCACAAACCCTGTGTCTTACATTTACAGTTGTTTAACAACCCCCCCCCCCCCCGATAAACATGATACTGAAAAGTAAATCAAGTTCTGCCACTCATAATTCACTTACGGTCTTGTGGTGAAAGAAGCGTTTACATTAAAATGTAAACTCCAAAGATAACAATGGCAGCAGTGTATAATATTTTTTGTTGTCACAGATGTCGCATTTTGAGAATTCTGATTATCCAGTGCTAAAAAAGACATTTGAAGATGTAGCTGAAGCTTCAGGAGACTTTGTAAGTTATTCAAACACCTGCAGTTAGCTATACAAAAAATGAATTAAAAAAAAATAATATGCTGTCTAATCAAAGGTTATACCTTGCCCAACATACTGATCAACACTTAATTTTCACTGCTCTCTTAACTGCCCAGGTTTGCAGAGTTTGTACCTATTTTTCTACTGCAAATACTTATGAGTGAGTTTTACAGAAAGAGTTGTTATTAATCAGAGTGTAACAGGCCTAAAGGGATGAAAAGAGGGATTCAGAATTCACAGCTTTAATTCCTTCTTTGCTATTGACTGACAGTTCAGTGAATAATTTGAACTTCCCACATTCTTCTGTAAATGTTATGTGAAAACATAACAGTTATGAACCTTTGTAGATACTAATCAGATTTTCACACAGAAAGTTTTCTACTTCTTTACCCTAAAAAATGCTATATAAAATGATACCTTACATTCATAATTGTCCAAGTCTTCTTATAATGAGACCACGGAGTTAGCACATTGGAAGCCTTGAGATCCCACACACGTGCTACATGAAAATCTTTCCTTTAAAAGAAGATTTCAAATTGCTCAACTTGTACAACAGATACACTACATACACAAGAAATGTCTTTTATAATGGAAACGGTCCCTCATGATGCAAAACCAATGCAGAGCAATGTTTCCTTACAATCTATGTTGAAAAGTGGTGTGTGTGTGCATGTGTGGAAATGGGAAAGGGCACGCAAGCAGAATAAATTGTTCTATTTTTTTGTTTGGAAACTGATGCACAGCAGATTAGCCTGCAATGTGGTGCTTGCTTACATGAACAAGCAATTACATCTGGTTGAGAGCAAAGCGCTTTAAAACACTCCTAGCTAGTTATCGGTAAAAGCTCTATAAAAAAAAAAAGCAGCCTAAAACGGAAGGGCTCGTTACTATGGAAGGGCCTTAAGACACTTGAGCATTTTAGTAACAGGCTATAAAATCACCTTCCAGAGAACCAATATAGCATAAGCTACACAAATCACTTGAACTGGAGTGGTTGAGAATCAGTTTGCGTATCAGAAATCAACCCGGGCTTATCCCTCCAGAACTGCAGATGCTTCAGATGAAGCAAGTACTAGAACAGAGCCCATATTTATCTGATTCAGTACTGGAGTTAAACTTACATACTTTTAAGTTTATACACATAAAGTGAAGCTTATTCATAGCAGTTTCCAGTACGTTATCACCTTCCTTTTACAAATGAAATATTGATCAGAAATGCTTTCTTTACCAAGTCCTGCTACTGCTGCAGAAATACTGGTCTTTTGCTTATGGTAAAAAAACCCAAGTCTGTCCAAGCAGAAAAGGTTTATCTTCTCCGTAAGAAACAGGAATAGCCATTTCATTATGGTATCAAATAGCTTTGTACTTTGTGACCTCCTTTCTGATAAAATCAAGTTGCTTATTTATTACAACCTCTCTAATACTTATTGGTGTGTTCCAGTAAGAGGTATCCACAGATATATTCATCCTCATATTGAAAAAAGATTAATTTTATTCTCTTTTTGAGAACATTTTCTAAAAGGGGATGAGAAAACATGGTCAAAGAACAAAGTATCATCTTCTTGCTCCCACATCCATTCACTTACAGTTCCTGGAGACAAGGAGCAGTTCCTGGTTTTGCATCCTACTAAAACTACTTCCTTTTTTCCCTGTTATCAGATAACACAAATTCCTAATGAGGCCTCTCGGCTATAGCTGCTTTCATTAATACTTGCGCTGAGCTTTCCTTTATGGTTCACTTGGGAACAGCTGATGCTGGGTATCTGCCCGAGACTTGAAATACTCCAACCAGTAACCCTTGATGAGCTTCTCTGGAGCCCTGCAAAACCTTCCAGGAAAGGTGTCTAACTGCACTCAGCTGAGACCACAGATTTTTCAGAGGGCAAACTGCCTACTACAGAAAAAATCCAGGATCTTCAGAAACTTGTACAGAGACAGATGCTGCCCCACCAAAGATCCTCAATGACACCCTACCTTGTTGCGTGGGGTCATTAATGAGCAGGAAGACAGATCTCTGGTGCAAGACGACCCTGGTAAGGAGGGATTGAGATAAGATTTAGGACACCATTGTACACATGTGCGCAGTTCAAAATATTTTGGTCAAAATAATATGGTCAAGATGATGTTCTGTCTGATGCCGGCCACGACAATTTTCTGAGCCTGAACCCTGCTGATGCATGCTATGAAAGAGGAGCTAAACATCCTGAATGACTTTGGCTAAATGGCTTTTTTGCAGAGAAGACAACTAATTTTTTTGGCTGGAACAAGGCCACTGGACCTGAAGAGAATGGAGAACGGCCAAAGAGGAGTGTTCAGAGATGGGGCCTTGCAGATGGACTGGTGAGGAGAAAGACCCGTGAGCAGTCTCCCTAAAGCAACACCTTATCTAAAGGAAGCTATGGTACAGACAGAACCAAGCACCAACAGTGTATCTCAGCGGTCACACAACTGAAAATTAACTGGCACAAAAGTTGGCTTGAAAAGCTAATCCATGCAGAAGTGATATACTGACCTGACTTATCTTTTCCCTTCTCACAATCAAACATGTATTTTTCACTCCTGCTGTTATGCAATGCAATTGTACATTATGAAACCATTGCCACATCCTACTAACAGGTGTTGCCGCATTTTGTATCGGGGTGAAGTTGGAACCATATGAATTGGGTTTTAAGTTATTCGGGACAGAGAGGTGCTATTTAACTTTCATTGTAGCAACTCAATTTTTTATTTTTTTTTTACAGCAGTCTTGACATATTTTGTAATCAGAACAGACAGATGGAACAGAGATTACAAAATACAGCTGATTTTTTTTATTTAGTGGCTCAGTTCTCCTAGTGAAGGAGTTCTCAAGAATCAAGATTTCAGTAAGGAAGAGGGTAGGCCTGAGGCAAGGTCAGGAAGCTGGATGATGCTGTAATTTAACCCAAGATTTTCTCCTCTTATATCACCAATAAATAAATAAAATATATACCAGTTATTGTTAAATAGAGGATCTAAAAAATGGTTCTGATGACAACTGCACTTAAATTGCATGCAATACAGGCAAAAAGGGAAAGGTCAATTTAGTGCAGGTTTGGGGCAAGAATTTGTAAGCTTCATTGGCAATATAACACATCCTGCTAGGAAAAGATGGAGATCTGCTCACATCTTAATTTATATATAGTGATATAATTAGCTAAGGATAGAGTCAAGCTGATGTGTTTTAATGTCTTAATTGAAAGGAACCAGAATTCATTAAAATAGACAAGCAAGAAAAGTAGATTAAGAAAAGGGGGTTAAAACAGGCTGAATTGAAATGCTTATTAACAAATATTTAAATAATTAATTTAAATATTTAATATTTAAAGGAACAAGACTGAAGTTCTAGGTCATTCACATAAGACACCATTCTCTCAAACAAGCGTCCTAGGCATTTCTTCACTTATAAGCATTTCAAATCACTTCAAACACTAGATATATTAGCATATAATTGCTTGTCAACTGCTTCACTAGCGCTTGCAGTACAAGTTTCTGCTGTGACTAGCAACTGGCTGAAATCTGGCAGCCAAACAAACACAAGTCTTCTGATAACTAACAACATGCTGTCCTGAATGAAGATCCAGTCAACACTAAGACCACTTCTTAAAATTACCACGTTAGAGATTGCATGCATCTGTTTTTCCAGAATGTTGTTATAAAATAGCCACGAAACAGAACAAGTTAATAGTAACTAACATTAGCTTAAGACAGCTAATGATTTCATTCTATTTTTCAAATTTTGGCTTCAGCAGTTAGACCCAAGAGAGACGGTTAGGTCTGAACTAATGCACACAGCCTGAGCTTTGTACCACAGGTTAGCTATACCTGAAATAAAGAAGTAATTAAATAAATAACATCCCCTTACCATAAAGAATATCTGACGTAAGACGCCCAGACCTTTGGAATTCAGCACCATCGGTAGTGTTCAATGTAGTAGTTAATGGGGATTAAGAGCCTGATTTGAATATCCAATCTGAATTTGCCTGGCTTCAGCATCCAATCTCTGTTGCCTTCCTTAACCACATTAAAAAAGCCTCACAGCGTCCACTATGCTCTTTGGCAAGATTGCTTTTGTATTGTACACCCCTTTGCAATTTTCTACTTGTTAAGTCAACACTCCCTCAGATCTCCTACAAAGAAGATTTTTCTCTATTCCTTGAACTTGGGTTTTTGTGACTTTTATAAATCCTTCAGTTCAACAGTTTAAAACCTTAGCCCCAGTGGCTGTCCGGGAGCAGAGTGGTTTCACAGGTGCTGTAGGGCAGGGGCTAAAACCACCATGACACATTCTGTTTACATCCACTTGTTCCATTAGTCCTCTTTACCACAGAATTACATTAGGAGTTTGCTTATGGGAAGCTCTACGTTCAGAACAATCCCTAAATCCTTTTCACTGGTGCTATTTTCCAAGAGACAATGTGTACATTTTTTCTTCATTTCTTGTTCCCAGAAGTATGACTTTGTAGTTGGTAACACTATCATACTATGTTTAAAGGTCCTGGTCTGGAGCAATTCAAATGGGAGAGATTGGCCTTTGTTTTCACACAATTTAAATCGGCAGTGTTTTTTAAAATTTGCTTCTGGAATACCAGTGAAGATGTTGAATACTACCACTATGACACCAATACTTTGGGAAGTCTTCTAGAAAGCATCTCCATTTGATTTTCCATCAACGGCCTCTAAAAGCATTTGCCAGGCTGCCCTTCAGCATCTGGGCCCACGCTCTATTATAACGACCCACTCATATCAAACCATTCCGTGGTGCTGCAGGGAGCTGAAGCAGAAACGTTAAGATTGGTATGAATGAAATATGAGTGGGAATTATGTCAAAGCATGTGCAGCAGCAAGGGTTGAAGGAACGGCATGAATCAATAACCGAGGACGTGATTACCAGCAATTAAACTAACAAACACTAAAGAATGTGCTGTTTACATCAAGAGCAGGAGGCCTGAGCTCTGATAAAGCCACAGCAGGGTGACATGTCAGCAGAAGACCTGAGGACCGATAACAGGAGGATGGCAGCAGGGTTGCAGCACACCGTATGTGCCAGTCCGCTGGTCGTTATCCCAGCAGGAAGAAAGGCTGTAGTTGTAAAATACCCAAATGAGGTAGCACAAGCAACAGGTAGCAACCTTCCCTATGGTTTATGGGGGATGAGATAAGCAAGATTATGATGGAAAATCACCTTGTAATAGCTGAAGGATATAAATACCTGGATGATTGTTGTGGTTTAACCTCGGCTGGCAGCTCAGCCCCACACAGCCACTTGCTTGTCCCCCACCCAGTGGGATGGAGGAGAGAATCAGAAGGGTAAAAGTGCGGTAACTTGTGGGTTGAGATAAAGATAGTTTAATAATTAAACCAAAACAACTCACCCCACCCCCCAAAAACATCAAAATAAGAAAAAGAAAACAAAGATTAAAACCCCCACAAACCCAAGGAAAACAAGTGCTGCCAAAAGCCTAATTGCTCACCACCAACCGATGCCCAGCCAGTCCCCAAGTAACTGCTGCCCTGGCCAACCTCCCTCTCCCCTAATTTTATTGCTGATCATGACATCCCATGGTCTGGGACATCCCTTGGGACAGTTGAGGACAGCTGTCCTGGCTGTATCCCCTCCCAGCTTGATGTGCCCCCCCAGTCTGCTCGCTGGTGAGAAGCAGGAAAGGTCCTGATGCTGCGCAAGCCCTGCTTAGCACTAACTAACACATCCCTGGGTTACCAGCACTGTTTTCAGCACAAATCCAAAACACAGCCCCATACAGCTGCTGTGAAAAAAATTAACTCCATCCCAGCCAAAACCAGCGTACTGAAAAAGTTTTCCACTGACATGGCATTTACTCAAGAGCCACCATTCCTTGTCTTCCAGGGGGATCTCCAGCTCCGCCTGGCCTGGCCGCTTGGACATGGGCTTCTTGGTGCTCGTGAGCATGTGGGTGTGAGCATATGACTGGGTGAAAGCTATGAGAGCGGCAGCGTGAGTGACTGAGATCGGTCTTGTTTAAAATAAATACCGCCTTCCCTTTCCTTCTGGTCTTGAATTTTATCAGATTAATTTCCTACTGCACACAGTCAATGAACTACAAAACAGTCTCTAAATTTATAGTCTTTGCAAAGAAGGAGAATAGCTATTTGACCAGACCTATTTTCTGTATAAGCCTGTTTTAGTTCTTTGTTATTCAAATCTCGTTAACAGACCTCCCAGTGTGGTGTTTCACACCAGTACCATGGCAACCAGCATATCATCATCCCACACGCCTTCCCTGAATATTGGGACGTGAACATTATTCCAAAATTTCTGTGCTCAGAGATCTCTTTTGAAGGAACATTAGCAGGCCAGTGCCTTTCGGTCAACTCTTACTACGCCTGGTTTCAGTTTCTAGTCCTGTAAATACTGAATACCTGATAAAAAATAAACTTCCTGTTGGATTATAAAGGGAGCTATGACATACACCATTATCTTCATGCAAAAACATGTTTTTGTCACTGTTTCTAAAGATAGAACATAACCACTTTGAACGCAGCTCCACACTTAACAATTTGACCTTTGACCACCTGCCTAGTAAGGAGGCTATATTGCAGCTAGCAAGTATTTCAGCCAAACGCCTTACATCTTCAGCTGCGAGAGGTAGATTTTTCCAATCAACATCTTAAATTTCTTCTGTACCTTAATCTCCTCTTCTTTCCACTTAAATATTTGATTTCTAAGTGTCAGTATTTTATCATTATCCTCAGCTCGTCAAAAAGCAAAAGCATTTCCTCTCTTGCTGTCATTGCTTTGTGTCCATCTGGTCAGCTTTTTCTTTAAAGCTTCTAGTTTTTACCGATTTATTTAACGAGCTGAAGAGATTACATTTTCTGGAATAAAACATAAATTTCACTGTAGAGTTATCTCTGCCAGTTGGTAACAAATACTGTCAAGTTTTGACCATTGGTTCCTAGACGTGCGCCAAAATTCAGTACGGTAATTATTTAATTAAAACATGATCCGTATTCAATTATGAATACATAAGACATTTATAGGTTGGTTAGCAGATACAAC
Organism: Elanus axillaris; assembly: GCA_026212715.1. Classification (NCBI taxonomy): domain Eukaryota; kingdom Metazoa; phylum Chordata; class Aves; order Accipitriformes; family Accipitridae; genus Elanus; species Elanus axillaris. Next base: position 4,970,915 of record JANZLQ010000008.1, on the reverse strand, counting down.
TCCATCAAATTGAGGTCTCAGTCCAAAAGGTGCTGTACAGCTGTAGGAAACTGTCAGTTCCAGTCCCAGGGGAAAGGGGAAGTTAGAGAAAGCAGGCTAATTGCAAGAAGCCACTACGATGTGCACAATTTCTATTAATATATTGATATAGAAATCTTCCTGAACGGTAAAACAACTTTACAGGATATTTTCTCCTAATAATGAAATACCTTTTGAGACTAACTATATTGATAGATAACAACATGTTCCCACACTCATTTCCATATGCTGTGAAAGCATATAGAGGGGGAAAAAGGAGACTGTCTCTTAACACAGCATTGTGGGTTCAGTGTCTAGGAGTATTTGTGTCCGGGTTTTTTCCCCCCCAAGGAAAAGAATTTTAAACAAACAGGAATTTTGCTTCAGAAACCTAATTGTAAAAAACAGTTATCCAGCATTTCACTGCCAGGATGAGCTGTTTTGGAGAAACCTTTGATGAGTAATGGCGACGTATGAGTTTCATGCTACACTACAGAAAATGACAGTAAACCTTGCATCATAAGGAGAAGATGATATCTACTGCCACGTGATGAAAAGTTTTAAAGACTTCCTAATATTAACTGTACTGGTGAGTAACAACCTCTAGTTACCGTGGCATGCTACTTGAGTCAAACACAATGGATTCAAACCCGACGTCTTAACAATAACCTCAATTCCCTTTATTGACAAGGAATATGAAACAAACCCTAGAAGCGTCTGCATCTCACCTCATCTCATCTCATCCTTAAGCTGCAAAAAGCCACGTTTTTTTGATCAAGCTTTCATCTTTCCCCAGTCTCAGGGACAAATCTAAAATAAACACCAGAGCACACAGTGAGAAAAGTAACTACCTTTTTCTTTTTAATATAGATGTAGTACAGAATGTTTATTACAGCAGGACAGTGCTTCCAGTTAAATAAAATTAAAAACCTTTATTTTCCCCAAATATAAAATTACTAAATTAATGTCTTAAAAGAATAAGAATATGGAAAAAGCTTTAAATTATACCACCATTTACCACAGTAACCATGATCACCAAGTACATACTCCATTGCTTTGGCAAAAAAGTGTTTTTCTTTTAATAACTGCATATAAACCTAACATAGCAAAGACTGTATACATCTTTATATTGCACTTATTTATATACAGGAATAAATGAACTGTAAAGTCTGCATATACTTGGAATGAGCAAATTTTCACAATAAACTGAAAGCAGAAGGATAAGAGCTGGTATGAGTATTAAAAAATGCTTAGAAATGTAATACATTTATGTACAGACTATGGACTGTATTAACAAACAATATGTACATAACAATTTACTACTATTGATATTTTAGTATAACTCAGTGTTCATTAATACAGACCTTTGGTTGTATTTAGTTGTTTAATAAGATCTAAGCTCACATACCTCCAAAATGCAACAAGGTATAAAATAAAGCACAACAATTTGCCAAATGGTACAAAAACTACTATCGTCAGTTCCATTAAACCCCAAAAACTAGTGTCTCTGTCTAGCCCCAAAATAGTTCTTGTACTTGGAATCAATCTCTATGTGCCATACACAAAAAGAACACCTGAATGTTACATATCTGCAAAATTACATCCCACAACACTTTTTTGTAATGTGCAATTCATTTTAATAATACTTTCTAATGAAAAAGAGAAATTAACTTCAACTTTATAATTTTCCAACACGCACTTCTGCAATAACATTATGAATACTTTTTAGTGTTACCAGCAAGACTGAAAAATATATGTGCGCCTCCCTTACTCTAAAAGACTATTACCAGTAACTGCTATTTGCTAAGTGTGCTCAGACATTTGTATGAATTACGCAGCTTGCACGTGCCCAACATTTAGCTTCAAAATCATCCTGAGTCTGCACACAATGAAGCAAATCCACATACTTTAAAAAAAATAAACCGAACATACTTCCCTTTACAAAACAATCATGCAACTGAAGAAGAACTGGGCATCCCATGAACGGTTGTGCTTGTTGGAGTTCCACTTATGGCGTTGAAAATGTGTAGCGAATTAGGCATAACACTGGCCTTTTCTTCAACTGGAGTAATCTTAAAATGGAAAACATGTATTTATTTTACTACAACGTTACAAAATGACACAAATATTTATAAAACAGCCAAGCAGCACGTTAGGAAATGGATTATCGACTCAACTTTCCAGTACTTCCTCAATTGCACAGAACTACTTTTTGAGGATGGTTACTCTTTTTAGCCATCCTCTACCAGATTTAGGAGGGCAGTAGTTACTTCTCCAACATCAGTTCTCCTAATTAGGTATTACACTGTTCTCTCTAGAGGAAGCTTGTATAACTTCTCTCATTTCTCTTGTTAACTTGCAAAAGGAGTTTCACACCGACAACAGGCTTGCTTTTTGCCCTTTTTTGTTTTTTTTTTTTTTTTTTTTTTGACTTGGAGGTATGATTTGAGCATTTATCAAAAGCTATTGAAGAACCAAAAAGACTTCATTCTTAACAGCTATAAAATTAACTGATGCTAAGATTAGAAATACTGGAAAAAAAGGAATGGATACAAACATTAGACGAACGGAGGGCAGAAGTAAAGAAAAATAATTACCATCCCATCTGATCATATTGGCAAGCAGCAGAGGAGAAAAAAAGAAAAATCTGTTAAGGTTCTTTTCTGTATTTTTCACAAAATGTGTGCAGTTGTTTAAAACCCACAGTACTGTAAGACAGCTAACAGTTTCTTCAATGACATTACATCAAGCATTGTAAGAAGCGCTTTTTCCAAATACAGCAACAGGCAGGCACGTAAAGGTGACGTTTTTAAAGACGTCAGTGAAGAGCCTCATGATTCTAAGCCTTCAGGGGAGTCAATCTTATTTAAAAAAAACCCACCAAAGCAACCCAACAACATAGCATGTTTTAATTCTTTACAACTAATCAGGTTTGCATAAAAAGAACACAGTGGTAGGCTAATAGTACACATTACTGCAGTCAGTGCTGTAATTCCACATTTCTGTTCACGCTATCTCACAGGTATCAGTTGTTTGCCCCTTCTTCTCTTCATTTACTTTTAGACAATGTGATTTACTCTTGAATTTTCAGGCATTACATGGTTTTTCTTATTGTCAATCTTTGGAAACTCACACATTTGAGCATTTTTTAAACATACATATCTTGCACTGAGTTCAAAGTATTTTTTATTGTGTACTAACTGTCATTATAGCCTTTTACTTTTTCTTACACCAGAGGAATATTAATCTTTCACTTATTACCATTAAATTACTTGACCAAAACATCTTCCTCTCTTTTCCAAAGGGAGGTAATTCTCCCATATACCTCATTCATCTTAATCAGCTGTCCAATCAGTTATCCTCCTTTCTAAAACCCTCCACTGCTTTCTGCTTTTCAATAAATCACACAGAAATACAGTCAAACTGTCCCATTTTTGTCAGCCAAGCAAATCTTTTTCTGTTCCAGGGATCTTTCAAAACTGTTTTCCTCTACACATATATCTGAAAGATACTGGGTTTTTTAATACAACCAACACATGAATTCTGACAAAATGGTGTCACTCCCTACAAACCTTGTTTCAAAATATTCTCTAATATTGGTGGTAAACAGAAGTTATTTTTGTGGCAAGTTTTTCCCCTGTGATACTATAACAAAAGACTAAGAGAATGATAATAAAACCTATGTGCTTGCTGTATTCTTGTGCTTCACCATGATTATATCACAGCACAGAGCTACCCATAGCACAATACCTGAGAAAACCACATCAGGAAATAATGGACAGCAAGAAAGTGTGTGAAGTGAACTTTCGACACTTGACACATTTTTGAATAGAAAAAAAAAAATTGCCATAAAAGTTTTGGATACCATCTAACCAAGGATAGAATAAAGGCAAAACTTTCTTAGACAAGCATACGGATAAGCTGTCGCACCAGCAAGCTGACTAGCTTTTTGAGCACATTATTATCCAAGAGAAGAGTAATTTAGAGATGTCAAAAAATAGTAAATGGGTAGAGTCATTGTACATCTAAAGGATGGAATTCTGAAAAAAACCTGGAAGATTAATTAACAGAGCATTTAAGTGTTAGTTAGACTGAACGCCTCAGATAGGTCTCAAGTTTGATTTTTCCTATACAATTTGATTTCTGAGTAAAGCCTATAGTTTTTGTATCAACAAGAGAAACTCAGAGCTCCTCTTTGTATCAACTGGTTATCCAGACTAGGATGCATTGGTTCCTAGACTAAGAAAAGTTGCTATTATGGTCGTACACAAGGAAGTCTCATAGACATGTAATTTTGTAAGGTAAAGCATTATCAGAAATCACAAGTATTTCTTGTGGGCTAGAAACACAAGTCTTGAGGGTTAAGAACTATGAGCCACTCTATGGCTCTGGGAAAATATTACACAAATAACAGTGGATGAAAGAAAAAGAAACCTGAAGTGATCAATATGACGAATAAAAATGTCAAGAAGGCAGGGATCAGATATGAACTGTTAGCCTTTGCTGTCCCCCTAGAAATAACATCCTTGCCTCTGAGGTCAGAAGACATTTCTGCCACAGATACCAGATTCAAGGTCCTACATCTCACTCCATAGCAGTTTTGGTTTTCCTTCTCCCATATCTCCACCTTACTTGCAGCGGATTCCCCTCAAGAAAACATCTTGGAATACCCCCGAAAGATGTTTAAATCTGTCACAAAAGTAAATATTTCTAATTCTAAATTCTAAAGAAAAAGGGCTAAGCTTGCAGATCAAATTGCCCTACAGTTACTGGGAAGTATAGACTAAAATGAGCTTTTTGGGTCACTGACTAGAGACCCCTGTAACTATACATATGAAGCATAAACGACATATATTCATGTAATTAAATTTGTTTTATATTTAGTGCAGTCTTCCTCTCCTACAAAAAACAGGCTGGTGCCCACCATATTTACTTGCTTAATGAGGGAGACTTAATTCTGAAGGTCAAGAAAGCATCTGCAGAAAATTCATAAACAGGAAAAACAATGATGAAGTTCCACAATTCCATAATATGCTTATACTCCAATAGAAAAAAAAAAAAAAAGAAAAAAAAAAGAAACAGTCCATTTTACATAAAGCATTACATACACTTTTCCTAGTGGGTTCACATTATAGCTACATTCTGAATGCTGGTATGTTATAAAATTTAATTTCAGCACATACTTGTTCATGCATTATTTCAGAAAGCTCTTTTGCCATTTCTCTGTAGTTGGCCTTCATTTCTTCCTGATACTCCAACTGATCTTCCTTTATAAGTCGCTCATTTACACCCAGAGCATGCCCACAAGCTTCAACAAATTGCCTGTTTTACATAAAATAATTAAAAAAGATCTCAAATCAGGAATACAAAATCCAAAAGATCAATTCAAAATGCCATCTTAAAGTATGTTTTTAATGCAGTCAGAACACTATAAAAGTTAAAAATTTAAAAAAATTCTTATGATACTAGTCTTGGGGGGAAAAAAAAAGTCTCCGCCCCCCCCCCTGAAAAACATACCTAAAAACTTCTTTTAGTAGCTTTACTTTATTGTCTGGATATCTTTTGGTGTTTGTGTCATCCAAGAAAGCTCTTGCATATGCTAATGGACCAGCATTAACCTAAAAAGAACAACAATTACAAAATAAAGTCAGTTCTCTGACATATTATCTTAGCAATAACAGGTACTCCAGGTGTCTGTCTGATTTGCTTTTCTTAGGAGAACACGTTGATTTCAAAAAAGCTGGACTTATGAAATAAGAAAACTGGAGTTGGAACATAAGAGCAGGAGAGGCGTCTACAGAACTCTGTGTGAACCTTCCCGGCACAAAGAAACCACTTTGACGATGTGGCAAAGTCACTGCTGATATTGCCAATTTGTCATCTCTGTTGATGAAATTAGGGTAGGAAAATGAGAAAATGAGAAAATGAGCTAGATCTACTACTGTTTGGTCTGCTTACCTATTGAAAACACTCTTCTAAGCTGAAAATTCTGCAGTAATTAGCAGAAATTCAATTGCGCCGTTATGACAGCTACATGAAAACTAGATTCAACAATTTCTGACTCATCCCTATTGTTCTTTTATATTAACAGTAAGAGCCCCTCCCTTCTCATCCCAAATGTTAGCTTGACAACTTACTGATTCTGGAACCTTGCTTTGTGTTTGGTGGTTTGTTTCGGGTTTTTTTTTTTTTTTATCTTCAATATGATAACAGTTGATTTCAGATGACCGTTTACTGTTCCTTTGATTTGAATCAGTTAAAAATAATAAAGCGGCACTCCTGTCACTGCATTAGGACCCTTACTGTATTGATTCATATACACTACAACTGCTTTATGTACCCTATTTTGGCAAATCTGACAGTTGCTTGATACGTTCAGTTCTTGCTTGCCTTAGGCAAAACAACACGTCGCACAGTGAGATTTTCTACTATTACCCTCCTCCTCTATTTTGGCACTTCCTCTTCATCTCCATAGGGATCTTACCAAAATACAAAAGCAATAATGACCATGTTGAACCTACTGTGAGCAGACCTACATTTAGGCAAAATACACTTATCCATCCTCATATGGGAAGTCACTATTTTATGGCAGTTTCAGCTTTACACCAAAACCTGGTGGGGCTCAGATGACCATAGATTCTAGAGATGAATCTTAATCCTTTCATGTGACTGTCCATGATGAGTGTTTGTATGAAATGCTTTTATTGCTTTTCCTAGTCTGGAAATAACTGTAAACAGTGAGCATATTTCTAATTTAGGACATCGAATAGATAGAATAGAAACTAATGATAAAATGCTACTAATATAATTTTTCAGGAACAGAAGCGAGTAAAATAACCGAATGGCAAAGTATATGGTCTTACCTGAACACTGACGCTTCCTTGTAGCTTCAGCTGCAATTTGATCATATCTACTTCAGCTGAAGAGCAAAGCTGCCTAAGTTCTGCAACTTTTTTACTCATTTCATCAATGGCTACTTCAATTGGGTTTAAATCAGTATGGTGCTGGTACATTACTGGAATGCGCTTTTTCACATATGGGAAACAATGTATAGCTATGGACGGAAACAAGTTTAATACAGTTAGAAAAATCTTTTTGAATAAGGTGTGTTTTGATAGAATTTTATGCTAAAGTCTCATTTTGATGTAATTAGTTGCTCAGTTTAATAACATTATAGAATCAGAAATACTACCTAATGTACAGGGAAACAAAATACTGAAAATGTAAATATGCATAGGTTTACATGTATTTCAGCAATGAAAGATCATTGTCATTACTGCTACCAGTAATAACCAAGCAATAAACCACTGGAACTTAATTCATATGAGAACTGTAAAAAGAATTGCTTATCATCCACATATCTCAAAGAGTAGAAGAATCAAAAATAGAAAAGCTGTATTTTCTATTTCCTCACAAGTATTAGCTATGGACAGCTGGCATAATGAAGTCATTTATTTAAGTTGCTTTTATCACTATATTAAGACAGTGATACAGAAGCTCACACTTAACAGAGACAAAACACAAAATAGTCTTTTTTTAAGAACAAGGAAAGCTAGACTCCAGATTCACAATTCTTAAAGTTGAAGCAAAAAACCCGCCCCCAATTATTTGAGGATTATCCCGTGAAGAAACCAATTTGAAAAACCTAGTTTTGGCTAAAAATATTAAAAGCACTTTGGCCGATAGCTATAAAGGACTTTAAGTGAAATGGAAAAACCTATACAGAACAGAATTAGGCCATTTGAATTAACGTTTCCAGTTCAAAGCACAACTTGTTATTTCACAAACTCAGACTTACACATTATACAGAAACATTGCCAAACACACTGTAACTTTTAATTATCTCCCTTAAAGTATAATAAAACATTTTGTATCAGTGAACTAAATATCTTTAAAGTTTGAGCCCACGGGGAGATGGGCATTCTCTCTCTCTTCTAAAGTTAACAAATGAGAAACTAAAGCAGAGTGATTAGACCAAAGCCACAACAGAACAGAGGCTGGAAATCAAACTAGAACCTGCCCTTCAGGCTCTTCTAGTGCTTTTAGCCAAAAGAACCAACGCTGCATTTTACACATTCCAAGACTGAGAGAATGTTGAAAAATCTCTCATCCAAATCAGCAAGTATGGTATCGTTGTTCTTCAATGTTTTATAACAAGCAGGTGAGCACAGAAACGGGCAAAGGGAGAGATACAGATACTCCATTATTAAAAAAACCCCCCACAATTATTTAAAAGTGAAGGGTACTTAGAACATAGTCAAATATGAGATTTGACTCTTTTTCCAATGCTTACAGGTTAAGAAATCACACAATGATACACATACTCTCAGGTGGTCATTTATAAGTGTTTGCATATCACAATTTTTAGTATTATTTTCAAGTGTGTATTAATTTTAAAAGTTGTTTTGTCTAACAGTAGTTTGGTATACTGTGCAACTCTTGTCACCTCCAACAGTCATGTGTGAAATCTTCCAAAGGATTTTTTCTGACAAAATATACAACATACAGAAAAAACCTAGTATCAAGAGTTAAGTATAAAAACCAAAATAAAAGAGCAGATTTCTTTTAAAGGAAATTTCCATTCAATCAGTACCTGTCAAAATAGTCCGTCGCTTACACTGTTCTTCTACTCCTCCTTGTCTTTTACCAGCTTGAGTAAAAGGCATCTCAAACATAAAGCGACGAATGTTATGGGTCCTTTCAAAATCTGTTTTTCTTTCTTGCAACTCTTTTTCTTCAAAGTATGGAATTACATGTGTAACTTGAATATATGCATATTTTGAATCTAAATCCTTTGGATTTACCTTAAAAACATGAAAAAAGCAATCAGCTACACTGTGAATAAAGTGGATTTAATTTTAGTCACACAACTTTCAGAAATTAAATTTGGTTTCAACCTGTAAATTATTGAAAACACAGGAAACGTTAATGGTCTCACAGGGCCTCTCTGTGTTCAGTTTCTAACTATTGGGGAGACAACATAACTAGATGCATTACAACGTGTTGTGCTTTTTGTTCTGTTGGGATTTTTGTGCGGTGTGTTTTTTTTTTTTTTAAACACTCATCGATAATTGCTGTACGCAGATCTGCAAACAAAAACATAATACAGAGTTATACCCTTGATTAACACTGGAAGGTACAGATACAGAAAACCCAGAAACAAATACTTGTCCTCCATGACAGCTGATACAGCAGCAGATTGGAGACCAAAAATTGCTAGTGATAAAAAAAGTTAATAATTAAAAATAAAAACCTACACTGCAAATAATTCAGGTATCACATTCAGAAGGCACTCCTCCCAACCCATCTCAACTCTGATGCCTTATGAGGGTCCCAAAGAACATACTGGTGGGAGCAGGGCAAATTGAAGCCTTCACTATTCAGTTCATTTTGTTTCTAGAACTGGATGAGTTCACGGACTGGCTGATCTTTTATTTGGTAAAAGCAGCAACTAGGCACCAGTACCAATAGATAAGGCCTCCAAAGTCTTTACCGAACAGGGTCTCTAAAAGGACCAAGGATTTTTTTTGTTTCTGTTTTGTAAATTCCCCTAAGCATGGGATAGAGAGGGCACCCTAAATCTGTGCATCTTTCTAAATGTTGTTGCCTACCATTTTAGTTCCATGTCAAATATTCACGTTATCTCTGCCTGTCTCTGAGCCATTTCACTTCCATAAATGAGAACAACAACAATGCGAATACACACATGAAGTCACCAGGTAAGTCGTGGAAGAAACTGGAAACAGAGCTCAGGTCTCCCTGCTGTTACCCATTTTTATTGGAACATGCTGCTTGATTCATTTTTTATTTTTTTAAATCTGCAATGTTTTCAAGGTTATTGGACTGGAACTTAAGTGGTAATTTATGTACTCGTTCTGATACAGCTGATAGAAAAATGTTCATTATAAATGCTAAACACACACATGCATTATAATTAATTGTAAAGAATTAAAGAGAGTATACTTGAAGAGCTGTGAAAAAATGAGATTACATTGTAATTCTCTTGCCTTAAGCCCTTGCTTAAGTCCTCCTCTCCTTTTAAAGTTCCAATATTGAAAAGCCCCACCATTGCTGCACATTCAGACCAAGAAGCACAGAACTTTGTGATCTTACTGGTAGAATCAAGGGACAGAAGAGAGGGATAAGAGAAAATCACCATAAAGCCTGAATCCAAACAAAAGTTAGAAATTGGCTGAGGAAGGGAACAAAAGGAATGCAGAGAGGCATCTTGTGCTGTATGTGTCCTTCTCGGCGTGTGGGATACTGTAGCCCTCTTCAGTTAAACAGTTTTGGAGCCTTCAATTACAAAGGCAGGCATTTCCTGTGACAAATGTAGATTTAACCAGATGACTTTGCATGTGCATTCTTTTCTACAGTTTAAGTGTTTATAAAATTGAACAGGCTCGGAGACATAGGCAAAGGATAACAAGAATAACTGATACAGAATTAAAATGTTATTTACATATGGTACTTTGCTCAGAAGAGGGGTCTATTTCTTACTTCAGAAGAAAGTTTCGACTCTGCTTTCAAACTGCAGAAAAGGGAAGAACTTCCAAAGAGTGACTGTGCATGAACTGGCAAGAAATACAGCTAAAGACAACACAGGATATGATCATCGTCCAGCTTTGTTCTAAGATGCAATTATTACTTTGAGAGGTAACACCGTGGAAATCAAGCTTTTTGGTTGTTCTTAAAGGTAAATTTAATAGGAGATGATATTTCTCTCATACCCTTCAATCAGTAGAGTTTTTAGACACCTATGTCTGTGTGCACAATGAGTGACAGGCAGTGATCCCACAGTATTTCAAGTGGATTAGTGGAAGTAATATATCAGAATTTTTTAGAGAGAATAAAGATCATACCTTGCCAGAATCCTGAATCATTTTGACATTTTCAGACCCAAATTTGTCAGAGTAGAGTTTTTGGAGTCTTTGGGAAATCTCCGAGAGAGGCGTGAGTTTAGGCTCTTTATAGATATATTCCTTTCCATCTTCATCCTCAAAGAATCCCTGCAAAAAATGAAGTAATCAAAATCTTGGAAAAAAAAAATCACATAGGACAATGATTAAGATGAACATAATGTGTGAGGTTCAAAGCAAATATAAACATTTAACATCAGGATTCAAGCATATGTAAATAAAGAGAAATTAAAATCTAAGTAAAAAAGGTTTCCTAAAAGAATAAACAAAACCCCAGAAAAATGCAATTATCTACTACAGAATGAGTGAAAGACAATGGAAACACACAGTTAAAATTGTAAAGGTTCATTGTAATTTTATGGTGAGCCAAGCCTTTGAGATAACTTGTCTTCACTTTTAAATAAAAGTGAACTTTCAGCACTGTTTCACTTGCCAAAACAGAAATCTTGCTGCCCAACATGACTATCTGATTCACAAGTGGGTATTTTGGCAATGGATTATATAAAAATAATCTGAAAGATGTCTTTAGGTAGTAATAAAAAATTAATCCCAGAAAATTAAATTTAAGTTACATAAAAATCTTAATTTTATGTTGTACTATCTTGGCATATACTAGTTTTATTACATAAAGCATTTGTTTTAAACCCATAAGTAAATGCAATATAGAGTATGTGGAAAGTGAAACAGGTCATTGGTTTAAAACAAGCCATGTCTGAGTTCATGTTTGGAATCAGAAAAGAAATATTTTTGTCATAAATGAAACAGACAAAATAGAAAAGCACAACATATCATGTATAAACACAGGCTAGATTGACAAAAATACCCACATCAAACTAAGGTGAAATGCAGTAGTTTTTACTGCATTGCTTGCTTTGTAAGCAGATACTGTAATTACCTCAACATCTGTTTCACTGTCTGTAAACTGGTATTGCTATAAAGTTGTAAAAGACAACAGAATACATGTAAAGTTATACTGCTCAGAGTATTGTACAATTCTCCATGCTCAGCTGAACAATTAGCAACTGGGCTATGCACGTAGAAAGTGTATGACTTGATACTGCGTGATACCGTACTGATACATAAGCATTCTAGACATATATTAGAAGATGTGAAGCTGTCTAATACACAGCCAGAACTTTTGTTCGAAGCATGCAATACTGATGCATAGACGAGAGTGATTTGTTCTCTAAATGGAACTTAATGTTATTTTTTTAATTGCAATGGCTATTAATGCATACCAATCTAAGAAGCAGCCTTGCAAACCACACTGCAGCACTAGACATTAAGTCAATACATTGCTAAGAACTGACATGATAGAAAACTTACCGCTGCCTTAAGGTAGTAAACAAAAGAAGAAAAAGGAAAAAAAAAGCAAAAAATTTACTGAGGAAAATAAGGAAGAATTGTATCGGAATTGATAAATGTTTTAAAGTAAATTACTGATGTTCCATTATTTCTTACAGAACACGTTTCTTGATATCATGACATAAAAAGTACAATGTAGATGACAAAATAGTATACCTTGTAAAATAAAATAAATTCTGTTTTTTCTTACTGCACAGAGCAGACAAATGAAAGTTAAATAATACTCACCTGTCCAAAGAACGCTACCCTGAAATAAGTTCCCAGCAGTCTCTTGCCTGTATGCATAACTTCTGTTACTTTACTGTATGCTCGATGAAGAGTGTCATATAAATGAGCAAGCCTCTAAAAATAAAAGGAAACCGTCATGGGGTAAAAGAAAAAAGTAGAATTTTCCCATCTTAAAAAAACAATAAATTATGTCCTTGTAATTAATAACAACTAATAACACCATTTCATTGAACAGTAGTAATAGGTTTAGTACTTGTATCAGAATGACAATATGCAAGACTAATTTTAATTATTTAACATTTATTTAAACATTTTCAATTACTTAAAATTAAAACCAAAATTCCAACACATTCAAATTTTAGTTACAATTTTAATACTCTTGTTCTGTGATGTCAAATGTGTCGTGCAGTTAGATTAGAAAAATTAGGGTGTTTTTTTTCTTGCTCAGAATTACTTATGATGAATCTAGTACCTCAAAATCTCTCCGTTTTTCATAAATGGGAATTATAAGTTTATATATGTCAGCAATGAGTTCATAGCGTTCTGCCTTCCAGAGTCCATCAGCACATTGCTCCAACAATTCCATCAGCACATCCTAGATTTGGATACACATGTGAAAAAGTAAAATAATTCAGTACTTGTGAAAAGCACAAATAATTATACCAAAGTTCTTCCCAATGAAAAGGGAGATCTTGACTCAAAACAAAATTACCGACACATAGTAGTTTAAATTATTGTGGGAATCAAAAATTGCCAAAAGGAAACAAAACAAAACCCAGAATGTTCTGAGTGTACACCACTCTCCATATTTACCACAAACAGCATTTTTCTTTTAGAAACTACTGGCCTCTTAAGTCCACAAATGACACCTGTGTAAGGACCCAGGGTCCTACCTCGAGACCCTTGTCTTACCTTGTAACATGGTTTTACTTTTCAAAAAACCTTGGGTTTCTTTTGGTTTTACACAGAGAACAATTATTTTAAAAAGACAGCTACACACAAACACTTGACTCTAATGGTTTTGAAGGAAACTATCAAACTACATCAACAATAAAATAAAAAGATACAATTCCAAAATCTATACTCAGAAGTAATTATCAAGGTACAACAGTGGAATTTGCTATACTTGGTCCAGAATGAAAGTACATATAACAACAGTTAAAGAAGCTGAGAAATCCTGAAGGATCAAAACAGAGTCACAAGCAAGAAACCACCATCCTTGTAGCAAAAAGATAGTTATTTAAGGTTAAATAAGAACTATGCTTGTCTGTACATTAGAATAGAAGTATAAATTTTGCATTAGAGCAGCTACATCATAATTATGAAGTCTCTTCCTTCGGTTTGTCATAATTCTTTATTTTTCAGGCATTTAATTTCTTCCACTCCAATAAGCGTAACAAAACTATGATAACATTAGTACTTTGCTCTAGTTTCACATATTTAAAATTACTTGGGTAACTCCATTAACTCAGGTATAGCAAACAATTTTACAGATATTATGGAACAGCTTATAGCTCCCGCGATGAAGCTGTCATATACTTGGTCATGGCTTGAGCGTGACAGAATCATTGTGAAGAAGCTCCTTCCCACCCATATACCCTAACACATCTCAGTTGTCTTCAAACATGTCTGGAGCTCCAAGTGCCTCCAAGAGAATCCAAGTCTAAGACTGAGAGATGCCAGAAGATGTGACACTTCTACTTCTTGAGACCTCCTGGTGCCATTCTTGCATTGCGGTAGTGAAGGCAGAAGCAGGAAATAACTCCTTTTATCCTCAGAAGGGATCCAACGCTACTTTATTCCCCTCCTCCCTTTGGTAGAGGACTAAGGCAGCATAAAGGTATCACTAAGAAAAGCCAACTTTAATACCGAGAGCAAAAAGAAACTGAAAAATGCTACCCTTATCAGTGTGCTGCAACGGTCCCTAAAACATCCCCTCCGCCCCCCAGTCATTATGGGGCTGTATAGACTCTCCAGTATCTCCATCCTCAGCAGCCAGATGGTGAGAAAAGAAAGACCAGTGTCACTGCTGGACCACAAGGGTTGTCCACAAACAACACTTTATGACAAAGGTCTTAAACTCAGACACCAGAGGGCATCCAAATGCAGCAAAGGAGTACAAGAACGCAACATTTCTGGGCCACCTCTCTCAGTGTCTATCTGTTCTCATGGGAAAAGTTTTTTTCCCATATATCCAGTCAGAGTTGTCTCTTGTAACCTGTGAGAGCGGCCTCCTACTCTTTTTTATGGCGCACTTATTAGAAGAGTGTTATTCATCCACTAACCACCGTAGGAGCTGGATTTTTTCCAGTTTGTTGGTATCTCTCTTGACTTTGAGGGGGCAGCGCTGGGCACAAGACTACAGATGGGGTGCCACAAGTGCCAAGTCCATCCACTTCTTGACCCTATGCTCTTTGTAATACAACCCAGCACGCAGTTGGCCTTTGTTGCCACAAGGCTACACTGCTGATTCCCATTCCACCTCTTGTCCACTACAACTCCCAGGTCCTTCTGCAGAGCTGCTGCCCAGCCGGTCGGTCTCCAGCCCGTACTGAGACATCGAGTCATTTTTTGGCAGATGCAAGGCTTGACACTTGTCTCTGTAGAACTTTGAGAGGCTTCTGCGTTCCCTCAGTCTGAGGTCCTTCTAAATGGCACTCCCTGTCCCCCCAGCACACCAGTCACTCCCCCCTCCATTTAGTTTTGTCCACAAAGTTGATGATAACACTGTACCCCAGGACCTAGATGGCTAACGAAGATGTTAAACAATATCAGCCTGAGTACCCCTGAAGAAAACCAGCCTTCACCACCACACTTAAAAGTGTATTGTGTGTTTGGGTAAGTACCTATTTCTGTTTTTCATAAAGTGTTTTAATATATTGAATTACACTGCAAGTTGATCACTTAAAGGAGCTATAATACCATCTGAGCTGTGAAGCCATTTCATTTACTAATCTGCAAATTAGAATGATTCCTCTCATGGAAAGTCATAGCTAACAAGATACCAGAAAAAAACAAATAAGGAAGGTAGAGATTAACTTACTATCCATAGCGGAGCTGTATTCTGGCAGAGTTTATTTTGGAAAAAAACCAGCAAACTTGAATGAAATTGTTTCCAACCTTAATCCGCATGGAATCTGGCACCTGCCACAGGCCTGTTAGCCGTAACTCAGATCTCTCACAGATGGACTGCTTACAGCAAGGTCTAGCATGGAAACAATATCAGGTTCCAAGCTTTTACCCTCCTATTTCTGACACCCAGAACACTTTTAGTTCTGCAAGGAGAATTTGACTTGCGCTGCTGAATAGGCTGTCTGCATAAACAACCGTTTATGAAACACACACAGTAACTTGTTAAAAAAAAAAACAACAAACAACACAAACCAAAATGTTGGTTTTTTAGCTGGCTATTTTAGGAAATGAGTCAGGCTAACCCTGGCCTGAAAGAGAAGTCTTTTAAAATGAGAATTAAATTGAGAATTTTAAAAATTTCAATTTTTAAAATGAGAAACTACATGAAGGCTTAAGACAAATTTCACTTAATTGGGAAGACTTTAAATAAACTGGAGAATATAAAGGATGCTTTGCCCCTTTTAGAAACATGGAGGGACCCCCACCCCCCCAAGAGTTCTAATTACTGATTTGGAGATTTAACTCTAAAGTAACTAGCATCCAGGGAAATCCCAATTTTCAAGAAAGAAATTCCATGACACTTATTGCTACGTATAGGAAGAATTCCCATTAGAGCATCATTTTGCTCAGTAGTAGTAAAGTACAGCTTGAAAGATACGTTTCTGCTTTCTGCCTTCTGTACCCAATTGGTCTGTCATATCATTTTATTTCTTAGACTAATACAGTTTTGCTTACATAAGTACATACCAAGGAAACACTCCATATGTGAATATGTTCCTATTCATGAAGCAACTAGACTACCTGGTTTGAAATTCTTCTGTAAAATACTAGTCATCCTGATTTATCCATGATTTATAGTCTCCTAAAAACCAAAGAGTTTTTCCCTATTATTATTCTTCCTGGGTGAACTAAAAGAAGTTATCTGAAAAACAGTAATTTTTTTCAATATTTAACTAGTTACAGTACTACATGGTTAAGTTTAAAAAGTGTTGCATGCAGGGAAAAATAAAATTTGGCAAGGTTTGATCCTTTTGCAAGATCCACACGCTTTTAATTTCACTCTTGGCTTACTTCCATTCACATGGAAATACTAAGTGATGGAAATAAATTTGCGTAGGGTTCAATGACCCAGAAAAAGCAGTATACCCTTTTTGCAGGGACTGATTAATGAGAATAAGAATAAAGACATTCCAATTTAAAAAATACAAAATAATTTAGGTCTGACAAATGTTTTGTCAGGTAGACACTGACAAGAATTTCTAACAAAATTTTCCATTAGCAGTAGTCACTAGAAACCCAACTCTTGGCTCACTTGGAGCAGCTTACATTTTGCTTTGAGTAACATGGTAAATTCCATTCTGGATGAGGAGAATCAGTGATTTATAGAACATAACACAAATTAAAAAAAACGAACAATCTGCTATTGGGCATCTTTGGAAAGCAAAAGCGCTGTATTTCTCACTTCAAGTAATTCCAACTCCTGCCTCCCCTCGCCTGAAGAAGGCAAGTCAACAATTTTTGTCTTAAAACAATAGAGCAAAGCAGTACCAGAACTTAGGAGTAAAACCTAGGTACCCTAGGCCTAAACCACTCAGTCTTTAATCTGTTCCTCCTAAATGTGTTAGTACAGCCACAGTTTGCACAGTCAAATAATTTTGTCATACACCTTCACCATATACAAATTAAAACACAAAAGAAAAATATTTTTTCTTGTACAATTATGCTTACACACCAGGGATTTTTCCAACACAGCTACTGCAAGTAGTGGTCTGTCCCTCCCTCCACCACCTATACTGGCAAAACCAGAGTGTAGACGTAGCTCTTCGTGAGCAAGATTATTCATAATTTTTTCATGTAGGCTTCTTAATAGTAGAATTTAAAGCCAGCACAGATGGATCAGTGAAGACACAAAGAGTTAAACTTAAGCCAGAAACAAACAACACTGATGTAAGTCTGGTGTCAGTAAAATGACTTTCATTGTCATGTCATATTTGCCTAGGGAAACTGTAAACCAACAAAAAGAATTTTCATGATTGCTGATACAGCAACAATCTAAACCAAAGTCAGTTTTAAAAAAAACCAGATCTTGTTAACTCTAATAAATAAGCCACATTACTATTCATTCCGTCAGATAGCTTAAAACCCCATTTTGCTTAATTTTATTCCAACAGTGGTGTTGAGTTGATGTGCTAGTGCTTTATTTAAGATATATGTATATAGTAAATTGTCTAAAGCTGGGACAGCTCACAAATTTTTTATTTCAGTTTTATGATAAGAATAGTGGGTAAGACAACAATTATAATATCCATCATGCTAGTCAGCCTCCAGACTGAAACACAAAACTTGGAAAAACAAACAGCACTTCAATGCGTATCGATTCTAACTCTTTTGCATTTACTTACTTCATTGAAGTGAACATCTTGCATTCCAACATCTTCCATCATTGAAGCCTCTTCATCTATATTAGGTGTGATTACTCTGAAAGCAGTACAACCTTGCCTAAACATCCCTGTCATTAAAAAAAGAAAAATAGACAAATTTACTTTTTTCCACCAGAATAACTGTCATGGTTTAACCCCAGCCAGCAACTAAGCACCATGCAGCCACTCACTTGCTTCCCCCTCACTCAGCGGGATGAGGGAGAGAATCAGAAGGTAAAATGTAAAACTTGTGGGTTGAGATAAGAACAGTTTAATAGAACAGAAAGGAAGAAACTAACAATAATAGCAACAGTAAAATGACAACACTAATAAAAGGATTGGAATGTACAAAACTAGTGATGCACAGTGCAATTGCTCATCACTTGCTGACCGATGCCCAGTTAGTTCCCGAGCAGTGATTCATCCCCCAGGCCAAGCCCCCTCAGTTTCCATACTGGACATGATGTCCCACGGTCTGGAATATCCCTTTGGCCAGTTTGGGTCAGCTGCCCCAGCTGTGTCCTGTGCCAACTCCTTGTGCCCCTCCAGCCTTCCCGCTGGCTGGGCATCAGAAGCTGAAAAATCTGTGGCTTCAGACTAAACATCACTTAGCAACAACTGAAAACATCCATGTGTTAACAACATTCTTCACATACAGAATCCAAAACATAACACTATACCAGCTACCAGGACGAAAATTAACTCTATCCCAGCTGAAATGAGGACAATAATGTTAGGTCATTTTGCAATGCTAGGAAAGGCAGAAGCCATGTTTATATATACCTACCCCCAAATTAATAAATAAAAAATAAATCCAGCTTCCAAGTGCATGATTAAAATATTAGACCTCACATTAAGTATAAATACATTTTAAAAAAACCACAAATGTTAACATCTGTACTCTTCCCTACCAAAATAAATAGTGTCTGAATCTTCCTATATTAAACCCGTGTCCAATCTACCCCACCTAAGTCTAGGGTAATCAATGTAACTTACAGTATTTAATTAAGCTGGTATGAAGTTATGTTGGACCTGCGTACTCAAACAGGCCCTGGCATATCAGCTTCCCTAGTCTGAACAATATGAACGGACTGATATCAACCATATAAAATGATCAAAGGATGGCCAACCAGAGTATACAGCTGTATATACAGAAAATCAGTCTTTCTTCAGCAAGAAAAAAACCCCAACAATCTAACATCCTTTACTGAAGTAAGTATTTGGCAAAAACGGGGTTTACAACGTTCTAATGTGAAACCTACCTCTTTTACCCATTCTGTTTAGCTCTTTTTTTATTATATCAGATTGCTGCATTAAGAAATCGGAGGGAGGGGGCAAAACCTGTATTAATTAAAGCCTCAAGAGTAATCAGTAAATACTACAGAAGCACAAAGACTTGCACATATTTATTTCACAGCTCATTCCTACAAAGATTCTTTCTGCTCAGGTGGGAGTCTGACCACCAGAGGTTTTACTGAATGACTGCCTCAAATGCATGGTTTTGTTTTGCTCCTGGAAATACCACAGATAGAAGTTCAACCCTATATATTACTAAAAGGAAATAACTTTTATATGACAGTAGACAAAAATAGCAGGTCAACCAAAGGAATCACAAATTGATACAGATTATCACTAGTTTTCACTTAATTGTTATCAGGCTTCCAAGAGGACATAGTAACTTTGACAGTCAGCTTAGTTTCAGATTTGGTCTCAGAGAAGCTTCTGAAATCACTGAGGCAGAGGGGATAGCCTATACAGCACATAAGTATCTGGCAAAAGGCACAAAAGTAAGAGAGAAAAGGCATCTTGCAGACCCATGACTCCTTCATTTTGAACTGTCATGCAAAAGCAAAGAAAAAAAGCTGCGAATGTGAATTTGCCTACAAAACCAAAAGACTAGCTCAACATCATGATCAATCTTAACATATTTCTGAAATTTTCTTCTAGAGGTCTATTTTTCTTAGTAAAAGCCATATAAGCTTTTATTTTTCTCAACCCCCTACCTGGGAAGTCTTCTGACCCTATAAATGAAAGACAGTTTCCTGCCCTATCTCAAGGGTCATCAGAAATCCGCTTTTACAAGACAGCTGCTAGCAGAGAACACCAAGACAGGTGAAGCATTCTGAGAACTACTATCACTGACTCAGCATCTAAAAATTTGTATGAATTTATTTTGACTTCTCTGGCAATGCCAGGTTTCCCTATATGCAGCGAGACACTACTTGTTGAACAAGAATATTCACTGATAAGTTTGCTTTAGAAAGGGTCTGACTTCAGCTATTAGCAGCTCTGGTGCAAAATTAAAATTTTTACTTTCCTAAAAATTTTACTTCAGCTTCATCTGAAATGCTGCCACTTAGATATGCAAGTATACTCTTAAATATTTGAGTATGCTATCTGGTTAGGTCAGAATTTCTTCCTGGTAAACATTGAAATGCCTACAGCTTCCTCTGAGAAACTATTGTCATTATAGCTTAGGAAAAGCAAAATATAAACATTAAAGTAAGATTTCAAAATTGTACCTTTTCGTGTGAGATATTCTGCAACCAGTGCTGCTACATGGACATAGCACATTGCTGCCTAAAACAGAAACAATAACAATCTTATAAATTACAATTATAATGGAACTACTAAAAACAAGGTATATGAGAAGAGCCCTAGCCTGAGATAATTTCTTTGGTTTTCGTTTTTGTTGCTTTGCAAGAGATGCCCTATGACTGGTGTAAGAATTCTCCGCCTCATTTATGCAAAACTGTGCAGGAGCACTCACTCCTTTACCACAGCTTTGAGTAGCATGGACAGCAGCACACAATCTGAGAGTGATCACGGATCACAAATTACAAGGTAGGAATGCCATGCTATAATCAAAATCGACAAATCTCTTTTGGGGATGTATTTTAAGTGTTATGTGAAACAGAAGAGATATTAGTTGTTCTACTCAACATTTGATTTTTCTTTTGCTAACCTGTTTTGTCTGCCTTTTGGCTTCAGACCAAGAAAACACTAGTGACAGGCCACGTAAAAGCAGAAAAAAAAAGGGAAGAAATCTGACCTATGAATGGAATTTGAAGGAAATTGGTTGGTGTCATCTGGAAAACAGAAGAAAAAGGGGGGCAGAGTAGTCTTCAAATATGTGAGGTGTTCCATGAAGTTGACATTGATCACTTTTCTCCACAGAAAGGACAAAAAAAAAAATAAGATTCAAGATCCTTCTTTTACTAAAAAGGTTTAGGCTTACAGCACAGTGTTATTCTAACTGTAATTCTCAATTGAACAGTTTAGATGTGGAGGCTGCAGAATCTCAGACAGTGAAGGTGAAGGAGAAACATAAGTGTCTGTCAGAATTTCTCTTTAATTCGTACTCTGCGTGGGGTTGGGCTTGGTGGTTTACAGAGGTCCCCATCGAGTCATACAGCCAGAGAGCCTAAGTTTTTAATAAAAAAAATTAAAAACAGACCTGAAAAGGACTAAAAGGGCTTGTCTTCTGAGAGAGCTGAAGTTGTTTCCTTCAAAATGCAAGCTAATAACAGAGCATTGTATATGCCTTCTGTGTTGCTACCATATAGAAGAAAAGAATTCTAGTACTAAGACATAAGATAGCAGCTATTATTTCTTGGAGATATTTACTTGCTTACATGATGCTAATTTTAACAGATATGTTTATGAAATTCAATGATGTCATGCTATGTGATTTACTTTCGGATGAAACAAACTTCCAGAAAGAGACAAAACTCATTCCTTATGCTGATAAAACACTTACATCAAGACATATAAAAATCCCCGCTTCCAACTCTCCTTTTTGCTAGAATATTTTAACAGCACAGTGAAATTGGATAGCTTCCTTTTTTTCAAACAAAAAAATTGCAATCTGTCAATTTTAAGAACATTAGGAATTTTTTAGTAAGCAGTCTGGAATAGAAACAAGCTAAGTCTGTAAAGCAGATGGAGAGGAATTCAAGGAGTGGCTTTAAGTGTTTTAGCAACTGATAACAAAGATATTTTTAAGTAGGTCTGTGTCTTCCATGGTTCGCATTGAGCATTCCTGGCTTCGTAGCGTGTCAGCTACAGTAGTTAAACACACAGCTTATATTAGAAATGACTTACAGATGTACTTGGATAGGACAAAAACCTACCAGCCATTGAAACTAATCTACTTACAAATCAAAATTTATTAAAAATGCTTATTATATTACACACTAACAACTACACAGAGTACATTCCAAGAAAGTTAAGCTTAAGCTTACTACAAAGCTAAAACTAGTTTGATTTTTTTTCTCTTACCTCTGAAAGATCTCCATTTTTAACATGGATTCTTGCCATGCTGTCTAACCACGTCTTCCTTAGTTCAGGTGTACTAGCATAAGACTTTGCCAAACTGTACTGGAGGTCTACAAGCATTTCTGGATCATTTTCATGCTCCTTCATCTGAGCTGTAGCCATCAGTACTGTACGAATCCGTTTTGTTAAATCCTTAACATCAGAAGGGAATGTAGTGTGCTAAAACATGGAAAAGTTAGGTTAACTACTACCTTCTTCTATTCTTTGCGTAATAAAAAGTTGAAAGATAATTGCAAAAGATGCTATGAAAGTTTTCAAGCATCCTTCTACAGTATGGAAAGAAGAATAAAAACAGACCTTTATAATTCTGTCATTATTGGCACAATTATTGATGATGGAAAGAGACTGCTGAAATCTAGTTCCTCCAATTCCAACAACATCAGCAATTAACTGGCTTACTGAAATAATAACCTTGACAGAAAAAAATACCTTGTTAGTGCATATTTCATGAAATTCTGTTGAGACGTACCTATGAAGCAATTATAAAGGAAGTTTTGTTCTTTTTAACGGTAAGATTTTTCCCTTAAGTAAAATTGTATTTGTTTTTTGTTTTTTTTTTTGTTTTTTTTCCAAAGTTACTCATACAATAACATAGGTGAGAAAAAACAGGCTTGTGTAAATTTAATGCACACACATTCTCTGCTATAGAGACTGACTGCTAGGTGAACTAGCCCGAGGTCATAAGAGTAGTAATCTACTGTTCCCAGCTTTGTCAGAAAACAGGATTTTCTATGTATTTGTTTTATTTTAGACTTTCACATGCTTGTTGCTGCATTTTTTTCATCTTCAGATGCAACAGGATATGCCATTTAACAATCAAAATAGCATCTACAAAACAGAACATTTGTTACTGACAAATAAAAATTATTTCCTATAAAACACAGGGCCATCCAATTGTTTCTAAGTATCTCCCTGTACTGAACATACTTTTATTGCCACATTCTCACTCTTAGAATAGTACCAGCCTTGCTTGAAGCCAAAATAATTTATGTCTGACAGGGCTTTGCACAGTGGTATGCAACTGTGCATCTACAAATACAGTATTTAAAAAACTAAAAATAAAGAAAGTATACTAACTTGCAGATGTGTCCTAACAAAAGACTTCTTCCCTGTGTAATCAAAATTATTTCTCATTAAGAAGTACAGTAACTGTGAAGCTTCAGTACGAATTGAACTCAGTTTGGAATTACAATACTTCAGAATTTCATAGCATAGTGCAGAACACATATCAGCTCTGCCTTCATAAAACGTAGAAGGAAACTGAGGAAAAAGTAGAAAGGAAAGAAGTTATTCATTAAAATCAGCTTCAGTTCTTGGTAAAATAAGCATATCAAGAAAAATACAAATATATTAATATTCCAAAACTATGGAAAAAATAGACCATTATAGTAGTTCATGACACAAAATGATTTTTACAGCAAAGGACAAGTATTCCACCCTGTTAGGATCAGATCAGTCCTTATTCATCAACTTTAATTTGTTTAGTTCTTAAATATCTACATAATATATTGTTAACTAAAGAACTGGACAAGTACTTGTAGATTAATTATTTTTAAACTTCTTACCTTAAAAATAAGTGCCCTTAAAGCAATGAAGACATTTTTCAATGCCGTTTCAGACTGATTCTTTTGAAGGAAGCAGAGGTATACATCAAATACTTTCTTCATCAGTGGATTATGGCCATGATCAGTTAGTAGCTGATTCTTTAAATTGATAGTGAGAATTTAGGAGTTTTGTACAGTGATACGTTTATACTATTCTAAGAACATACACAGATAATCCAAAAGCAGGAAATTAAAAAAAATAATCTGCATAGTATTACCAAGATGTTTAATGATACAAACATATCTGAATTTTAATTAGGTATTTCTAACACTTCATTAATGTTGCTTATAAAGAAAGTGTTGGCTTCTGAATAGACTTACAGAATACAATTGTTTTTAACAGCTGTTAAATAAATCGATTACTATTAACAGTTCTTTGAGAGGCACACTCAAAGTATTACCATTATTAATATTAATATTATTTTTCTAATTTTACTTACACTGGCTTTAGCAGTTCAGACAGTGGAATTTTCTCATAGCAGTACCTCCTGGCTACAAAGCTCTCGGAACCACTCCCCCCAGATGACTGAGCATATGCCCTAGGTTCCTATGGGACTCTAGGATGAAGTGACAAGCTCTCTCCTCTTACCAAACACCAAAATGGGTTAATCAATTTGGGAACTGCTCAGTCCAGTCTAGGGAGTCCAGAACTGAGAGGACTATGTTAAGTGTCGCTCCCTCAGACTCTACTGGCCCCCCAACATCATCCTAAATAGGTCTTTCACCTTCGGCAACTCCCCTCTGCACACTCCACTCTTCCTTGTCATTACTATATACGGGCATCCAAATGGTATGCTGCAAGGCAGTTACATCACGATCTCAAGTGAGTTTTAAAGTAATATTAATGCAAAGAATCTTGTTTAACAAACTTTTAAAAAAGATTCTTGAGCCCCAGTATAGACCTGGGCTCTTGTAGCATACCTTAAGCTCTCTCAAACAAACGTGGAAGAGATGACTAGCTGCGGATGTCTTCTTTTCTATTCAGGGAGACGCAGAAGAAATTTTTCAGGCTGAAGAATTTCAGCATAGCCCTAGGCATTTCAGGTGTTCCTCAATACTAAAAAAATTGAAGGAGGCAGTCCTCCATTAAAAGCCATTCTGACAACGTGACTTGCAGACCAGAAGAACTCAGTGTGGTTTCAAGCTTTATGGATGAATAGATACAAATGCTCACAGGAGACCAAAGATCTCCAAATGCTATGCAGTGAAGCCATGACCAGGCCATTTTGGAAGCAGCTAGACATAAATGGTTCAATATAAGCCAGTCAGCCTATTTGGTCATAAGAAAAATTTTTATCTCTTGGAACAGTATGCAGATCTTTGTAGATGACCCAAACCTAAATACCTAACTGCAAGTTCTAAAAGATGGTAAGGCTTACTACTTCCAGATTTACTGCAAAATAACAAAACATTGTCTTACAAACCCCTATCCTTATGAGGAAATTGATATAATAAGCTTTCTTCAGATGTCCCAACATCAGAGGTAGGTGGTTCACTAAAACCACCTAGAGCAGTAGGAGTTCTCACAGGATCAGTTAAAATTCTACCAAGAAGCAGACATAACTTGTGATTCCCCTGTCGTAATAGATAACAGAGATCTGGATCCCCACAAATGAAAGATGATTGCGGTGAAAGAAGAGTTGTCTGGCCTTTGGGGAATAATTAGCATATTATATAGAAGCAGATTGGTATTAGTAATCTAGTGGCCTTCTACGATGGAGTGACTGCATCAGTGGACAAGGGAAGAGCTATCCATCTGGACTGCTGTAAGGCCTTTGATATTGCTCTCCACAACATTCTTGCCATTAAAACAGAAACATACAGATTTGACGAACGGACTGTTGGAAGGATAAGGAATCGGCTGGAAGGCCACATCCAAAGAGTTAAACTCAATGGCTTGATGTCCAAGTAGAAAGCAGTAATGAGTGGTGTGTCCCTTAAGAGTCCATATTGGCACCAGTACTATTTAATATTTTCATCAGTGACATAGACAGTGGGATAAGTGCACCCTCAGCAAGTTTTCAGATGACACCCAGCCAAGTGGTGCAGTTGAATTGCTAGAGGCTTCCCCGTAGCCTGCCATCCAGAAGGACCTTGACAGGCTTGAGAAGCAGGCCTGTGTCAACATCAAGTTCAACAAGGCCAAGTGCAAGGTCCTGTATGTGGGTTGGGGTAATCTCTAGTATGAGTACAGGCTGGGGATGAATAGATTTAGAGCAGCCCTGCGGAGAAAGACTTGGGGGTACTAGTGGATGGAAAGCTGGACATGACCCACCAATGCTTGCTTGCAGCCCAGAAAGCCAACTGCATCCTGGGCTGCATAACAAGAAGCGTGACCAGCAGGTCAAGGGAAGTGATCTTCCTCCTCTACTCTGCTCTGGTGAGACCCCACGTATGTACTGCATCCAGCTCTGTGGCCCGCAGTACATGAACGACATGGACATGTTCGAGCAGGTCCACAGGAGAGCTATGAAAATGGCCAGAGGGCTGGAATACTTCTACAAAGACAGGCTGAGAAAGTTGGGGTTGTTCAGCCTGGAGGAGAGAAAGCTCTGGGGAGGCCTCATTGCAGCCTTTCAATATATAGAAGGGGCTTACATGAAAGATGGAGAGAGACTTTTTTTTTACCAAAGCCTGTAGCGACAGGACAATGCGAAACAGTTTTACACTAAAAGAAGGTAGGTTCAGATTGGACATAAGGAAGAATTTTTTGTGCAATTAGGGTGGTGAGACCCTGGAACAGGTTGCCCAGGGAAGTTGTGGATGCCCCATCATTGGAAGTGTTCAAGGTCAGGCTGGGCAGGGCTTTGAGCAACCTGATCTAGTGAAAGAACACGTCCCTGTCCATGGCAGGGGGTTAGAGCTAGATGATCTTCAAAGGCCCCTTCCAACCCAAACCATTCCATGATTTTATGTATTTTAGGTGCAGTTGATTGAATAGAAGCTCCCGATTCTCCCACTTGTTTTGTTTGCAACTTGCAGACTATTCTGGTATACTCTTACCTACTTTCTCAACATACTACATACAGATAACCTTGAAGGACTGTCATTCAAAGCGTAATGGGCAGCTGATACCCAAAAGATTAGTGTCCATTCTTCTTTAAATCTTTAAAACTAGGTATCTTAATTTTCAACTCTGTCATGAAGTCTGTGGACAGAACTGGTTCTACACTCTAATTAAATTACTAATTAAAGGAACCTCATTATAAACAAGCTATGTTTTCATAACTGGATTAAAGGTAAGACACTAAATTTGAATCTTCCAGCAAGGATCTGGATACACTGCTCTAATTAGGGGAGAAACAAACTAAAACTATCATGCCTCCTTTTTATAGCTTCACCTTTAATGTTTGTAAAAACTCAAAAAAGCCAGACAGGAGGGGTATGCAAGTAGGCATGCTATAAAAAGATTCCACAGGAGAGCTGCAGTAACTGATACAACTAAAAAGAAGTCTTATTAGTGGACAAATTGAAATAAAGTGACAGAAAAGGAACACACACAAATTACTGTTAATTAATGAGTGACCTAAGATAAGAAGCTGCCATGTTCAATGTAAAAGTCTGGTAGTGTCCAATTATGCATTATGGTTTTACCACATACTAGATCTTTCGCCCCCCATGGCCTTTAAAAGACAGATTTACCACTAATATTAGGTAGACATTATAGTTCCTAGACATATTTTTAGGAAGTCAGGATGAGGAGGAAGCTGTTCCCATAGATTGCTGCTGATCAGTAAGGAGTCTGTGTGCAATGTATAACTGAAGCCAAAGCGTTTTGCTGTGAGGTTATCCGCTTTTACATGACACAATAATGAAATAAAATGCTAGAAATGCTAAAAATACAATGCTGTATTACTAGACTATAAAATACAAATATAATTTAAAAAATATTCTTTAAAAATATTTTTTCTGAAAGATTATTATGGGAGATGTTAACACCAAGTCAAGAACAAACCTTAAAAGCCATTGTGAATAATGACAGAGTATCCAGAATTGTAAGGCAAACTTCAGTGGCAATATTTGCTTCAAGTAAAGACTGGTGAAGAACGTCTGCATCTGAATGGCCATAGCCTACAGAAATTCCAAATGAAGTGTAAGTGCTGGATATACTAATTTAAATGGTTTTTATTTCCAAAAGACTTGCTGAACTAGGAAAAGATTAACAACTAAAAAGCCTGACAGAAGTTAGTATTCAATAGAGAAAAATAATTCATATGCATTTAAACATTTTTCAGATATGTGCATATAATTATTCTAACATAATCTGTACAAGATCATGAAATATATTAAGTACAAATGTCAACAATAGAAGCAATTAAACAGCAGTTAAAACAATAAATGTCTGATATTTCATATATGTGTATGTATACATGTGTATATATATAAATGTACACAGCTATATATACACATATATATTCTTAAAGTAAGTACTGTAGTAGAATGGAGTTACAGCTGAAAATATGTATTGGTAATTTAGCAATGTTATAATGATCTCAAAGTCAATCATAAGTCAACCATTATCAAAATACAAAACACTAAGAGTTGAGGAATACAATCATACACTTGTATGCTGCTGAAGACTCACGTAATTAATTCTGGGGCAATACCATGCAATAACTCCATATTGAATCAAAACATTTTATCGCTTCTAGGTCCACAGTGTATTTAAATAATTAAAAATATATATCCTGTTTCAACACTGGTTAAAATACATTGTTTCTGTTCCCTAACACCGATATTTAAGAACTGAATTGACAAATGTGCCCTGGTTGCTTTATCAAAATTTGGTCTGGATCTTGTTTATATGTTAGATTTACCATCAACTTAGCATCATTAAAACAATGACAAGCATGACAAACTTGATGAGACCAAGAAAAGAACAGAAGAAATGACATATTCTTTTACAATGACACTTGGCCACTTCTTTCAGCACCTTCTTACTTCCCTGGCTGAACTACGCATTCATACCCACAACCATCAATTTCTTTGGAGGTATACATTCTTTCTGTTAGGAAGTATACACCTTTTTCCTATCATCTTTTGTATTCTTGCTGCCTCCACCTCTTTCTCCTCCCATGTATTTTCCTTGTGGTTTCAATCCAGCTACATCCTTTACCCTCTGTAATGATGGAAAGGAACAACTGGCATTTGGAAGCAAGTTTTAAGACAACAGCCATTTGCTGAATATTTTTCTTTTGGTAAAAGTGTTCCTTTCCTTAAAGAAATTCAAAGAAAAATCGTTTTTCATTTCTGGTCACCCAAAGGTGACTGCTATCTTTAAGTTAGCCTGTGGTTTCAGTAATTTTGAAGATACCAAGAGATGATGACTATTTTGAGAACTGCATTGAGGACACGGGAAATATTCTTTAAAGAAATAAATTCATTTGCTCTTCCAGATAAGAATAAAGGTGCAAGGTTTATTATAAATACCAAGTAAAAACTGTAGTCAATGGACAGGATTCCAAGCTGTTCGAGTTTTGTTCTTCACATAAATAATTTAGAACAAAAATAAATAGGTCATTGATTGACTACTCTACATTATTACTAGAGGCAGAAGTTTGGGGCAGGATGTAAACTTAAAGGAATACTCAATTTCGTTGAGTTAAAAGACTGATTTAGCAGTGTTTATTCCATATGCATGCTAAAATTATCCTTGTTTCAATTTGCTATTATTTTAGAGAAGCTAAGACTGCATCCTTCATGTGTAACTAACATACTGGATTCTATTTTTCACATATAATTTAAAAAGAAACTGTGGAACTACAATTACCACATACAATATTGCCATCTGCTTGGACACGCATATGAACATGCACCCATACATTCACACTACTGCAGAGTAACTGGATTTAAAACTGTCCAGGAACACTGAAAATGGAATAGTATCTAATGACTACAAACTTGACAATGATCATATACTGCTATTACAGATGAGGGTATATCTCTTGTATTTCTGTACATTTGCATGTCACTATTCTACTGAGCATCCTCCTCTCCTCAGCCCCAACAATACACATATAAATCTACATTCTTGCAGTTTGCATTGAAATGCTTTAGAAATTTGAACAAAGGGCCTACTTTCTTTCATAATTAAGCACAAAACTATGCTGACATTCCTCAGAGATGTGAAATATCACTTACACCATTACATCAGTTCTATTCCTTGCTTAAATGATCAGAAAGGGAGAAATTAAGTTTATAATTTACATTTATAGACAACCATCTTGCCAAGAAATCACAATTTTAGAAACAAGTAAAGCAACTATTTCCACCAGATACACCTTCCTGGATGTACCCCATACAGGATACCTACAAGATGCGTTCAAGTTCTGAGAAGTACTTTGGATACACAATACAGGCAGACTGACAACTAAACAAAACTAAAAGTTAGACAACAAGACGACCAAAAATATAAAAATCAGCTTCACATCTGACATGGCTTTTACAGCAACATATTTTGACTTTATAAAACCTTGGTCAGTACAAGGTGTAATATCCTGATATTCATTGATTGTCCAACATTAAAACCCCCCACTATTACCACTTAACACTAAATGAGACACCTTCCTTCATAGTTTTTTTCAGATGGAAAAGAACAGAAAGTTTCTCTTTACACAAGCATGCATTTATTAAAATCTTTCAGCTCACTGGTTCCTAAAAATCAGTAAAATTTGCCAAGTTCTGGAAGTATGAAATCTCTTTGCACAGGGCCCAGAAACAGCCTTGTTGTTTATTTCCCAGAGACTTTTTTTTAAAAAAACAGTCTTTACCTACAAAGTATTTTACCTTACTGAATGTGTAGTCATGGAGTGTAAAAGCTCTTTCTTTTGTGTACCAAAGAACATCTAGAAATTATTATGATACAGCAGTTGCAGATTGATTACAAGAAAAAAGTAATTTGCACAGATATATAGTTTTCTGACATTTTTAAAATCAAAGAATTGCATTTCTTATATTTGAACAGGCATGAGAATGCATTTACAGAGCGGTCTGGTGGCTTCCCCTCCCAGCTGCCCACTAGAATATGTGGTAAGTCTTGTGCAATTAGGCTAACTGTTGCTTTATGTTACAGATAATGAGCTAAAAGATTTTAAAGGACAGTTAGATATGCTTTGGGAAATAAAAGGATGAACACAGTGAACAGACAGTTAACTCAAATAATTGCTTTACTGCACACAATTCTCTTCAGTACCAGTGTTGTATTTTACTGGATTAGTCAACCAGCTTCACTGGGTTTTGAAGCTGAAAATTGAAAAATGGTGCTTCAGAATGCCTTACATATAGTATATTTTGCAATTTAAGAGCAGCGTGTTTAAAAAGATAGGCCACAAGCAGATTTAGTTTTCAATACAGCAGTCTTATACAAGCTGACTTCAACCTGATTAAATCTTACCATTGTCTACAGAAATTCCAAGAATACTTGATATCTTTCTCACACTGAAAACAGAAAAATCACTGCATTATTGGATGCTTTTTTACTTCTAGACAAACCAAATCATGGCCTTCACAATCTCTGTAGAAATTCTAAGAAACTTATTTCTCCTTAGGGGATGTCAAAACATGGAGATATGGTCAGAGTGCATATTTTTACTTTTAGATTAATCATTTATAAGACCAAGTGGGGGTAAAAAATGAAGCTTAATAAAGCAAACAGGAAAAAAAAAAGTAAACTTTGTAACTATGTGCAGCACAAAGTTGAAGTGCATATAATTAAAAAAAAATTAAAATACAATTGTAAAATACACCGTAGTTAACCATGCTCCATGTTATGACATCAGCCAGCACTGATTGTTCTATCATAAAGCAGGGAACAGACCATCAATTGATTCCAGCTATTCGTTAGACCTAGAACAATAAAAGTCATTGAAACGCACTGGTGTGGCTCTGGGACCCGTCTCTGGTGTTGTGGTACTGGTTGAGGATGACAAATGTTACCATGTCATGAGACTTACTGTGGTTAAAAGTGAGAGAGTTATCCAGGCTGCTCAGCTGCTGCAATCTGGCATGCATCATTCCTGTTCTGTTACGGGAAACAGGCAATGTCTGAGATTTTCGATCATGAACTATGGATCCCAACCCCTCCTGGTTCCTGCAAGATGGGTGAAATGGGATAGAAGCAAAAGTTAGACATGTCAAACTGCAGCAAGACAGGAAGTGTTAGTTAAGCACAAGAAGTTTTATAGAAAGAATGATAATGCAACCTATTTACTGTTTTATTTATAAAACAAAAATAGGTAGTTTAAAACCAGCATCACGGCAAACTCTTTCTTAAAACCTCAAAGCATGAAAGCAAAAGCACACAAGCAGTCGCTCTTGAAGTGCTAAACTTACTTCAGAGCTTTTGAAAACATAAATATTCGAGAACATAAACATTCTGAAAATATTCAGAACCCAAAACCAAATCCTCTATTTTGATTGTAAAAATTTGAGAAAAAAGTTAGAAGGACACACAGTGGTAAAATTAGAAAGCATACATGCAACAGGAGAGCAGGAATTAACTGAGGTATTATCATGTACTTCTTACCCAAGCAGGAAGGGAGAAGAGCCATATACTTTGTTAAACTTGCAGCAATCAAGTGAAGAAAACAGAAAAGTGATCTGTGTTAGCAATCAGTACAGGCTAACTTCCTATTGTGTACCACCACCAGAGCTGATGAAAAATGAAAACCAGTGCTTGAATTACAGATTTCCCTGTTCCCTTTCATTCTCTGTCATTTGTGTATTTTAAGAGTGCGTGCATTGATTGCGATATACTTCAGTGTAATGACAACGTGAAAGACTAGAAAGCTACATTTACTGGGAAAATTCAGGATCTCTGCAGAACACCAGATGATTTCTATAGCCTAACGTTTTTAGCGTTAACATGCAGTACACAGACTAGGTGATCAGTAAACAAAAAGGACGTGTGGTAGTCTTCTCTACAAACTAGTCAAACAAATTAGTTTGAAGAATTTTTACAAAAAGCCTGAAGATTACAGACTCCTCTAAACCCAGAGCATGAAGTACATTTAAACACAAAGGTTACAATCAAAACCCTAAGAAAGGCAGATTTATTTTGGCCTTTGATCTTTTTAGGGTATGTGAACAGAGACGAGATGTTTTTCTGAAAAACCTCCAATGAGATAGTTGTTTGTTGCTTGTAGAAAGAGATTCACATATCATTAAATCTAAATTAAAACCAAAAAACGCTAACATTTTAGTTAGGATGCTTTACCGTCCAAAGTCAGCAACAACTTTCTCACTGAGTTCAAGAAGGCCAGTATTTCAACCCCAAAGGTTTAACTACAACAGTATTATAATTTCAACCACAGTGTAAGGCCTAAACAAGTTGCTACATTTTACCCATTAAAAAAACTACTTTGTATTAAAAACCACATTAATGTAAGATATTCAAATAATTTAGTACGTGTTTCTGACTCTCACAGATTTTTTCCTAAAGAGTCTTCAATAGGAACGTACAGGTATCTAACGGTACTTCAGACTTCAAATTGAAAAACAGCAGCATTGGAATGTTCACTTCTCACCTTCCAGCAAATACACTATATATAAAATTTCCAAAACATTTCAGTAGATATGGTTTTATGGCCAAGCAAATAAACAAAACAAATCATACAAATTTCTTCCCCAAAGACACTATTTCAAGAAAAAAATGCTGTAAAAGATAGCATTTAAGGGGTGGATTTTGAAGTAACTGATAATAAACACAACACACACATCATTCTGAAACAGATACCTGACTTTCAGACAGGATACAGATTTGTTAATATAGTGACCAGTTACTTACTTCAAACTGTTCTGTATCATTTCACAATCACCATTCTACTCATGCAATTTATTTGTAATAGAGATTCAAGGCATATTGTACACACTATTATTCTTAGTGAACAAGACAGCGAAATTTAAATTCCACACAGTACCTGGCTATGTATCGTTTTCCCATGTACTGGAACTGATGTAAGCATACTCTGCAGAGAACACATAAGTCAGAGAAGCAACACTTGAAACAATCTCTTCTAGATTTATGTACACTGGAATTATTCAACTATTTCTTTATTCTTCCCACCCTAAAAATCCCCTTCTGGTCCCCAAGCCAAGAAAAGGTAAACATGGCTCTCCTGCAATGAATCACAGATGTTGTTGTTTTGGGCAAATGGGGATCAATAGCAAAAGGCTCATAAGGCTGCCTCCGGGGCAGCCCTATCTCAACCCTCTGAAACACAACAGCTAGTGTGAGTCTAACGGTGACGATAAAGAAGGGCCAAATGGTGAAAAAAACCAAAACACCCTGGAAAACTGTAAACAGTGAGTTCAAGTGCTTCATCTTATATAGAATTTTACTATTTATAGAGAAGAAATGCTTAGCCTCAACTCTCACAAAGTTGCGTTCTGTGAAATGAGGCCCACAGTTACAGTTATTTACAGATGAGCAGCAATCCAGGAAAAGTAACATGAAGGACGGAAGCAAAGAGATAACCAGACATTACATATATTCAACATATTTTGCGAGATGTGTATAAGGGTTCAAAATAAGGGCAATACATTTTGCTTTCCCCTCCCCTTGACCTAAACTGTCTTGGTTACAGGTTGGGTTTTTTTTATTTTATTGGGTGCTCTTTTTTAAGGTCTCCAGATTCCAGGATAAAACCAACAGAGTTTGACAGAACTATTTTCTAAAGGGAATCTGCATTTACAGTAAGATGATGATGATAAAGGCAAATCCCCCCAAATAATGTTTCCTTTAAAAAATTCTATACTTCAGTATGATGTTATATTTTAAAGAATCATAATAGTACTGGTTCAGATCCAGCAAGAAAGTTGAAAGTATAACTTAATTTGCCAGGTGCCTCTGCTTGTCTTCACAACTGGTAAGTACACAACACTGACGACTAATAAACTAGAGGTCACACTTGCAGATCATGAAAAATGGTGTGAATGGAGACTGTAATAATGATTTTATTTGACTCTTTTCCACAATAAGTAATTAACCTGATAATTCAGAACATTTAAAGCAGCTTCCCTTCTCCCTCAGGTAAGAATATTCTAAAAGTTCTTCTTCAAAGCCTAAATCCAAACTGAAAGCCAGTTTACAGGCTCTCTTTTGCATGTGCCAGTTGTGAATGAGGGAAAACTGGCATATAGTCTCTTCCACTCAGCTCCATTTTGTATCAGACCTTAAGCAGATTAGCTGTCTCTAAACTGTGGAGTCAGAATGGTGTTTGCCTCCTCAAAACTTGTCACTGTTTGCAAACTAACCTTAATTCTCCTTTCTGATATCTTCTTGTCTTTTTCAGTTTCTAAGTTTTTCAGAAAAAGTTCTTTGTATGGCAAGTACCTACCTACCAAAAAAACTCTTACTGAGGTAATGAGAAGCTACTGTAATGACCTGTATTAATACAAATCATCATCAAATGTTATTTGCATTGGCAAAACACTCCTAGAATAGGAAGAAGTAGACTTTTACGAGCCTTGTTCCTGCTCTAGTTTAAGGAACTGTGATATCATCCACAGTACTAAAGAGATGGAAATTTTATTCTGTATTCTATATACTGCTATTGTGATGAAAAATCTTCTATAATTAGTATTTTGAGATTACAGGTTTGATCACAAACCAGTCCTATCCAGCCCCTAAATGAGAAGTAGCTAATGGCAAACCACTGTTCAACACTGATTCGGTACAGTTTACGCCTCAAGCTTCAGAGAGTCTCCTAAGTAGGCTCATTTACTTGTTCAGTTCTGCCTCTGGTACAATCAATATCATGCCAGATGTACTCAAATGAGGAGTTAAAACACCATCTATAATTTATCCCCAAAATAGACCTTGAGTAGCACATTCCATAACACAATTAGCGACTGATATTACATTGATTGAGCCTCTACTCCAGAAACAAAGGAAAGCAGTCCAGTGAAAAAAACAGTGCAAGCAGACAGGCTTCTGTGGCACACCGCTTCAAGCAAACAGTGCCTTCTTCACTTTTCATTAATGTATCAGTTAATTCTTGTCAACAAACACACCAAGTGTCCATAAGGATGGAGCGTAGCCATTGATAACAAACACTGGATTGATCCAGTATCTTTTCCCTTACAGAATGGCAGAAGACACAGGAGGAATGCTAGGAGGATGGTTCATATCCCTTTGTTTCTGAAGTTATGCAATTCAATCAATTTTGATACGCAACCATATAATTTCAGCAGTCCACCTTAGAAGATGCATTTTAATGCAGAGAGGTAACAAAACAGTTGGTTCCTCTTCCATGACCATAGCAATATTCTGAGCACTACTCACTGTTTAGGAACTTCCTGAGATCACTTCTGTATAGCCTAATTCCAGAAAATATCATGGAATTGGACAGACATGTAATTGCGCACATCCAGTTAAGAACTTCTATACAGACCAAGATGGCATTATTTTTTCAAACAAATAAATTAAAACATACATACGTACTTATATCCACACTCATGTTTTTAACAGTATAGCAAAACATATGATTTTATGACAAGCTCAACAAAAATCTTACTCTGTAATTGTGAAAAAGTCCATGAGTTCAGATTTTGTAGCCTTGTTCCAGTATGTAAACAATGCATCTAGGAAAATGAAAAATATTAAAAACAAGACAAAGGCAGCAAATACACAAAAATATTAAGTAGAAGAGTTAAAATCAGTTCTTAGTTTTCAGATAATGAGGATTCAGAGAATCTAAAAATGGCTTGTGGGGAACAGGTAGCTAGCTATTACTATTTAAAGTTCTTCTTGAACCTGATTATACAAATGCATGTATCGATTCTCCAAATAAGTTTCTACAATATGCTTTTAATTAATCCCTAATATCCCCATACAATTTCATCTTTTAAATAGTAATAATTGTGTAGTCACTAATGACTACAGTGTTCTAAAAATGTAAGACTTTAGAACTTTGGACTGTTAGTCCTATAACCTGCTGCTTTATAGATTGGTCTCAACTTTTGTTAAATTCAAATTTATGATTTCTTCTTTTTCAATTTACAGTGCTTTACTATAGATAGTTTTTCAGCACAGGTTTCAGATTTTCTTTATTTGCACAGCTTTCAAAAATGGATGTATATTTTTTACAAAGCTTGTAGTTACATAGCCAAGACCTGGTCTCTTTTGCCAAAAACATTCAGAAGTAGCTAACAGATTAAAAATTATTACAAAGATGTGTGGCAAAGTTTATTTGACACTTGTTCTTTTCCAGAAGAATTGAAAGCAAAACAACCCTCACCATGCTTATGTAAATTTTAACTTGAATTTCCTAGAAAACCTGACTAATTTTTACATATTTCAAAGTGTAAAATACTGAAAAAGATATTTGAGTTTTATTATTCTTTGTAATTAAAATACATAAAACAATATTGCTGTAATTACATAAAAATCTAATGGTATGACTAGATATTGAATAGTTAACCTTTCAATTCTCATTCTTGATTAAGTGGTGTAATAAATTGAAGTTTGAGTACTACATAAACTTGATTTTTAGAAATTAACATCAAAATAGGCATGGAAAATAAAAGTTACTACTTTTGATACGTTTAGCACAAACTGAAAAACTCAATGTTTTTACCAAAAGGGACTTGCCCTCTTTTTTAAATATTGATCAAGGAAAGGCATGATTCCATGTTGTATGATCCTAGTAAAACACTAAGGTTTGCCATTCATGCAGTATTTCTATACCTCTACAACCTTCTCCAGGATAATATCACTCTCAAAAATTCAATGGATCACCTCGCAACCATCCCAGGAGAATGAAGAAACACTAATATCCCCATTCCAGAAATGGAAATATATACAGCAATCAAGTCATTTTGTTCTGTCGTATAGGAAGTTCTGCAGAATGGAGGAATGGACTAGCCTGGGGCTCTTCTACTGATGAATGAACTACTCTTAACCTCCGTTTTCCAAATCAGACTGTACAAATCATACACGAATACTCACTTTCTTACCGAGTCTTTTAGTTAGCCTCACACTTTGAAGGAATAATGGGTTTTAATGCTTACAAGGTTTCAGTCAAGGGTTTAATTTGATCACATATATTTGTAAACCACAGCATAACATGGTACCTACACCTAAAATATTTTGCCAATTTTGAAAAGGTATTAAAATCACAGGCATAAATACAAGACATGATTTCAAATTTATGAAAAATGGGTGGAATTACCTACCTTCTGACATACTTCTTAAAATATGAAGGAAACACATGAGCAGGCTTTTGATCTCTGCTTGGTCAAGTTTGTCATATCGAACTACAGAACTTCCTAAAGTGCTGCTCTGTTGGTTCTGAAAAGAAAACAGACATCTTTTGGCTGAAGAGTTCTTAAACTGATAATAAACTAAAATGTTTCAAATTGCCTTATTAATTCCTGCAACAGAAAAAGGATCTCAGAATGGAGACAAAAATGTTTCATGTAGAGACAAGTCACTAAAACACATATTACACACATGAAGTATACCAAATTAAGCTTTTTTACCCCTGCTTATTTCCTTCCTTGTATGATTCCCTCCCCCCAAGAGGAAGGAGTAGGAGGAAAAGTTACCTAACAGTGATTATTAAATGAAGTTAATAATACATAGATACCCACATTGTAGAAATCAGGTATGCCCCTTCTGCTCAGATGAAATACTTTAAAAATAAATGTTACTGTTAGGTGATACATATATGCTCCTTTGATTTTTAAGACACTTTATGCTTGAACGGTAGACAGACCTGCCTCTGCAGAATTCTTTCCATTTAAAGATGTAAGAACCTCAAGGAAAACATATGTGAATGGCAATAATAAGCATGCTGGAAGATTTAACTACTGATAAGTAACTTGCCATTGCCTAAAAAAAGGTGGAGGGGAATCTTTCTCCCTGCTTAATTTGTTTATACAATTCCTACACTTGCGGTGAGTCAATCAGCAATGCTCAATACTAAAGTCTGTCCAAAAAGAAAAAATCCTCCATAATGGATCTTTCAAAGTGTGTACCACAAAAAAGGGAAAAAATAAAACTGAGAATATATAAATTGAACTTTAGGCAAAGACTTATCTGTAAAAGAATAATTTCCACACAATCAAGTGTTACAAAATCCTCAGTCTGAGGCTTTTACAGATATACTATACAAATGTTTGTTTAAAGGATAAATTATGGCCTTTTCAGTGCCTAAAACTCACTTCCAATATGAGGCCACTTATGTGAATGGAAAATGACCCAGACATTTAATAAGTTTTCTGTAAATTCAACAGTCTGGTACAATTGATCTGTGTAACATTTTGGTTTCTGCAAAAAAGTTGGATCATCTTGGCTCCATGACCTTTTTAAGGGCATGTACCAGTGGTGGAAGAAATACTTCATATAAAAAACAAACCAACCAAAAAAAAACCCCAAACCATAGACTCAAGGGAGAAAAGCACTTGATTTCACAGACAAAGTGAGAAATGCCAATACCTCAAGGGTAGAACAACCCTTCCAGGAACACTCCTCACTGAAAGCAGGGGACATCCTAATCCAGGAGGGAACATTTCACAGCATACACGTCAATCGACTGCTAAGCCCTTTAACGCATTCCATGTAAATGGAAAGAATGGCTGCCCTAAAACAATCTGTGTTAATCTGTCACAAACCAGCCATTGAATGGACACGCAGTGAAACTGAGTGTGAAACCATGATTAAAACTAGCCAGAAGTTACTGTAATTTAGGAGGAAATGGACACCTACATAAGCCTGATTATTACAGGTTCTAAAGACCTCAAACTGTTTATCTTTTAAATATCTCTGGTGATCAAGGATGTGCTCCCATAAAGCTTTATGGATACTGAAATAGAGCAGGCAATTAATGAGTGGCAGAGCAGAAACAGAACTTGAGTTTCCTAGGCTTTGGTATACTGTCCAGAGCACTAGATAATATTCCCTCTAAAATAGTTGAACATGCACATGGATAAAACTAGGACTATAGCTACTTGCAAGCTTAATTTAAAAACATGTCAATAAACCTATGAAGTATGCACATATTAAAATAGAAACTGATATACTTCCAGCCAATTCTGATTCCACAAGTATAGCTCTACAGGTTATTCTGAAAGAAAATTAAAACAAAAACAAGGCTCTTCAGTAATGGTATCAAGCAATGAGCAAGAACTCGAAGATAACGTGCACAGTACAACTGAGCTACTAGAAAGAAAGTTTGGAAAGCAACAAATAAGAAGCCAGGATTAAATATTATTTGGGGAAAATATTAACAGCATGCAAAACATAAATCCTGTATTACCTAAACTGGCAGACCAGAGTAGAATTTTCAAAGGATGTTGACTCCTTTGAAAACCCTTTTACTTGGTAAAAACACTACACATCAGTAATTAACAACATGACAACTAAGTAATAGATGACAGCATTGCCATTTAGCAACAGTGTATGCACAAGATGCTTCTTTCTTTAAGCGGTCAATGTCAAAGATTTTGTTAGTTCTATTTATATTGGCAACCCTAAGACTCAAATTCTGCTGATATTTAAGCTGATTGGATTTTAATGCTTAAATTAAATAACGTACATGAACTATTCCAGGTTTGGCATTTAAAGGTATTTTACATGGTTACATTGTACGTATTTGGCTTGAAATCCAACTGTTGCAAAGAAGTGGCAAAACTACTGATCACACACTTCACTCAGAAGCTTAACTATATCGAGCACAAAAACCAAATACTTCTTGAGACTGAAGAGAGAAAGCAGCATGCAAAATTTTCTCTGGCAAAGCTGGAATTGTCAGAAGTGAAAAGTCCATAGTAACACGGTTTTTCTTTGCAGGGTGAGAATTTTCTTCTTCTTCTCCATTAGGGCGCATAGCGTGAGCAGAGTGCCTTCTGAGAAGCTTCTCTCTCTGCCACACGAAGGCATGTCAGAGTCAAGGGGAAAAAGTTAACATGTTGTGACTTGCACAACAGGATCTAAGAAAATGAAACGTGATCAGTATCAATACAAGCTCCAGAAAGACAAGACTGAATACCTCACAGCTACTGCAGCCAGAGCTCCTAATTTGTAACAGCTTTAAAGTGAAATGATTTAGAAAAGTCAAACTAATGTAAAAGAAATCGCCTAGAGGAAACGCAGCAACTGGTTTTTCAACATTTTAAAGAGGATACGTATATTCTGTGTACAATAGGATGGAGCGAAGGTCTCCACAAAAACCAAAGAAGCTGTCCTAACTAGAATTCAGTTCTCAAGCGAAATTCAATACACTTCATCTAGTACCTTTCCTCTAGCAAACGAAATAACAACTGCTTGCTTATGTCTTCACACTGCAAAATCTGTTTGCATTTTCTGCAAAACAGCCTAAGAAATGCAATGCAAAGAGTTCATATGATAATTATTTTGCAAAAGAAAAACTTAGTAAAATACTGCTCTACAGTTATTCTAGAAAGCCCATTCCCAATGGGAATGAGAGAAGTTAAGTCCTATGAGAATTAAGATGAAATTTTAGGAATACACTTAGGATTTTTTATTTTTGTTTGTTTTTCTTTACCTTGTCAAGAGAATTGCTCTTGTCACTGTGTCTTTCTGGGAGACTGTTTCCTGAGTCTGTACTTATTAGAGAGCCTCTTGAGTCAGCATTCCTCACACTGTTAATATTTGGAGTTGATGTGGTGTATGGGGAAGCTAAAAAAAAAAAAAACAAACCCAAAACAATATAAAAATCTCAGACAATGCATATACTGAAAGAGTCACTCCGTATTTTAGTCAGGCTTCCAAACGCACCATATATTTTTTTTTAAGAATGCAAATAATTAATTCCATTTAGTTACTTTTAATGAAGATAAACTTATTCTAGAGTTTCACCAAAGTATGTCTGTACGTACATACACACAGGCTTATGTACAACTACATATACACATGCGTAAAAGACATATGTAGCAATAAATACACACTTACATGAAGAGCAGGTATATTTAAAAAACTTTCACATTTTTCATCTCTCTTTTTTAATTAGTGACATTACACTAATTACAGCAGAAAACAACAAATACAAAAACACATTAAGACGACAGTCAGGAGGGTGCCCACAGGTGTGCACAAGCAGTACTCCACTTAGAGGTGGTCTCTAACATCACATACAAATTTGTGGATTATGCACTCTTGCCATAAGTGACCAAGGCTAGCCTTGTCTCCTACTTCTCTGCAGCAAGACGGGAACTATCACCTTTGATGGGGAAAAAGCAGCTCTCTTCAGGAAACGGATTTAGTTTCAGAAAGAAAAGCAAAGCCAAAAAGATCCCGAAAGAAAGATTTCATGTACTGCCTGTGACTTCTGACCCATGGTGAACAGTTGATTGCATTAGGGTTCTGTTAATGAAAGTAGCAGTAACGTTCAAGTATATATGCAGAAAGCAACCAAAGCTGGACACACAACAATTATTTCTGGTAACAAATGAAAAAAAGAAACTGGTTCCTTTTAAAAATTATTTTATTATCTTTTGAAAGTGCTTACCAATGCCAGAGATAACACCAAAGAGATCTTTAGGAAGATTGTTATCCAATGTGTTTCCTGATTTTTGTGGTGTTACCAGCTGACTTGCAGTTGGCAAATTAAGTGCATCATCCTTTGCACTCTGTTTGGAAAAGACAGCAAAATGTGATTATTGTTTTCCAACATTATGGACTTAATGAAAACGACATACTTTATCTTCTGGAGCACTATTTGTTACATATTTCTGCCTTAAATTTTAATTTCTATTAAATATGCTCAAAAGCATGGAATGAGACATTCAGGTATTTGCACAAGCTTGGGATAGCCTATATAACTTAAGATACCTCAGGAAACATTGAAGAAATGAATATTCCATTGAATTTTAAACGCTATAAACCAGATATTTCCAAAAGACCCAAATTGCTTTTATTTCAAAGACCTGAACATTTCTCTTGTTGGAAGGGTATTATGGATTTATTTCTTAATACCAAATGGAACAGAAAAAGATATGGACAACAATAAAATACATGAATAATTAAGTCTTAGATTCAATAATTGCATGCAACTATAATATAACAATATACAGCTTCACAAATTCCATTTGAATTTATTCGCCTATAGCCCTCTTACACTACAGCTGTTCCAAAAGCACACTCCTTTAAGGTTAAAAATTCTTCTCTAATTTCTAGGAAATGAACCTTTTTTTTGTGTGGTCCATTTACTTCAGTGTTGGATTGAATTGTGTTTCATAGACACACTACCAATAAACTACGATAAAAATAATTCAGAATACCAAATAAAAATGGTCACTCACATTGCTGGAAGGGTTAACAGGAAACGGAGACACATCTTTAACATTGATTCGCTGAACATTTTCTATGAGCAGTCCAAAGAGTGGCAAATACATAGTGGCTATTCTTGCTTGATGGCTCTACAGAGTTTAACAGTTCAATAACAAATTACAGATTTGATTTTTAATCACCAATTATTTTAAGCTATTCACTCCTGAATTACAAAAAAAAGAGTATTTAATAAATATTTGTCAAGCATTCATAAGTTCACAAATGGCAAAAGCAGTGCTCATCACTATATGTCATTATAATTTAGAGAAGGTCAGTACATTTTATTTACTATTTCAATATAATGCAGAAAAAACACTAAATGAATGTGATTTTAGCTAAGATTAACCAAGTAAACTAATATTATGTTAGCTTGATACATTAATGATATATTCCATTAAAATTTTATGCCTTCTCCACAGCACAGCTGTTAAAGTCAGGAAAATTAAAAATCACTCAAAATTTACTACTATGACTTGTAGCTTTCTTATACTCATTTTACAAATAATAGATGAGGGAAGGACAGCTGCCAAATAATAAGAGCTACTGTTTAATGAAAATGAGAGCTTTAAAAACATTTGTAAAAATCTGATTACTTTAAGAACAGCAGTTAAGATTACACTGTGCTAAAATGTAATAAACATGTGTAATAACGTTAAAAGGTGCTTTGTGCTTTCATTTGGTAAATATATGGGATTTGCAGATTGATTTTGATACAATTTTCATCACAGTCTGAGCAGGAATGTCATTGCAGAAAATTAACAAGGTTTTTTGTGAAAGAAAATACTTCCTGTATGTGTGCACACTTAATCTTTATTATTTTGTACTACTAGCATAGCAATACACTTACCCTGGAAGCATATCTATCATCAAAAGAATGCTTTATCATCAAATTCTTGAGCACACTAATAGCAATCTGCCGCACATCTCTGAACTCTTGTAACGCATTGCCCACCTCCCTCAGGAGCAGTCCCACTAAGAAGTGATTTTTACAGAACTCATCGGTTAATGAATAGTCCAGATGAAGGTCTGGAAGTAAAGTACAAGTCGTATGTAAGGAATGGTATTACTTAAAATCAATTTACCAATTAAATTAAGGCTGAACTAAAATGTTTCCAACATTTTGACAAATTTGTATATATTCATAGTTATTCATATATAATCATAGTTATTCATATATCCCTAGCCCAATTCACTGCATAACGATGCATTTATTAAATAGACAATGATGCTGTATATTCAGCCAACAGAAGCTGGAGAAATTGAAATACTTTTTTTTTTTAATATTTTAAATACTGTTCAGTATTCAAAAGTGCTCCTATTAGATTTGCCTGGACCAGCATCTCTTAACTCCAAATTCAGATTTTAAATCTA
The DNA here is from genome assembly GCA_026212715.1 of Elanus axillaris. Lineage (NCBI taxonomy): Eukaryota > Metazoa > Chordata > Aves > Accipitriformes > Accipitridae > Elanus > Elanus axillaris. Next base: position 4,926,229 of record JANZLQ010000008.1, on the reverse strand, counting down.
TATTCAGGCACTGAAAACGCACACAGTGCACAAATGCTGTGCACATTCTATCTTTCAGGAATTTAGTTGTATGGTAGAAGTAGAATTTTATTTTTAGTCTGTGGTTCAGTCCCAGGTTAGTAAATTTGAAGGACTGCAAGGAGAATATGGATTAAGAAATTTTAGCTTTCTGTACTGCAGTTTTAAGTTCCTTCTTCATTATTTTACACATGTATCTATTATGAATATAAAGACTGCTAACAACTGTCATCATGCTTAATCGATATTTTCTAAGAAAATGGTGCAAAAAATTTGCAGCATGTAGTAGAAGTGTAATGAAGAGACTGCATTTGCAATGCATGTGTCCAAATTCTACATATATCAGAACACAAAAGAATACAGTAATATTTAAACAAGATTACTTAAATGAATCTATGGAAATTAGACCTGCATTGTAATACAGTAGGCAATTTTTCTGCTACAGTTAAACAATACTATATTTCCCAGTAATAGTTACATATTCACTGTTAATTGCAATATAAATGGAATTAAAGAACATTTTATTTGAACATTTGTGCATAAACCATTGCAATGCAATTTTATTTCATAAAGTATTTCTAGTAGTAACTGACTGTAAATCTATACTAAGCGCCATATGGATATATAGACATAATATAGACACATACACACACACAAAAACCTAGCACATCTGACACAGCAAAGTCAAACTGCTCCACTTTAGAAGTATTTTTTGTGCAATAATCCAGTTAATTTATATACTGAATACATGACAGCTTAAGAGAAATTTTCCTTGAAAATCTTATTAGAATGTCCGTAAGTTTCAAATTTCAGCTGAGGTGTTCAAGAGTTTCTCATATTCGCTGTCATTGTTCAATACAGTAATCTAGAACCAGATGCTAATCTCAAAGCACTTTCATTTTTCAAAGAACTCTCCTAGTAAAGGAATCCATTAAGTCAGAACCATAGATAAGACAGCACAGACATTCTACAGGCCTTCTTGTAACTCATTGAAGAGCCAACCACATCACCCGAGATCTCTTTTGCTTGAGACAACAAAACAGAGCCAGAAACACTTCTGATAAAGGTCTTCTTTCCTGGCCAAACTCCTAGTTCACCAGGGAGCAGCATTTCACACTTCACTGTGTCATCTGAAACACTGTTTTCTCTAGTTTTGCTCTTTTCTTAGGATCCCTAAACCAACAACTCATTTTCCCTTTTCTGTGGAAATATTTATGCAGTGTTGTTATCCAAGAGACTCCCGAAGGCTGAAAAAGCCAAAGACAGAAACAAGTTCTATGTAGCTGCTCAGCTCTTAGTCCCAAATCTTGTTCTACCACCTTGATGAAAGCATTGATTAGTTATACTCAACTTTACTAAGCCAGCAGAGTGTACTGAATAAGTATTTCAGAAAAAAAAAAAAATCGAATCTACAAAAATATAAAAGTTAGGCAGGTTTACTTGTAAAAGTACCTTCCTCACCTCTGCTTATTGATGTCTGTTCAATGTCTGGAAGAAACTGATAATGTCTTCACAGCCACACATGCAATAGCTAATGTACTATTTGTTTTGGCACAAGGCTAGATGTACCAGGAGCCCAGCTGGGCTAAACAGGGCATTCATGATTGAGCTTCAGTGAAAAGAAAAAAATAGATGCACGCGAGGTAGAAGCAAGAACAAGCTACAGAAGAGGAATATAGTAGCATTGATCAAGTATGCAGGCATAGTGCCAGGAAAGCCAAAACTCAGCTGAAACTGGTAACGGACCTCAATGGCAACAAGAACAGCTTCTACCACTACATTTGCATTAAAAGCCCAAACAAGGAAAACTGGGAATGTTTGCTGAACAGGGGCTGTGATTTAGAGACAGTGGGCTTGGGTAAGGCTGAAGGTACTCCATACATTGTTACCTTATCCTTCACTGCCACAGTTCCCAGGCCTTGAGAGTCTAGAGACTAGCTTCAGGAAAGAGAATTATCAGCAGTGGATGAAGGTCGGGTCAGGGATCTCCCAAGAGACCTTCAGTCAAGCAAATCCACAGCACCAGATGAGATACTGAGAGTTAGTTGATAATCACTGGAAGACCACTCACTATCACCTTTGTTAAGCCATGGTGATCAGGGGGCTCCCATAATTGGGACCTTGCAATGACTGAAGGTAGACATTGCACATCTTCAAAAAAGAGCAAGAATAATGCAGGGAACTACAGGCCTCAGTTTGGTCCTTGGAAAAGTCATGGAGCAAGTCCTCTTGGAAGCCATTTTTTAGCAAATGAAGGAGAAGAGTGTGACTGGGAACAGCCAGGACAGATTTACTCAGGGTAAACCATGCTTGACTAACCTCTCTTCTACAATGAACTCATCAGATCTGTGGATAAGTGAAGATTAGCAGATGTTGACATGACTATTGTATCCAAACTGAGACATTGCAGTCCGGGTGCATAGACACCAAAAAGCGCAAAAGAACTTGGGGTTATTGGGCTCCAATGTTGGTGTTTAATGGTTTCTACTCTACTTGGAGACCAGCAGCTACAAGAGGAGTTTCCCAGAGTCGATCCTACCTAATGCTACTTCATCAATGACATCAAGATGAGATGGAATGCACTCTCATCAAGTCTGTGGATGGGGTACAGTCCATATGCCCAAGGGCAGGGCTGCATTTCAGAAGAATCTAGATTGTACAGGAATTGTCAATAGAAACATTAGTTAAATTCAACAAGGACTAATGCAAAATTCTGCACCTGGGATGGACAAACTTCCTGCAATGGTACCAGCTGCGGAATGACTAGCTTGAGAGCAGCTCTGCTGAAAAACACCTAGAGGTCCAGGTGGACGGTAGCTTCAACAGGAACTAGCACAGCATCTTGGCTACAATGAAGGCCAACAGCATACTGGGCTGTATCAACAGGATCTTGGCCAGTATATCAAGGGAATTGTTTATTCCATTTTACTTGGCATTTATTAGACAGATCTGTACTACCATGCGTAGTATTTGGGCCTTCTAGTACAAGAAAGATCTTGAGTGACTCCAGCAAAGGACCACCAAGGTAGGTAGACTGCTGGAGCACACACCCTGTCAGGAGAAATTGAGGGAACTGAGCTTGTTCCACCTGGAGAAGGGAAGGTCTGAGGTGACCTGAGCAGGAGGTTGGTCTACAGACCTACTGAAGTCCCTTTTAACCTGAACTGGTATATGAAAAGTACAAAGCACACCAAGCCTCACACTGCACACCTACTTACAGGAATGTTGCAGGCTTCCACAGCTAGTGAATTAGAAGTTAACTCATGAAAAAAAGTGAACTTATTAATCAGCAGGAAAGGGAGGCAGAGTCAAGGTTACCATATCTTTCAATGACTAGAGACTTTGGATAGATTACTCTGCCACCTAAACTATTGCTTTAAGTTTAAATGAAAGGATTATAACTTTAGGCTTCCATTTGACAATTTCAAGCTTTCCAACAGCTCACAGACCTTAAGTTAAACAGTCTACAAGTGTAATAATAAAAAGGTGACATCTAAGAAATATACCATATGCTTCTGTGGAAGAACTTACCTTGGTATCTCTGAACTCTGCCTTTTCCAAATGGCATTGGTAGATTCAAAGGTATGTAGTGCTCATGATTACAGACTACACGGAGAAATTCAAATTTGAATTCAAAAAGAGTCTGCAAAAATAATTTTAAAGTATAAATTAAACTGATGCAGTGATTTGAATAACACAGTAAAAACAGCTTTTAACACAAAAAGGTGATTTCTCTCAGTCTTGCAGTGTGAGGGGTATAGACCCGTCAAAGTTCCATACGTCAGTATAAAGTAATTCCGGCATAATTCATACTTGACAACGGGATATAGTTCTATCTGCTTTCCCACTGTCCAAAGTTATTTAAGTTTACTAGTGTATTATGTATTGATTTAAGAAAAGTTTGGACTCACAGAAGAAATTCTTCTGATATCTGGTACATGCTTTCATGACTACAGTAAATGTACAGAAACTTAACAGGTATCAACTCTTCCAACTTTAGCCTCTCGCATTCACGCTTAAAATTTCTTGTTTAGTGTTGCACCCCTACCCCCTCCCCCGCTTTCACAATACACACACTCTAGGGTGGTAAAGTTGCACCTGAAGATGGAAATCAAAATATGAAAAAGTGATTAGATGGGGGAAAAAAAAAAAAATGTTCTAGGCTTCTAATGTAACTGGGAAGAAGTCTGAAGACTTAATGCAGGACTCTATCCAAATGCATCAAGAAGAGGCAACTTCTAAATATAGTTTGTTTAAAAACACTGAGTACCTTCGGATCTCCTGGGGCAAAGCAGCTGATGTAGTTATTGATCTGCTTGAAAACAAAGCCTCTATCCATAAAAGTAAAACACCTCTGGGGAAAACAAGCAAAACCAAGATAGAATTGATTAGTACTGTCTCAGTGCTCAGTATTTGTATTTCTGTACCTAATAAGTCTATTTTCCAAACACATTATTGATATTTCAGTTTGAATATAAAAACCAAAAAACCAAGCAAACTAAATATATGTATACATATATGAATAACAAATTTTCCCTTAGAGTACAGAATATAAACAAACTGCAAATAAAAGACAGTTTGAAGAGAAGAACTTTATGTTGACAGAAACAAAAGTGACATGCCACTAGCAGCTTTCTGCCATTTTATTTCCGATCCTTTTTTCTCCCTACTGCATCTTATCAGCTTAAAAAGGAAAGACGCTGAAAGTTTATCTACATAAAATACATGCAAATGAAACACTACTTAATGTATGAAGCTTTTGTAGGATTTCAAAGTAACCTAGATGATATTTTTTAAGAAAAAAAATAATTTTGGATAAAATACAAATTAAGTTTTAAAAATATCAAATTTTTGAACAGATGTCTTCTTGATTACAGAATATGCAAATTATACTTCAATGCATTTTAACTTGGACAAAGAATTATATTTAAAAAACATCATGCATGTTCCATTTTATAAGAATTAGCTTTAAGATTCTTCAAAATCCATGAAGAAGAAGTATTACTGAAAAAGTAAACACAGAGCCCAAGTCACTTGTGTACCTACTTTTATAAAGGCAGCAAGGCTATGGTTGGCATTTTTTGAAGCCTCTGGATTGTCTCTGTACTTCTGAGTGATGTGTGGCGTTAGCATGTTAACAACTGTTTCAACTGCATGATGAAAGGAAGCAGAAAATCTCTGGTTTCGCAACAGCTAGAAACAAATTCAGATACAATATTCAATATGGTTTATAACACTAAAAAATATCAGAAAATTTACTGTAGATGAGATATAAACTGACAGAGAGAGGGGAGACAAAGCTTTCCAATTTTTTCATTTGTCATTTAAAATAACATTTTCTTTAAACTCAAGATTTTCCTGAACTTTTTAGACTGAGTGGGGAAAAAAAAGAGCATTTGGTTAAAAGAAAATATTAAAGCATGCGCTAACATCTGTTATTAAAATTCAAGCAAGGAAGTCTTTGATGACAAAAATCACATACATAAAATTTTGTAAGTGTAACAGACTAATATTTTTCTATACTACAATAAACTTGACAACAGAAGCTAAGAACAGAAGGGAATCCTTTCATTTTATCTTTCTTTCTGAAGCAGATACTAGCTAGTTCACATATAGTAACTGCAATATCAGACTCTTTTCTGCCTTGAAAAAAACAAACCATTTTTTGCTGCTTTGCAATCATTTTTTTTTAACAACTCCTTTGCCTTTTGTCATTCTGGAAATTCTCATCCATGCTTCTTTCTTTCTCTTGCTCATCAGTAACTTCAAATCTCAGCTCTTCCAGGCTTCACAGTCTTACTCGCCATGTTTTTCAGTTTCCACAGTCAGAACTGTTTTCCCTTGCTTTTAGGTAGTTTGCCAACTAGCTTAAAATATTTCTTCCATGTTCACAATTTCCTTCTTTCCACTCACCATCTATATTATTTTCATCACTGATATTGTACATTCTGACCAGTATTGGTAAGTTCTCTTCAGCTTTCTGGCACTGCAGAGCCTCTTTTATTTCTCTACATCTTACAATCTTTAATAAAGACTCTGTCTTTTGTCTGAGGGGACTTAATGACAGGTGGTGTGAGGCTGAAGAAGTTGACGTTAACAAAACCAATTTTAACTGTACAGTTATGTCTTTTCTTTCTGAAATCTCAGATCAAAACATCCAAGTGCTCTGAATACTTTGTTATTTAAGCAGTTTTTTGAACTATATTGAATACAACATTCCTAGGCAGAACAAGTCATTGTCAAGGCCCTGCATAAAGCGATGATTACACAATTTGCTCCCTTTATGTTTGAACTGTGCTCCAAAGTCTCTACTTCTATTTTTAAAAAATATTATTTTAAAAAAAAAGATATTAAGGTTGACAAAGATCCCTGTATAAATATCAACAGCACTCATTAATGAAATAACAACAATGAAAAATTCTGTTGGTGGCTGTGCCAGTGACCTATGATATTCTCGTAACTCAGTCTCTGTTGGAGAGTAATAAAGTATTTTTAAAAATACTACAAAACTCTTACTAGAAAAATAATTTTACTGCACCCAGAAATACATCTTTTTATCAGATCTCATAAGTAGGAAATATCTGAATGCAAGTTCTATTTATTACTTTACCCAGCAGGACAGAAGAAAGCTAGCAAAATCATTTAATTTATGTTTAAAGGGCTTGTAAACCAAGAAACCATGTTCAGGAATGAGGATGCATGCAAACAAGAGGTGAATTCTGCTCCTTTTTCTTTCATGTCACAGGGAAGGTGACAGTAAGGTTAGTTCTAAAAGTGGAAATGTCTTTTTTTAACATGAAATGTGGAGACAACAACAGAAATCTGTCATAAAAAGCCACTCCAGTAGTTCATAAGCTATGAATCACACTTCAAGTTATTGCAGGGGAAGAGTGAGAAAGAACAGCAGTTCAAGGTGATACACCAGAAGCACCAGAATCTAAAAGTGCACGTTAAAAGAATTTGTTTCCTTTGTACAATTGTTCATATTTGTGGGTTGCTTTTGAAGCTACTATTAAAACCAAACAAAATATCAACCTGAAATGAATGGAGTTCCTAGGAAGACAAGTACACCTGGGATGCAGAACACTCAATAGAGTGGGACATCAACAGAAACAAGACCGGTATTTTCCAGTATCAAGCTTAGGTGTTTGGGGGTAGGGTTATTTGTTTGATTTGGGTTTTTTTCCCTCTTGGTAGAATTACTGCATGCTTCTCTACCTGTAAGTCCTAACAAAAAAATGTGGCACCATTTTGGTAGTTTCAATGCTGCGTAAGAAAATCTCCGCATGAACTGTTAACATCTTAGAAAGATTGATGGCCGCAGAACTGCCTAAATCTATAAGAAAAACCTTACTGTGCATCCTTATTTTATGAAATAGAATGGGGTCTCTTATAGATTTAAAAGTGCCATCAGTATTTAGATCACATTTTTGTGGTTTATCTACTTCTTTCTGGCAACTTGGAACCATAAATAAAATGCAGGTAGCAATTAGTGCTTTCTTTGAAAAGAATCATGCTCTTTCCATGCTCTGTATTTTCTCAGCCCACCTTCTACAAGACGCATGTTTACAATTATGATGTTAAGAGGTAGAGCGACCATTCATTAAAACAAAATTATATAAATTTTTAGCCTACCTAAAGAATTTTGTAGGGCAGAAAGATTATTTAAAATGAACAAGACTTCTTCAAAATCTGTATGATCACATAACCTCATGTAACAGAAAATTTGATGCAACAAGTTGATGTAAAATATCACCTACAGAAAGGTCATAATACCTAGACCAATCTTCAGAAATATAAACATACACTGAATTGTCTATTGCCTACATCTTTTAGTGCATTTTAATGAAAATCCTAAGCTTACTGTATTGGGTTTCTGTGGCAAGGTTTTGGTAGCTAGGGGGAAGGAGGAGTGTCTGTTACAGGGGCGGCTTCTGTGAGAAGCTGCTGGAAGCTTCCCCTGTGTCCGACAGAGCAAACGCCAGCCGGCTCTAAGATGGACCCACCGCCGGCCAAGGCTGAGCCCATCAGCGAAAGTGGTAACGCCTCTGGGATAAAATTGTAAGAATGAAAAAAAAGTTGTGGGACAGAGAGAAACGGCAGCTGGAGAGAGGAATAAGAACATGTAATAGAAACAGCCCCGCAGCCCCCCAGGTCAGTGAAGAAGGAGGGGGAGGAGATGCTCCAGGCACCGGAGCAGAGATTCCCTGCAGCCCGTGGTGATGGAGACCATGGTGAGGCAGGTTGTCCTCCTGCAGCCCAGGGAGGTCCACAGGGGAGCAGATCTCCACCTGCAGCCCGGGGAAGACCCCACGCTGGAGCAGTTGGGTCCCCAAAGGAGGCTGTGACCCCGTGGGAAGCCCACGCTGGAGCAGGCTCCTGGCAGGACCTGCGGATCTGTGGAGAGAGGAGCCCACAGAGCAGGTTTCTGGCAGGACTTGTGACCCCGTGGGGGACCTACGCTGGAGCAGTCTGTGCCTGAAGGACTGCAGCCCGGGGAAGGGAGCCATGCTGGAGCAGTTCGTGGAAGACTGTCTCCTGTGGGAGGACCCCCACACTGGAGCAGGGGAAGAGTGTGATGAGTCCTGCCCCTGAGGAGGATGAAGCAGCAGAAATATCGTGTGATGAACTGACCGTAAACCCCATTCCCTGTCCCCTGTGCTGCTGGGGGGGTAGGCACTGAAGCTGTGAGCAAAATTGTGCCCAGGGAGAAGGGAGGAATGGAGGGAAGGTGTTTTGAGATTTGATTTTCTTTCTCATTACCCTACTCTGGTTGATTGGTAATAAACTGAGTTAATTTTCCCCAAGCTGAGTCTGTTTTGCCCATGACGGTGATTGGTGAGTGACCTCTCCTGTCCTTATCTCGACCCACAAGCCCTTTGTTGTATCTTCTCTCCCCTGCCCAGCTGAGGAGGGGGGAGTGATAGAACGACTTTGGTGGGCACCTGGCATTCAGCCAGGGTCAACCCATCACACTTATTTATAACAAGCCTTAGAAATCAATCTCCAAAGAACAGTTTGTACAGCATGTAATTTATAGCATATAGTAAATCATAAAATGAACTGCTCAGTCTTTCAAGTACAGCAAATGTGAGGCCATTGGGTCTCAGCTACTGGTTGTTACTACTAAAATAGAAAATAATCAGTGCCTTCTCATAGTTACTTAGGTCACTTAAGACTTCAAAGAGATGGAGGTCTTTCTGAGCAACAGTAATAGTTTTGCCTACCCCAATTTACACTGTATTTCCATAAGAAGTAGTAATTAAATTGGTCTCAGACATCTGTAACTGACATGCTGATTCTTTACCAACTTTGTTTTCCCTGAAATGAAAGTCATCTTAAATTTAATTTGTTCCTCACAAGTACATGCTGGTGCTCTCCAAATATAAATTATTATTAGGATTACATGGGTCAGTAAAGACACATTAACTTTGAGCAAATGAGTCAGTACAGCACTTCTGGAGGAAAGAAATAATAACAACAACAACATTAAAAAAAAATATCAAGAACTAGTAGTAATGTGAATGCTCATCAACGGTAGTAAACCACACAATACAAGAGATGCAGATTATATTAGAGAAGATACTGAAGTGATGGACACTGGCAGAGTCATTCTGAAAAGTAAATTGCATTTGGTTTTTGTTTACACAGAATCCTCCTTTAAAAAAAATTATATTCTACTGTACTTATTTTAATCACCATCTGATCTCAATTTAAAATTGTAATCCCCACTGTAAGGAAGTTATAATTGAAATAAGGAAATGGGTTTGCATGACAGCAAGTTAGTGGTTTCTTTGAAGTTTTTTTTTAAACCAATATGCTGTTTCCAAACTTGTGAGGACTTCTGTAGGTTTGTTAAAATCAGGAAAAATTATATAAACTTTGTTTAACCAAGCAAAAAACTGCACGATGTTGTTTTTCAGAGTATAACCCACCAAATCCAATAGAAACACTTCCTTAAGCTATTCAAGATTGACACACACCATGTTTTGAAAACCTTGCCCAGATGCACCACATTCTGTAACTAGAAAAACTGTATCCTCACACAGCTGAATACTGTAAAATAAATAGTTACTGCCAGTACTGTCAGGTAAGTACTGAAACTAACAAAAATTCTTTCAGTTTTTTTCAATATAATTTTTAAATTATAAAATTTTAATTCAATTCCAGAAGTGCCTATAAAATTTTCAGCTTTAAATAAGCAGCAGTGTTTTCTGCTTTATAAGATTACACTTTTTCAGTTGCGTTGATTAATTAAATTAATACAATTGAAGTAATGGATTATAATAATCTTGAAATAGTGGGGTGAAATAAGAAATATGCCATTCACAGAGAGAACAGAAGCACAAAATCCTTCGAGGAACATCAAGTCAATAATGGAAATTTATATTTAAAGATACTGAATTATTTTAACAGATACTGTAAAACAGGAAAAAAAAGTGAAAAAGGGAAAAAAGTCCATATAAATTTTTTCATTACTTTGGCTTGAGTTGACAGTATTTCTATCGATTAGTGGTAGAAAAAGTTGTGAGTCTTTTCTTTTTGCTAGAAATTTTGAGGAATCCCCTAACAGCTGATCAATTCAAACAAGCAAGGAGTTTGACATCTTAAATGCAAACAGATGCACTACGCTACATGCACAGCAAACCCTTTGGGCATACATTTGCATTCTAAAAACTCCTAAACGAATGGTAGCTGTCACACTCCCTAGATAGTTTAAGAAGTTATCAATAAAAGCTTGCCTTCTTCCACACTTCAGAAGATACTTGAATCTGTAGTGCTAGTACCATGAAAATACTCAATTTCCTCCTGTCCCCTTAACCCAACAGCCTATTTCTAGATTTAACAGACTACAAATACCAGGTAAAAGTTTATGTCCGTATATTAGAGTGCATCAGGATGCTTTTGCACAAAACATGTCTTCCCTGACAATAATTAACCTGTTTTTTTTTAAAAAAAATCTCCCAATAAAGGTTCCAGAATTTCCAGAACCAGTGTTCCAATTAAAAGCTGAGGTTTTATTTAAAAAACAAAACTATTTAATCCTTTCTTTTTAGTAACAGAAAGGAGATTACTCTCTTCATGACATTTTAAATGGAGACAACTCCTTTTCCTTATATAAAAATGCAACACAGCAGCTAGCATCTCATGATGCTACAAGAAAAATTTGAGGAGGTCTTCAAATGCAAAATAACAGGATGAAGTCAGATATTCTTTGCAGAGTTTATCTAGTCCTGGAAACTGAAAGTCACAATAAAATATAGCCAGCAGGCTGAGGAGGGGGGAAGTTAAGCATAATACACAACCAATTTTGCTACTAAATGAGAAGCCTCACAAACTGAGCTCCTCCTGCACTCCAGAGCAGTGGGAAAAAGTTAACGCATGTTACAGATTTTTCTCCTTATTTAATTCAAATAGTTAAAAAATAATTTAAAAATTCCTTCTATTTCAATAAAGGGGGCAATGCTGAAGCCTGGTATCTTTACTGTGTGATGTATTTCAGTAGAATGCGTAGTTCAACTTGAATCCACAATCTCCATTATTGTGATATTCTGGAAACTATGTATCAGTAATTAGTGCTAAAATGAGTCCAGCTGAATACTGTATTAAGGCAGATTTTTTTGTTTGCTACTAGCTAACAGTCAGTCTGGTGATATGATTTAATTCTTTTAGCTAAAAGTAAACCAGTAACATGAACAGGAGAACATTTTTATTCTGCATTAGTATCCTATGAAAAGGGGATGGTTACTAGGATTTGGACATCAAACACGTTACTTTAGAGAATATCTAATGATGTAAAATTCATTTGACCTATTATCACATGGAGTTCACATGCTTCTTAAATGAAAAATGAATCAGTAACTTCTTTAAAGATTAACTCTATAGAAAGAGAAAAGTCCAGATACTTAATTTCAGTTGAATTGGGACTCAAACTCTAATGATCATACCACAGCAGAACAGTACTAAGTGTAGCACTCTAAAGCTTTTTTCCTGATCATTGTCCAATTATTCCCCCGCCATGTACTTCAGACTTCCAGTTACGATTTAAATACACAGTGAAAATGCTGATAAAGATTTCAGAACAACCTCATGTGTTACTCAGCTGAGAAGGACTATTTGCTATACTTGAAACTTTAATTTCAAGACTTGTTTTAATACAGAAGTATGTAAACTAAAAAGCTGTCCTGTCACCAATGTAAGAAAAATTCTACTTATAGGCCAAGCTGTTAGAAAAATGCCGCCTTCTGAAATTTTAGCGTTCTCCTTCCAGCATTGGAAATAACACAGAAGTAAATACTGATACTTCTTATTGTATACAGAAGGACTATGAACTGCATGATTCACTGTTCTCAGAGTCATTTTATATCACAGCTACTGTACTGTTCTCGAAAAAGCTCACATATTTTTGGGTAGTACTTACATCAAATTTGTGCTGGTTTTGCCTGGGATAGAGTCAATTTTCTTCGTAATAGCAAGTACAGGACTATGGATTTGTGCTGAAAACAGTGCTGATAACTCGGGGATGTTTTAGCTGTTGCTGAGCAGGGCTTACCCAGAGCCAAGGGTTTTTCTGCTTCTCCCCCCACCACCACCAGCGAGCAGGCTGGGGGGGGCACAAGGAGCTGGGAGGAGATGCAGCCGGGACAGCTGACCCCCACTGATCCAAGGGATAACCCACACCATATGGCGTCATGATCAGCAAATAACAGCTGGGGGGAAGAAGGAGGAAGGGGGGACATTCAGAGGGATGGCATTTGTCTTCCCAAGTTGCCGTTAGGGAAGACGGAGCCCGGCTGTCCTGGAGATGGCGGAACACCTGCCTGCCCATGGGAAGTGAGGAATGGATTCCTGGTTTTGCTTTGCTTGTGCACATGGCTTATGCTTTACCTCTTAAACTGCCTTTATCTCACCCCATGAGTTTTCTCACTTTTACCCTTCTGATTCTCTCCCCCATCCCACTGGGGGTGGGGGGGGGAGTAAGCAAGTGGCTGTGTGGGGCTGAGCCACCGGCTGGGGTTAGACCTCAACAAAAGTTCAGAGTGTTATCTATTGCTTCCAGCTTCATTGTACCGTAACTATTAAGAAATCTTACTAAAGAGTCTGATGATTTACAAATCCTTCAACTGCTTTCTCCTGCTGCTTTACTCCTTCCCTCCTTTTATTACAAATAAAGTTATTATATATAAATCATAACCATGTGTACATAAAACTTTTTCTTCTAATATGCAACAAAAATATGTGATTGGAGAAAGAAAAGACTATACAAATTCTCTTTAGAATAACTTTTTTTCAAAGAAGTCGACATACCTTCACTTTAGAGTTTTCTATCAAATGCTGAGCCATTGATTTTATCAGAACTTCAAAAAAAAACCACGAATACTGCAGAGAAAAGAAAATGTTCTGTAAAATTGCCACATGCATTCAACAACTATTTCAATACAATTAGTTCCTATTCTTCATTTATGACGTAAAAAGTATAGTTTGATACATACCTTAAGTAGCTTGTTGCTTGTAAGAAAGTCAGCAGATGGCTTTAAAATCGTTGTCATGGACTTTGTCAATTCTTCATGTACTGTCTTATATTCAGAAGCAACATAGGGTTCAGCTTTATAGGCATACTTGGGGAGGAAAGCCAGAATATAATATGAATGTACAACATAGTATGAAACAATTGAAATTAAACATATGCAATTAAATTTAAATAAACTCTTTTCAGAGAAGTAAAAAAAGGAAACTTTTAATTTAGTTTTACCTACCTTGACATAAGATCTCAGGTAGCTATCCAAGCCTTCTTCATGACACTGAGCAACAATATGGATAATAACCCTAAACAGAAGTCAGAAACCAAGTAAGCCTACAAAAAAGCTATAGAATTATGTGATAACCCATCCATCACCTAAATTCTATGAAGCACTTAAAATTATTTACCTTGTCACATTGACTGCAACTTCCTCTTGAGTTGCTCTAGTGAGAACTCTAAACAACTGGTTTAGAACCGTTGGCAGGAAAGCGATCATCACATGGCCTTCCATAGCATGAAGGCTCTAAAAGAAAGCAGTAATACTGTCAACTCCCTTGAAACAATGGAATTTAAATCATAATTTCCAAAACAATAAAGTTTACTGCTAGCCTTTTTAAAAAAATACACACCGATTGCACTATTTGGTATTAATTACTTGAAATAGTGTACAGAAAGCAATTGAGAATAGTTTCCAACATAAATATTTGGTAAATATTTTCTACATTAAGGTAAATTAGGGATAAAAATTAGGTTTTATTAAAAGTATTTTAGAAGTAGTTATTTGTACTTTTCCATTGAAATGCATACTAGGTAATGTTTCAGTGAAAAGACTACATGTGTGCACCACAGCAAGCTGACACTGAGACCCTGGTACACTTTGCTATTTCATCCACCAATGCAGACATTTATCATAGTTCCACAAAAACATCCATATTGCTTGTGATAAGTGCAATACTAGTTATACTACTTACTGCAAAACAATAAACTAATATGTTAAAAACCAAAATGACCTAAAATCCTGACCTACCTAATGCTGGACACCAGACAGTGAATTACTAACCACTCAACCTCATGATACGCCTTTGCACTCCATCACATGCAAAAGATTTTATAGACATAACCACTCTGACATAAAAGGCAGTGTATGGCATTACATCCTACATTGGTTTATGCCACAAGATTCCCTGGAGTTAAAGGGAGTTTGACAAAAAGAAGAGTGTATTTGCTGAACATTCATTCAGACAACACATTTCAAACATTTCTATTCAGTGTTAAGCAGCTGTCTTGTCTTTGAATGTTTGCCTGTATGCACATTCACACCATTCAAAACTCAAACCAGCCTTCCTTCCTACAGGATCTGTGATTTTTCTTGGAAAAAGCAGTCATACACTACAGCATCTTTTCTATAAGCCTTGAATATCAGAGCATTGGGTACATGTGCAAACGGAACTTCAGCTCACACTTTTGTCCAAGATGGAGACATTTTTTGGTAAAAGTGCTGTTTTAAGTAGGACTCTGCAGTGGACTCATAAGCCAACTTCTGATGCCTATCAGTATTCAATTACACTTACACTGCCAGAAGTAGCTGTGCCCTTTGATCTCTTGGGCAGTAATCGAGCTAACTAAAAGCAGATAGCTCAACTTATGAGATGCTAAGTGATGTTTGGGCTCATGAAACATGAAGGAGAGCATACAAACGTCTTGAGTCAGGTCAGTCTCAGAAAACCTGTAATTAGAAGTGTCAGACGGTGCTTACAGAAAATCCTGTTAGGAAGGACAAGAGCAGAAAGGGAGAACACTTGTCAGGTTTGGTGACCCAAGCTACGCTGCCAGGAGCACACTGACTTCGTGGAGAGAAGTAAATCCTAAGTATTTAAATGTGTCATTGCCATCATAACATAGATATTACCTGCAGGGAACTGTCATTAGCAAACTGAAACATTCATCTTTAAAGAACATTTAGCACTCAGGCTGGCCAAGTCTGGTACAGGTAGGTACAGGCTGACACACAGAAGGCAAGCTCTCAATACACAGAAGCAAAAAGCATTTGGGTCCCTGTGAGGCCCAGCTAGACAGGAATTTGGCCCAATGGAAATGAGAATAGCCAGAATTTATAGTTGGCACAGAAGATAGCATTTGTTTTCTGTTACCATGAAGTGACGCAATGAAGTCAATATGATGTGTTAATCTAGTGGTGCTCAAACTGTGCGATGAGAGTGTTCTGGTGTTCAATGACAAGCAAGAGTTATAAGGAGACTCTGCATTTGCATTATTCTGTCCCAGGGATTTTGGCAAGACATGGTCTTGTCACTGTACCTAAAGATTTTGCTAATCTGGAATTAATATAAGTACAAATAAATTAAGCATTTAAGCAAAGGAATAAGATAGGCAAATATATTACAGCATATGTGATCATCTGCAACTGAAGTACCCGATGCGATCTGGGAGTGATCTGCGGAAGTGTTCTTCTGAGCTTTCCCTAAAATGATACTTTAATATCTGATGGTCACTTTGTTCTACCAGACTAACAAGAATTGTGAATATCAAGAAGAGAATCAAGCCTTTGATTCCAGCCAGCTGTCATTTTTGACAGTCAGTGGGTAGCAAGATAAATCTGAAATTGCCCTGCTAGTCCCTGGAAGATATTTTGATTATATCAGATTCAAGTAGAGCTCCGGTAAACTTAAACAGTGAGATTTCTCACAGTACTGTGAATCCCAATGCATCAGACAGGTCAGAAAATGACTGAGGGTTGTTTACAACATCAGCTCCTGAAGTAAGAACCAACCAACTGCCCACAAAGTACAGGGTCATTCCATTCCTCATAACATGAGCAGTCACTGCTGCCAGGACCCTGGTAAAGAGGCTCTCCATAGTGTGCAAACCATTTTTTAATAGTAGTGTCTTGTCACATATGCAGAGATTTTAGTAATAATGGTTCTTTTCATTTTACATCCGACTGTTTCCCAGAGCAACTGGTTTATATTACAGCACCAGAAAGAGCAAATTCTGTTTTTTTCACCTGAACTTATCAATAAAGACATTCGATCCCCTGAGGTCCAGAATGAGCAACAATTCGTCCCTTCTTCATACCAGAAAACATCTGCCATTTTCTCCAGCACCTCAAGTAGCAAGGAGGCTACATCCCTTGAAGAAAAAAGTGATGGAAATGATACTGACAATTTTAAAGAGCTTCAGTGAGCCACTAGACCTCTAGTTCATGATGACAGATACTCAGAACATATCATTTTTATTATATGGAGTGAAAAAAAGAGGTTAAGTGCAATGATAAAGGTTCAGCATCCCAACTGATCTCACAACCACAACCAGAGGATAAGAAAGCAAAGCTCCACCAATGAGAAAAATGACTAGGACTTCTAAAACTCCGGATGATTCCTTTGTTTGTATTTTGATAGAACACAGAAGGAAACTGAACACCAATAAATTTAAATCCCTTGTCAGAAAAGTACAAACAGTAGGAAGTTGTGATGGGTTGACCATGGCGGGACGCCAGGTGCCCACCAAGTCGTTCTTTCACTCCCCCCCCCCCTTCACTGGACAGGGGAGAGGAGAAAAAAATATAACAAAGGGCTTGTGGGTCAAGATAAGGACAGGAGAGATCATTCACTGATCA
>JANZLQ010000008.1:4858801-4901292 GCA_026212715.1 Elanus axillaris | reverse complement strand
GGTGAGGGGGGATGGGTTGGGGTGCACTTGTTTTGGTTTTGTTTTTTGAAGTGGGGAAATTAGACTTACTTCCTGAAATCTGCTAACAATTTCAGCATGTCTTCATTTGAAAGTTTATTACTGTCTTGTCTGAAAAGAGGAGAAAATCTTGCGTTTTTGTCCAGGGTTCCTGAGGCATCTTTAAACAACGTCCTGAAAGTCAAAATCTTGCTTTCAGCTGAATTTATGAAAGTGTGGAATTCACTTCAGGATATCTTTTTACTACAAATTAGAATATACTGTACCATCCTTCATATTAAGCATTTAATACTGTTGTCATTGTAGACAAGTTTTAACATAGCTCAGTCTAACAAATCAAGTGTGAACCATTTAATTCTTAGTAAAACAGAAAATACTGACGATAGAAAACAGTTGGCAATATTCAATGGTTTGAATAATACTACAATGAATGTTTATAACTTTTTTTTCTTACTACTAAGCTGAAGTGTAAGTTTGTCAGAAATCTTTGGTTAATTGAAAGTAAAACAAGACATAATGTAAATAGCACATTAAGTTTTATAAGAAGTGAGATGCAGAAAATAAAGTTAGGAAAAAAGACATATTGACAAGATCTGTCCTTACCTAGCTGCCCAGGCAAAAGGCATTCTATATTGACCTAATCTCTGACATGCCTGCTTAGCGTTCTTCAAAACTTTCTGTGCAACCTGCAAAGGACATAAGAAATAGCCAGGTTTTAAAAGCTGCATTTTTTGCACCGTTAGTACACAAGAAAAAAAAACCCACACATATTGACACTGATACGAATTGGAAAATTTTCTTTAGAAGATTAATCCTAAGCATACAAGTGAAAGACAAATGAAAATACCTATTAACAACTCATTTCAGGTTAAGCAGGGCCTGCTGATTTCACAGCATTTCATGGATGAAAACACAGACCCATCTACACTCCTGATAATACATATTTAATTAAACAAGAAAAAATTTATTATATACAAAACTCATACACAACCTAGAGCAAAATTCAACTGTTTTTGAAGACAAAAGTGTGATTCCAGATAAAAACATATTCCCTCTGCCCCACACCCTGTACCAGAACACATTCCAGCAGAGTAAATAGTAAAATACTCTGCAATACTTGTATTACAAGTACACACAGAACTTGGGGAGGAGTTCTATGAAGATCACACCGGCAATCCTATGTATGGACATTGCAACATTGTTTTTGTTAAAACTTTAAATTTTGTTTTTATTAACTTTTAAGTGAATAAACAATTCCATTATATAGAACCAACGTGTTTAACAATCAGAGCTAGAAACCCACTAGTTTGAGATGTTCAACACTGAGCTGAACCACTTCAGCTAAACAGAAGCTCCTGACAGAGCAGTAGGCTCCTCTTTTCCAAAAACCAGCTTCTCCTCTGTGCCTACACAGAACAGAATTATTTGCCAGAGGCAAAAAAACAGAGTAAACCTGCCTGAATATTATCCCTGATCTATGCTGTTGACAATATGAAGAGCTGTTTCTATTAGTGTGTAAAAAATAGGGGAGAACTGTACTCCGAAGCATTGAACCTTGATAAGTATCATCATTAATTCACTGTATTCAGTGTTTTAGGGGGAGAAAAAGTGATCTCAGCTGTAGAATTTGCTGCTTCCATTTTCCCTTTTTCTTGTCCAGGGTAGTAGTTCTGCAGGAACTAGAACTTGCTCGTTACACTGACACACGTGGAGGCCTACATAGCTGGTACCGTTCTGTTTTCTTTCAGATTAATACAGTATAATCCCAGAGAGCAAGAACATAAAAAACTCAAACTAAATGTTCAACTGTATAGAATTATAACCAAATGCATACCAGAAATGCACAGCATAAGTTAATAGAACCATGAATGTTCCTACTGGCTACTCCTGCAGTACAGGGCAACCCAAGTCTAGCACTCGGCATCAAATTTGGGAACATTTGGGCTTACTTAACCTTCCCATGTGGCTCCGGCCCAAGACCACCAAAATCAGTTACTCAGTTCAGGTTTGTTTTAACTCAGTAACAGTCAGCATACACTTCAAAGCCAGACTCCTAAAATACAAAGCTGTTCTTTGCCAATGATAGCTGAAAAAAAAATAATCTCAAGTATTCCTGGAAAAGCAAATCAGTAGTCTGATCTATATTAAGACCAAGTGAAAAATATAGTTTTTTAACATGCAGCTTAGCCAGCATTAAATCAGCAGGAAAGAACACTGTTCCTCTGCAGAGACTGAACATTAACCCTTCCTTCTTCCCTTTCACTAGCTGAAAAACAGAATATCAACAGCAGCTGACATTGCTTAGAAAAAAATCTTTTCTCCTAGTGTCCTGGTCTAACTATTCAAGCATAACTGCAAATGAATAAAATTAAAACTATTTCTTCAGCAACAAACAAGAAGCAGAAACTGGCAAAGCTTCTTGTAGATGTTTCAGAAAACTTTAAAACATTATGTCATCCTAGACTCCCGCAAAGTTAAGATGTTTCAGTGGTTTATTTCCAGAAGTGATTTGGAGTTCTATCAAATCTGCAAAGCATTTTATACATAAAACCAGAGGCTTAATGATCTCAATGTTCTGAAGGAAAAAACAGCAAGAGTGCGGATAAAGTTACAGTAAACTATGGTCACCAAAAAGCAAGACAAAGGAAAAGTCAACAACTATACAGTAAATAAGATGCATTAACTAAGAGAGACATACAGTTAATTTCTGACCTATATTTAATATTTCATTGTTCAACAATTTTGAACTCAACTTTCACGTTGACGTCTAATACTCTTTTGTCAAATCAGTTTATTTAAAGCCATTACAAAAATTAGATTGTCATGATTATAAAAAGCTAAATGTTTCCCAATAGCGTTAGACTTTAACATTTCAATTAATAATAGTTACTATTAATAACAACTTACGAAATCAAATAGTCCAGTTATCTGAATTTCCTATAAAAGAACTAAGATTTTGATTGATATTTATTAATTTGAAATCAACCTGTCTTGCCTCAGCATTTTTCCATGCCACAAAATAAGATAACATACCTTTGAAGAATCTGAACTTTTCATATATGGTTCAGCACAATGTGTAATACTTCCCTGTAATACTTTTTCTATTCTAGCCACGAGGAAAATGTCAGTATGAGGACACGTGACTGAGAATATTCCCTAGAAATAAAACAGGAGATTAATATTAAAGGAAAATGCACATACATTTTACAGCACATAATAGAAAGCACGTAGGAAAACTCCCTACTTGTATCCAAAATCCTATGAATTCTTTAGGTTACTAGTTCTTACCTGCTTTGGATACTGTAACACAGTTTCATGAATGTCTTGAATTCTGTGCAAGCTGTCACCACTGCCATTTGTCATTTGTTGAGATGCATTAGGTATCATGTGCCTTACTGAGGCATGGTTCAAATCAACATGGAAGTCTGCTGAAATCTTCCGGTTGTTTTTAACATCAAATAGTGATAATGTGACAAAGAAAGGTTCTACCTAGACATTTAAAAAAATAATCAAGTATCATCGCTGGCATCCATATTACTGTAAAGATATGTATGGAAGGAAGAAGAGTAACATTTTTATAAACAGTTACACATGGCCTTCACTCTGGATATTACTGACAAAGTGTAAAAGACAGTAAAAGAAAAATTCCACTTTCTACAACACAATAAAAAGATTAGAAACAAAGTTAGTTTTTGTAGGATTTAGGCTCCAATTTTGATTTAAAGGAGTAGAAAAAAAACCCCAAATATAAGTTTCTCAATCACAGCAAGGAATTCCTGCCATTAAGAATAGTGCCAACAAAATATTAAGACATTCATTAAAAGATTAACAGAAAAAAAATTAGACAAATTATTTACATTTGTCGTTGGTCCTTCTTCATTTTCTGCAACACAGCTTTGCAAATTAAAAGATAAATCATTACACTTCACAAGAATTTTTTTTCCAAATTTCTCTTCAAATGGCTTCACTTCTGGTTCAATACCAGAAAAGTCGAGTTTCTTTAAAAAGAGAAAAGAAAAATTAAGGTTATTGTTTCTCATCTCAAAAGGATCAACATTAAAGGAAAATAACATGCTTCCTCAAAAAAGTCTAACCTGTGCATCTGGATCCAAGGCGAAAAGTTTAACTCTGCTTTCGCTTTTCAATTTGATTTCTGCTTCTCTGGTACTCTGCTCAAAATAAGAAAAGAAGTCTTAGTATGACACTATTAAAGTGGTTTTCAATTTCATTCCTTTTTCTGTGATGTTCAGAGTTTTACATGTTTTTAAATTCATGCACTCTTCTCTCCCTAACTGAGCTTTACAACTCCTTAGTTCAAATTGCTCCATCATGTCTAAGTAAAAAGTGAGAGAAGGCTACTCTCCTCTAAAGGCTTTTCCAGGCCTCAAAACATAAAAACGTACATCAGCAACATGTAACCTTCAAGTTCATGCGATGTGTACTCCAGTGTAGCTCATGTAGCACTTTGCCTTCTTCAATAATAACTAACTTCCATAACACTATTGTATTTTTAAAAAGTATTGATGTAGGTTAAAGTTCAGAGCTATCCTGAGACCATAAGATTGCTCAGGAAACAACCTAAATTAAGAAACACCATCAGAGCTCATTTTCTTTTTTCTTTTTCTTGTTTCTTGGGGGTTGGGGATTTCCCCCCCCCCTTTTTCTTTTCTTGAGCTCTACTGCCAAAGAAGCAGTTTTCCTATGGGTAGATAGAAAAAAACCCCAAAATTTCCAAAAGATAAAACCTTCACACTTAAAAGTTACTTTGCAGAGTACACTGTATACTGATCCTGCCTGGGATTTGTGGATACCTACCTACCGACAGTAAACCAAAAGTAAAGTGGAACGAAATAGAATGTGAAAATGGATGGTATACATAGTCTCCTTTTTTCAAAAAAAAGGTATTATTTAAAGAGTATTCTATGATTTTTAAAGCCAGAGGACATGAGAAATGGACATATGCATGCACCATAATTACCCATGTAGAAGACTTGCCATTCCCAAAGTAACAGCTGGCTAAACAGGGATACCAAGTACTACATTACAGACAGGTGTCTATTTTTGGATCAGCCTGTACAGGTTTAAAAGAAGCTACCAGCCCAAAGTGCTCATCACTGACCATCAGCTGCAAGTGATCTACTGTCTACATCTGCTTTGCTGGAGGTTGAAGAACCTTCTACTACATCTCAAGAAAAAGAAAAGAAAACAAAACAAAACCCCATCAGCTCTAAGATCTCAAAATCCCATTTTAGGTTGATAATACTAATAAAGAAAAGAATTTGACTAAAGGATGCATTATGGAAGAGGAACTTCTGAGGCATGATTTTGAGTATAGGTGCTCTAATGGATTTAATTTACCTTCCTTCATTACCTTCAACACACACAGGAGAAAAGACAAGAGTTGCTGTGAACGACACAACCCAGACACTTGATATCAGTAGAGTATTGGCAGACTTTGCTTGTTCAACAGCCAGTATGATTGAGAAATACTGGACTAAACTGTGAAGAAGCGTAAAGATGGCAAGAAAATGGCATGTATGTTTAGAAAGGGAAAAGTCAGTGGCAAGAACTGAAGAAGATGATCTAGTCATAGCAGCAAGATAGAAACTGTTTCAGCTAAAGCATCTTGAATAGTTTTAGATTCTTTGGTGTTCGTGCACTCAAGACGAGACAAGATAAAAATATGCATTTTTGACTGATGGACTGGGGCAGTGGGTCACAAGTCAGGAACTGAACATGTATGTAGTCATTGACCCAGTCTACGGCACAGCAGTGACTCTCTAATTCCATTTCCTCATCTGAAAAACAGGGACAATGTTTTCCTACATCAAGGAAACTGGGACCCATAATGGTTAAGGAGGTATTTGGGTACTATGATCACAACAGTCACACAGTTATTTAAGGTAGAGGTCTAATTTGTCTTCTCTGAAGATTAAGAAACAAAGAACAAACCAAAACAACACCCCCTACATTTATTCTTCGTACTTAAGTTACAGGGAAAATGAACATGAAGTATGCAGGACAGAGACAGATTGAGAGGTATGTGTGCACATCTGTGCACTGAAGTCCACAATACCATCTTATTTAGTTATGTTATAAACTAACAGCTGTTGATAGAAAAATGAAGGCTTGGAGATGTACTCACAAGAGTTAAATCTTTCCTAGCAAGACTGGGTTTTGCCCTATTGTCAGGTGCTCTACAAATCACCCCTGAAGGAATTTCTCCTTCCTCATAAGGATATTAGGTCAGCTATTGTGAAAATCTCCTCCTAGAACCAACAAAAATAATGGAGCAACTATAAAATCTTCTAAAAGAAGGCTCAACGCCTTGTAAGTCTTCCACTGGGGAAAAAAGAACCAAAGCCAAACCCAAATAAACAATGCAAGAAAGAATAGAGGATGAAAAAATCCTCAAACTAAACAGCATTTATATAAAAGTAATCAAGTTAAGGCACAAACAGTGTACTAATGCAAACAGGCAGATTTTTCCCTGTACTTCTCAGGGAAAAAAAGGTTAGAAAAATACCTTAGAGCAAATTATTTTGAAAGGTAGTATTTAGTAAAGATGAACTAGAATGGGAAAACTGAAAAACTTATTTTGAAGGCAACAGAAATCTAAATGGGTTATAACCATGGAATAAAAATTCCAGTGCTTAGAGAGCTGAGAAAAATAACACACTAGAAAAATACCTAGGCTTAAAGAGCTGCATGCTTCTGATCAGAAGGTTACGGAAACAGGAAGCAGCATTTTTAGTACTAAACCTACATGTAGGTGCTGCAGCCCTGAATAAAAGTCCCCTCTGGAAGTCATATGGAACCTAACCATTCCAGTAACTCTGACAATAAAGAAAGAAAAATCTTCCATCCAATAAGAGCATCAAATTTTATATTTGTTTCTGAAATAAATTTCCATAGACTCCTGTAAGTCTGCTGTTTGATGCTTACAGGTCTTCCAAGGAAAACTTGATTGTACTCGACACAATCCAAATTAACTTCCAGCTGTAGCTGGAGTGAATTTATTACATGACAGCTTTCTGTATAGTTCTACTAACTTGATTACAAAGCAGTAACAGAAACAATTAAGTCAGCCAACCAATTCTGGGTGCTAAAAGCCTGTTAAGGTATTCTGACAGGATCTTTTGATACTTTAGCTATTGTAATAGATAGAATTTGTTTTACTACTTGTTCCCAGTTTATAAGCTGCACTCCCTTCAGGAGTAATTACTAGGTCAGACAGATCCTCAGAAAAGAAGGGGAAAGCATTCCAGAGCATGGTCAAGCAGAAAAGTTTCAAGAATGCAGGCTGTGCCGCACAGAAGAAAGAGTAAGGAAGTCACAGGAAGGAGTTTGGATTCTGCAGCTTCAATAGAAAAAGGTCACCAACTCCAGGCCTTAGGTGATGTAACAAAAATTTCTCCTTTGGAGAACTCACAAAACTTATTGCAACACACAAGTCACTGATCTAACTGAAATAAAGTCTTGAAATGGGCTGAGGAAAAGTTACTGTTATTTTCTATTTATTTCTATTTCATTTTATTCTTATTTCTATTTCTACCACACCTCTGTAAAAACAAAATTGAAAAGCAGGACGTATGGCAATACAGAAAGTACCCATGAATTTGCCAGCTCGTTACAAACACAAACGTCTTAAAATACATTCACATCATCAGTGCTATTAAGCTCCTCCAAACTTCTAACTATAAAAATAAAACCTTAGTGTAACTAGATTTCTCTAGAAATACTTTAGCACTTACCTGCATGCAACAGAACAATAGAAAATTTGCAAAATACAATACACTAATAAAACAATAAAACACCTTGCTTTTAAACAGCATATCAAGATTTATATAAGCAGCTTTAAGACAGTAGTTAGTTTGCTTCCAAAAGCAGAATATGAAGAAGCTCGATAACCACATCTATTCATGAAAGAGCTTCTAAGTTTCAAAGCACCACAAACTGACTGGAAGCTAGAAGCCAATACTTCACCTTTACTGAGAGTTCATGTGGCTAACTTATGTTTAGTACTTTATATCTTGACTTGGCATTTACAATATATATTACCTTGGCAATTTCAGGATAGTAGTTATCAAAACTACTTGATGAGCTTTCCATTTTGCTTTGTTCATCATCTGCAATTATAAAATCACATTTAAAAAAGAAAACAAATTTAAAACCCCCGAACAAACAAAAAACCAAACTACTCACAAGACTCTGTAGCAAAATTATTTCTGATTTTTTTGTTGTTTTATTAACTCCTACCCCCTCAAAAATGACAATTGTTAACATAAACAGATTGTGGATGACTCCATAATTTCATTTCAATGCAGTGACTTCTTGGAGGATGTAACCAGTTACATATATTGGTAAAGTAGCAGTTACTTCTAATCCTGCCTAGAAAATAGCTTTAATATTAGTTTTGATATCTGCATGGCGAAAAGGGATACTCAATGCACAAATTTACATTACTCTTTCCACTATGCCCTGTGACTTGATTTCAAAACACATTCCCTCTGTTCATTAGGTCCCCAGCTCTACTCTCCAACAGCTACTGGATTTACAAAGCAAGCATTCAGTTAGCTATAAGCATCTTACAGTTCTAAGGTCAATTGGGGACCACTGACTAAAATGTCTTTCACAGAGCTACAGGCTTCTCTTTTTCTAATTTGCTGTTGTTGCAAACACGATGTTAAATTCCAGCAGTCTTCACCAAAGACTGAGATACCTCATTTTAAACTCTAATGATCCTCTGGTATACTGTAAGCAGAACAACCTTCTATAACCTCCTCCAGGTTCTTCTGGATATGCATACACTTGGTCTCATACCAGTTGCCCTCCCCATCCACTCTCAAGGGGGAAAAATGCATCTAGACTATCCTCTTGTCACCAAACTATCAACTATAGCTACATCACATTCCTTAAAGATATCTGCCTTACTTATTCTTAAAGTGGTCCAACAGAAAAGATTCTACACCCAAACAATCTATTTCGGTACTTGATATTTGAGGTCAAGGGAGTTACATCTAAATTTAAGTCCCTCACTGCAACCACAATTTCTTATTCTACCTACAGTGACCACAGAACAGATTATTCCATTTTCAGCAGCATTTTACAGATTTCAAAACAAGTCCCTCCTAAGTTTTTTCTTTTCCTTAAACTGCCTTGGTCCTGATTTTTCATTGTGGGTTCTATTTTTCTAGACTTCTGATTAGTCTTATTATTCTCTTCTGGACTTAACTCAATTGAAATCAATACAGAACAGTGCTATTTTAATGCCAAAAGGCCAAAACTCTCATCAGTTCAAACAGACAGTGAAAGGGCCTATAAGTTTTAGGACCAAAGAAAACAAAAAAATTTACCCACAGTAAAGCCTTTCTTTCCAAATGCATGTATGTAGACGCTGTCACGTAACTGTATCAGCATTGCTAGAAACCCTGCTTACCTTCGTGAGACTCTCCATTTCTCTTCTCTTGCATTGCAGCCTCAAAGTTAAGCTGAAGGATTTTGTTTAGGGTGTTTATCCATTCTTCCATTTCAAGTTCACTATCTGCAGCTAAAAGGTAACTACTCTTGTCTTGCATCTTGAGCTCAAATGCAAAACGTCTGACTTTATTGTTCTGTAAGAAAATAAAAGATCTTTATAATATCTTTACATACTGTCTACTGACAATCAAAGAAAGTTGTAAGTATTTCAGATCTTTTAACAAAAGCATACATTTGATACTTTGAACAAATATATAATAATTACACTTTTTTCTCTCTGATATTTGACCCTTTCAAGTTATTAGTACCACTGGAACAAGTGAAAGTATGAACGGTAATGGCCCATTTTTTAGTTTCCCCTCATCATTCTGCTTGTAATAATTTAAAAAAAAAATTTAGTTTCCAAAAATCATGTACTCAGATCATCTAGAAGTAAAGCTAATTGAGATCTACTAATAAAAAAAACATGAAACTCTATTAAGATTTGAGTGGGAATCATTTGCATGTTGGGATTTTATACCAGAGGTTAAATCATAACCAACCTCAACCCTGAATGCCCTGATATTGCTAGTCTTTTAAATATACATGAAGTTGGGAGTCAATTCCTCTTTTGTTCCTCAACCATTACTGTCATCTTTTCACACAATTTAAATTAAGGTCTCAAATGCTATGTAGCTTGACTCATATTCCCATGAACGTATTCACAAGTCTTAAAATAAAAATTCTACGTTATCATCAATTTTAAAAGTTGATAATTCATTAGATAAACATTAAAATAAACAATAATACTTAACGGTTGAGGGATTTTTTGTTTGTTTGAAGTTACATTAAATGCCAAATTACATTTTAGTTCATACATTTAGTTTTTTACTAAACATTTGGGCTTCAATTTTCAATTAGCAGACTAACTACTGGTTGGCAAAACAGTCAGCTTTTTATTAAAGATGAGTTTCTGTTAAGGAGGATAAACAAATGTACAGACTCCAGATCTAAGGCAGTCTTACCAATTAAAATCAGTACTGAAGTAATGAAAAATCTTAACAGTAACCTTTAACTTCCACAGTTTCCAGGTGCTAACAGAACACAAATAATAAGTAACAGTAAAACAACAAATAAAAGATGATCAGCCAGGGAGGATACAGTACATAATACAAAATAATAAAATCACACATCTGGAATAGGGCCATTATGTATATTTTATAGTTGAAAATCTCATTAACTTGCCCCTCACCAACAATTCAAGTGAAGAAAATACCTATTTCCAAACACCTTTATTCTAGCCATTGAATGACTTCTCAGCTTCACAGAGGTGAGCATTAACTGATTTTGGTTTTGCACCTGATGTAGAAATTTGAGACTAGTTATGGGTCAACATGCAGTTCTGAACATCCAGACACCAAGATGAACACTGATGGTACTTACTGTAGAATACAGTATAGCATTCGAGACACAAACCAACTATAAACTTTAAGCATCTGAAGCACAGTTTTACTTAAAGACTCCCGTATCAGCCCAAAACCTTACTTGCAGTAGAACAAAGGAACAGTAATTAAAAAAAAAAAAACAAAAAAACCCAAAAAAGACACCAAAAAAGCTTCTGACAGAGTCTGAGGAAATTTCAGTTTACTTGAACTGATGGAACATAAAGTATGGAACAGTACTTCACGAAACAATGATTTAGAAAAAGGGGGATATTCAGGATTTTTAAAAAAAAAAAAAAAAAAAGGAAAACATAGAATCACACAATGGTTAGATGTTGGAAGGGACCTCTGAAGGTCATCTAGTCCAACCCCCTTGCTCAAGCAGGGCCACCTAGAGCCTCTTGGCCCAGAACCATGTCCAGATGGCTTCTGAATATCTCCAAGAATGGAGCCTGTGCCGGTGCTGGGTCACCCTCACAGTGACAAAGTGTTTCCTGATGATCAGAGGGAACCTCCCATGTTTCAGTTTGTCCCGGTTGCCTCTGGTCCTGTCACTGGGCACTGCTGAGCACAGCCTGGCTCCATCCTCTTTGCACCCTCCCTTTATGAGATCACCCTGAGCCTTCTCTTCTCCCGGCTGAACAGTCCCAGCTCTCTCAGCCTCTCCTCATAGGACATATGCTTCATCCTCCATCCCTTCATCATCTTCATAGCCCTTCCCTGGTCTCCAGTACGCACATGCCTCTCTTTTACTGGGGAGCCCAGAACAGGACACAGGACTCCAGGCATGGCCTCACCAGTACTATCCAGCTGCTGAGAGGGAAGGGATGACCTCCCTCAGCCTGCCGATAGCACTTCTGACGCAGCCCAGGATACCGTTAGTCCTCCTTCCCACAGGGGCATGTTGCTGGCTCGTGTTCAACTTGGTGTCCTCCAGGACCCCCAGGTCCATTGCTGCCAAGCTGCTTTCCAGCTGGTGGCCTGTCCTGCACAGCCGGTGCCTGGGGTTTTGTTCTCTCCAGCTGCAGGACTTCGCACTCCTCTTTGCTGCAGTGCCTTGCTTTCGTCTGTAACTTCTGAAAATCTCAATGTTTTCTGATGATGTAAACTCATATTGTAGTGCCCTCAACAGTCTGTACCAGAGCCACAAGGCTGAGAATGAGAAACCTAAGTGGGAAACATTGCTTACGTGGGAAAGAGAAGGGGCCAGAAACAGCCCCGAAGATGGAGAACACGTATTATCAGAGAGAGGGTCAACCAAAGCAGAGGAAGCTGAGGAACAGAAGGAAAGATACCTTATAAGAGCAAGACAAAGACTACAACCATGTTTAGGAACCACTTTGTTTTAAAAACACAAACTGAACTCATTTCAGTGGAGTGGGCCAGAGTTGCACCCCTAAGGCAAAACAAGTTGTGTAAATCTGTATATAGAACTTGCAATGTGATTAAGTTTATTACAGCTATAAGACTTTCCATGCAAAGTATCCATTAAATGTGTATCCAAAAACATTATGACAATATTTGGAAAAAATAAGCCTCTAAGGTTGTATCTCTCTGAATAAATCTTCAAACAACTTTATACTAAAAAAAAAATTTAAGAAATAAATTTTTATTAAACTTTGCCTATTTCTATCCAAGTTAACAAAACCCTAAAACCCAAGAGTTTTTTCCAGGTATGCTGTGCCTAACAAAACAGTTACATGCTGTACTGTAAATACATAACAGAATCACAAGGAAAAAAGAAATCTTTTCTTTGGCACTTGCTACGGACAAACATTTTACCAAAAGCCTTAACTTTTTAAAATAAAGAAAAGCACATAAAAGTAACATTATAAAAAGGTCAAATGAAAGCATCTGGAAGAGTGACTGAATTTAATACAATTCCCACAACAAAAAATCCCACACAAGAAGCTATGCAAGACATTTTACAGCTCATATAAGCACAAAATGTAACTGAAATGAACTTCAATTTTACGCTGTCATTACTTTGCCGTGATTTAAGGTTGGGTTTTTTTGTGTGCTTGCCTTAAAATTTTTTTCATATTTTTGATAAGCACTTGATATCAATTAGTAATTTATGTTCTTATCAGAAACATTTTTAAAATTCAGCCTCCTGCCCCTTAAAATCTTGTTCAGTGTTTTTGCAAGAGGCAGCATGTCTAATTGCTCCTCTGCATAATGGGTACTTATTTACGTCTGACAAAAGTTATCTGTGTTTTAAAAAAAATCCATTTGCTATCAAATACAGAATTAACTGGAGAACAGGCAGAAAAAATTATAATTACCTGAACCACTCCCATGCATGAATCTAGAAATATTGATCCTTTAGGTTCTTTTGATATTTTTTCATCTTTGTAGAAATTGAGATTATAGGATCCATCACCAAGTTGGATTAAGTGGAAAAATCTTCTTTTAAATGACTAGTGAAAAGAAAGGAGGAAAGAAAACCAATTGCAATACTAGTGTTAAGCAGCTTCATATTACAAAACCTCTAAGTGGTATTTACACAGTAGGTTATAGACAAATAACCTAATCAGTATCCTCAGAAAATAAAACAGAGATCATTAATTAAAAAAAAAAGAAAGTTTAACTTAAAAACTTGCAGCAAGATTGTACTGTACTATTTGAAAGTATTTTTGCCCCATTGAAAGGTATTTAAAACTGACTCTGTGTAACAGACATTTATTTTGATAACCGTAAAAATAACTTAAGTTTGTTTCTAAATAAAGAGGCAATACAAATAAAAACTCATATTACATAGTCCCTTTTCTACTAATAAGACACCAGGGTCCAGCTAAGAAAATTATTTAAAACACTTGAGTTCTCCCTCATACTGGATTTTTAATGCATTTTTTTCTGATTTAAGTAGAATAAGAGAAAATTAAGATTGCACAGCTATAAATTACGTACAAGCTTCCCTCTTTCATCCCACACTATTTTATTTTTTTTTAGAAGTAAACCACATACAATTGACTTCTCAAAGGCATAGTGATATTTAATATTGGTGTTCAGTTTTCACCATGTGTAAGACATTCTTAAACTTACTCTCATTGTCACACTGATTGCACTATTCATGTTGCCTTTGTACAGCCATCCTTGTTTTGTTATTCCACCCTTCTGAGACCCAAGAGATGCTGCATCCTGGACATGAAGAGAGAGAGATGGGGGAGGAAGGGTAAAGTTTTGCATCGCAGTCTGAAACTGTCGTATTTATCAAAAATTTCAGAAGTCATTTTTAAAACATGGAACAGCTATGCTCATAATGTAATGATAATAATGTACTGTGAGTCCCTGCTGAAATTCTAGAGCTTTCTGATTGCAGTTATCTTAAAGACCAGGGATGAGATTGACCTCCTCTAACTTTTGATAGGTAACCTCACCACTTATATAGGCTTTCTCTACGGCCAGTAGGATGATCCAACTTCTAGACAGCTAAATATTAGTCAGGATGAATCCCACTGAAATAGGGGAAAGAGGGAAAACTCAAAACACTTACTGACATTTACTTTGTAAGCTTTTTCATATATTCTAATCTTCCAGTGCAAGATTTTTTTACCAAATTTCTATTACCAAAAAGAACAATGTAAACTCATGCTTATCCAAAACTTCAATCAAAATTTCTCAAACCAGTTTGCTTTATCTGTATTACTTCAAAGACATCACTTAAGAATTTACAGAGAACCAAGTCTTGAATTCTTGAATTGGATCTGCCCTTTTACAGATCAGAATCAAAGCTTTCCAAAGACAAGACCAAACTTGGCAGTAATGGCAAGTTCACAAACAGCAAATCCAATCCACGCATCACGCATCACGCCCACTGCCTCTACACCACTTCCATCTGCCAGCTGATGGAACTCAGTAACTACATCAAAACCCATAGGATGTTAACAACTACCAAAAAGCAGTACTCTACAATCAAAGCCGATCAAAACGACAGATTTACAATTGCCACAGAATAAAAATTAAATCACCAGTTCAAGCAAACTTTTAGAGCAGTACCAAGCTGACTTTACCATGGTTTCCAGTTGACAAACCCATTTTGACACAACAAAAATGTTAATAAATTAGACACGTAGGAAGATTTTCAACCATCTAGAAGAGAAATAGTCCTGATAATTTATTATCCAAACATTCAAAATTAGCTGAGTAGCTAGTTGAAAACAAAACCATGAAAATTCCTCAAGGGCCTCAACTACTCTTTCTAATTCCTTTTCTCAGCTATTAAGAGAACATGCAACAAAAAGTGATTACATATGGGGCACAGAGTCATTAGTTCAACAACTGAACGTTAACCCCAAATTTAGGAATAATATGAATTAGTTTCTGGAACTAATCAAGGAACATTCTGTAAAAACTTTGTAGTTAATTTATTTCTAGCTTATTTTGTCTGTCTAGCTTGCACATTCATAGGCATATGCACGTGTGAACTTCAAAAACCTGCAAACAGAAGGCAAAAGATGCATCAATCTGTTCCTTTAAAAATTCTAGTCTGCTTGATACAATGGAAGTTAGGCCCAGTAAGGATGTTTTTCATGTGCCCCAATGAGTCTCACTGTGCAAGCAATACAGTCCACTTCTTTCATGTTTAAGTCATTAGCCCCGACCCCTCTTCTATTAACCAGACAACAATTTTTCTTGAACAACAATCAAGATACAGAGACAACAATTTAAAACACTGGGTTTCCAACTATGATTCTCCACCTCCACTGGTGGGACTTATCCCCAAGGAAAGGATGGTTTAAAACCACCTTTACAAGCGTAAGATGACAAGTAGCTGAGTTACTGTTAAAACTTGGCACAAAACCACCAATGCTTTTCTGTAATTTCACAAACCATACATAGGATCACCTGACATGACATGAATTCCTTCATTACCTGTGTTAAGAAAAATTAAGATTTAGCTCTATTAAGACTGTTCTTCCAATTCAATGTCTGAGGTGTGCTGTTCCCCAACTGTGTTGAACTGCACGTTTCCTAACAATAAAACTGTCATTTGGGCCTCTAGTTACACCATTTTTTTCTGTCAGGTAGAATTCCTGCTTACAGAGTCAAAAAGCTACTGAACCTTTCCAGCCCACCACCTGTTAATACAAAGGAACCCAGAACCCAGTCATTAACACACAACTTTTACACCGAAAACATACTTCCTGTTTCCAACCGGCACGTTAATTTCCTCACTTTTATTATTACTGCTGCACACTGTGCTTCACTTTTTTTAATGAACTTTCCCACAAACTCAGCTCCAAAATTTATTTCAGCAACTGTTTAAACAAAACCAATTCCTTATCTTGATCCCATACCTCAGGCTGATTTAAAAATTCCATTTACAAACACCAACCTGATAGCCCAAATTAGTTTTGGAAAGGCAATTCTCTCCTTTTTAACAGTGCAAGATTAGTTTAATCTTTATCTAGTTTTTTTCTCCAATTTTTAATCACTTGCAGCTTTTTGTTTTCCATCAGTCTCTTAATAAATCAGCTTTCTTAAAAACAAAAACATAAGGAAAACAAAAACCCACCAAATAACTTTTAATCTAAGATTTGCATATATGCTTTTTGGCATACAAGGTTGATCATGTTTGAAAGAAAAAACCTTTTGCATTAGTTCTTCCCTTGAGGAAAGAATTTATAGTCCCCCCAAACCTATTGCCATGAAGCTCCCTTTTCTTCCTAGCACGCTTTTTTCTTGTGTTAAATATATTTTAGGTTCCTCAACAAAGAGTAACAGACCTCTTCTCCAGTGACTGTAACTCTGAAAGAGATAGGACATTCCTGCCTGCTGTAACAGGAAGCTGGGTGGAAGGAAACAGGGAGTCCTCCCCCCTTCCACTTCCTAGTCAAAAACATACCACCTGCTAATAGCCAAGCTATATTTTTTCAGTGTTTCACTAACTTTAGCTGCAAGTATTTTTCCTAGTAACAATCACAGTCAATTATATCTCCATCTATTTTTTTCACGTTTAACTCGCTTCTGTTGTCAGAAAGATTATCACAGTAAATAATGCAAAGTCTTTTTAACATCCGTGTAATAGAAAACATAATTATTCCCATCTTACAAATAGGAAGATTTGGATACAGATGCATGAAATGATATTTGGACAAATATCACAGTGCAGATTAATAGCAGCACTGGAGAACCAGCACCCTGAGACTCTCTGTTCAGAATCTACCTATTTAGATGCACTCCCTGGACTATTTTTTTTTCCCCACATTTAATCCAGGAAAGCTTGTGAAAAACTACTTTTACTTCATATACAGCAGTTCTGAATACAAGAAATTTTTAAGAAAAGTAATTGTTAAAAGGTAAAAAACACCAAAAAGATATTAATTCTTTTCTGTGATGAAAGAGTTCAAGTACTCGTAAGAAAAGAAAAGACTGGCACTTAAACACTGTTTTGAAACAGGGTGTGGTAAAAATTAAATAAATCACAGAAATAACAGAAGCAGTTACTGAAAAAAGTCTTTGACATTTGAAACATAGTTGAACACTACTTGAGGCTATAGATATCTTGGGCTTCCCTAAGCCAATGACAAAAAAAGAAAATACCTTAGAGTTTTAGCCAATATCTTTACCTTTTGTTTCCATGATGGATCCCCAGGTCTTACCCTATACTGAAATTTGTGACAAACTAATTTTAAGTCACAGTGTATGCTATACTGTCATGCACGCTACAGTGTGTATAATGTCATACTGGAACAGATTCACCTATGATTTTGCTTGACTTTGTGATTAAGCTGCATGAAATATTTCTCTTTATATGCCCATCTATACAGAAACAGTGCAAGACAAGACAGATTTTATGAAAGCTGAAGGATTATACATCACCACATATTAAAACTTCAATTTTACCATCTGTCAAAACTTGTTCTACTCACATGACAGATCTCAGGAGTACAAGGCTACTTGAAAGGAGATGCGTAAAATAACTACATTTTTTTTCCAATCAGGCTGTTAAAGCTAATCTCTGTTTTCATTTACTGACATCAACACTTAATCCAACTTGCAACCTCTCCTCAGCCAACATTCTTTACTGAAAGCAAGAGGAAGTAAGGAATTACTATTATCTCACCTCATCTTTATCTGCTTCTTCATCCACTTCATATAAATGAACTGGAAGCTTCTCCGATTTTGTCCCTTTACTATGAAAGAAAAAGCTTCTAAATACTAGAAATCTTGTGATTAGTTACATATTTTATAGCTGCAAAATAAAGATGTTATTCTCCTAACTGAAGAGGAAAAAGCACAAGAATAGCTGAGTAAAAGCATGTATTTTTCATGATATGTACTACTTAGCAAGCAATCTTCCTAATTTGCACATCTGGCCACAGTGTTTCTTTTGTTCTGCTTGTCACTGTCCTTACGTGTACCTTGAGAGAACCAAATGCCTTCTTATTCACTGCACTCATAATATCTTAGGAGCAAGAATTCATACCTGAAACCATTAGCTCCTTTTAGGACAATGTCTTTATTTATATTGCTATTGACTAGCGCAGTTTCTATTCAGGGCAAGTAAAAGCCAGGTATTGACTTTTACAAAACCTGTGAGCCTATCAGAACTTTCCACAGGGAAAGAAAGCTATTTCATAACTGACAGATGCAGGAGAGTAGGTAGGGAAGACACAGAACTTCCACAGTTGCACGATTCAGAGTATTCAGCCACTCTCAGATATTTGCAGTTAAGGGTCTAATCTCTATACAGTCCCTACAAAATTTTGAAAAAGTTGGAAAAGATTTCTCTAGCAGATGGTTTAGGAAGTCTGCAAGAGATGTGGATTAGGCTTTTTCACATCCTGTGAAAATCTGCACTGGTTTGAACGCTTGCTCTAACCATCTTGGTTAGGTTCTATTCCCTCAGCTACTGAAGAGAGTTCCAAAAGCTGCCTTTGAAGCTACAAAAACAGGATATCACTATTTTAGTTTAATCTAAACATGAGCTTGTTTTAGTTACAATGCTTACATTCACATTCTCAATGATACAATTTCTTGTTTTGCCCTGCCTATTCATAAGGCAGTGGTATTATGGTATCTTCCCAGAAAATGGTTTAGCAAGATTTTACACCTTCAAGTTCATCAATATAAATGCCATCCAAGAAATCCTTACCATCTCTGACTATTAAACGCTGATATAGCATATATCAAGCTACATACTTATTACATGTATTAATGCATTTCTGTAAGAAATACATTAATATTGAATACAGTTAAGAGTTCCTTGACAAATGCATCTTTATTATACCACTAGATAACATACTTACTTTGGAAGCTGTCGAAACTCTCCTGAGTAATCCTCATATCTATAGTTAACCACATGCCAGTCTGAATTATAGGTTTTGATGCACTGTTTTAATGAAAACCAAGTATCAATATTAATTGGAAGAGGATTAACAGCATTCCCTAGACACACACAAAAAAACCCTCTTAAGATATGGCTGTTTATGAACTACTATGGTTACATGTTGATCTCTGAAATTCCATACCTTCCCTTCTTTTGCAATACAGTCTAGTGCAATACAGCTTTTTGCAATGAGTAATGCTTCAATAGGATGTTATCATCTGCTAGATGTCTATCAGAAAATGGTAAATACACTCAGCATCTGGATTAACCATCTTCAGTTGTCTGAAAAGTTAAAGTAGCATTTTGCTACAGCTGAAAACATGACTGAGCGTTTAGAAAACCCAGCCTTATAATACAGATGCATTATTAAAACAGAATATTCAATTTTGCACATAGACACAGACAAACTAAAAACATCTTTTCCTCATACTTCTTGTGCAATCAAATTAATATTTAAATTTAAACTACATGCTTCCAGTTGTTGAAAAGCAATTACGCCATTAAGCTCTGGACTAGATCATAGGAAATGCTGTTTTACTCCACCCATATTACTACAACATAAGAGTACCAATTTATTTTGGCCTTAACCAAAGTAACATAAAACTGACAAAATCTGTTGCCAGAAACCATATGGTACAAAATTTTGTATGTTACATTAATAGACTTAGATGTACACAAACATAGCATCTAATAATTAAAAAATATTTTCTTTGTATTTCAAAATACAAAGTTAATACCTGCCAAGAATTGTTTCTGCAGAAACTCATTAAACTTCATGAACTACCTATAACACTCCTCCCTCCTTGTCTACCTTCTTCAAATTCATCTTAAGAGTTGTTTAGGTTAGGTATTAGGGTATGTATCACTGTGGAGAAAATACTTTGAGGTTTGAGGTAGATTCAGCTATTTGGAGCTCCTTCAGTTTTCTTGGAATTACAACAGACATTTATTTGTTTCAGATGTTAAAATATCAGCTTGAAGTATATCAGTAGAAAACCAGTATATAATATAAAGAAAAAAAATTTTAAACCTTTCATTTCTAAAAGGCTTCAACAAGACACTAAATGAAACACAACATCACAGTCAGAACCAAGGGAATGCCAATGCAAGCAAGCAGTTTTTAAGGTTGAGGATGTTTCCTCTACATATAATATAGAAACTGAGCAGTCATAATGAATTTTGGCCTCTACATGTGTTACAGGTATGAATACCTCTGTTCCAGCAAACTGTACAAGCTTATTATGAACAAACTAAAAACAAGTGGTGTGAAACACTTTATCAGGAAAAAGAAGCCACAATGATTCATTCTGGATTTACTATTGCTCCCAATATTATTGTATGGCAGTCACCCACGTTCATCTGGGAAAGCCAAAAGTGTAGACAAGGTGGGGGAAAAGAATCTGCAAAAGTCAATTACAGAAACAAAATAATGCAAGACTATCCTGTAATCCTTCTTTTCCAGTCACCAATGGAAAAAAATACTAGGTTTTCCTAGAAATTTCCCCTTGAAATCATTGACAAGTAACTGGCAATAAATATTTCTTTCTTTTTTTTTTTCAGGGCTTTATTTTTTTCTTTTTTTTTAATGGTAAATGAAGCAGAAGAAAAATGATTCAGGTATAATATTATTAATACACACACCCACACACAATTCCAATATTACCTCAGTTACAAACAAGCTTTGAGCTTCCTTCTCTGCATTTTCAGGAACTGTTGAACGAACGTATCGACTCTGCCGCTTCAATAATGCTGTCTGATAAATAATAAAAACAATTAATGAAACTTGCAATTAAAGGAAAGATGACACATTATGGGAACACTCAGTTATATCACTGTAACTAAACCAGAAGCTCAGCAGAAAACATTGTGTGAATGAGCTGTTTCAGAATAGCCAATTAATGAGAATTTGCTTTCATTCAAAGATTAGCAACGTGTTCCTTCTTTCACAGCAAGGGCAAGATTGGAATCGGTAAGAAATAGATGCCATAGAAAAGTGTTTTCCTCTATTTTGTTAACATGGGCAAGAAAATTCTAGTAAAAATAATTCCACCATGACAATGTAACTCCAATAATTTGAAGATAGATATTAAGGTAGTGTTATTACTACACATAAAATCTATTACTCAAGTAACAAACCCACACCAAAATAAGAAGAGTAGTTCAACTGCAGATCTCAGCTGGCAAAAAAAAAATGAGACTTGCACTGTTAAACTGAAGGTTTAGAAAGAAGGCCTGGATCACTGAAGCATACTCTTCAGCCTATCAAGGCAGAACTTACTCCTGTCCTATGCCAGAGTTCAGAGAGGCACATATTAACAGTAAAAGAAAGGGTGCACAAGTACATTATCTTAACATTTTTCTGTTGAGAGTCTGATCCATAAGGTGATTATTTTTGTCATTACCAAAGCCTCACCCCATTATCTGGGGAGGGTATTTGAAGTTAGAATATTAAGTACAGTAAAGATTTAAAGAAAAAAAAAATTATCCCGTACTCATGGTGAAGTCATTCCTCTAGTCCAGACCTCTACTGAGAAGTGACAATGCCACCTGCTTCAGTAGAAGATGTGGGGAGGTATTAAAAGCAAAAACCACAAACCCAGAGACATTTCATGGGACCAGTAAGTCTTGCAATACACAGTTTAAAACCACAACCACCAACCTGCAAGAAGATACTCATTCATATGTAAATAGCATTTAAGAATAGAAGTTTTCTGAATTCTAGAAACATATTCCTTTTTTCAAACCATACCGAGTTTCAAGTACTTGTTTTCACAAGCTACAGGAAGAAAGATTATCAAGATTATTAAGCTATCTTATAAGAGCTAAAGGCCAGAATGCCTAGATCCTCTTCTCGGCCTGAAATAGTCTGATATATGATAGGACATTATTTATAGTTTATATGATAAATAAATAATATATGTAATATATTTTCTATAAGATACAGGTAGACTATGCTTTTAAAAAAATTATTATTAGTTTTAAAAAACCCTAGAGACTAGGATGGCATCTTTCCAGGCACTTTCCATGAGAGAGCCTCAAACTCATGAATCAAGTCCTAGCACTATAGTGGAACTCCATAAAATTGAACTAGTGGTACATACTTCTAGAACACCTGCTGCTACACAATTATCAATACAATAGTAAGGGTTTTTTTCTAATCTTTCACAGATAAAAGCATTTTTATCTTAGTACTGTAGCAAGATCAGTGACAACACAGAAGAACTTGAATTGTCAATTTTGTCCATATTAGTAACTGTCTTAATGCACACTGTCTGTGTCTTTCCCAGCTTATTCATCAGCTGCAGTAGTTCATCAGAGCCGGGAAATGCAATGAGTGAGATATTTTGATTAAGAGCAAATTCCTAAAAATAATTACTAAAGCAACAGCACAACAGTATTTCAAAATGTAACCATGCGCATACATATAAGTTATATTCCAAAAGAAAAATTAGGAAGAAAAGATTGTCCTCTTTAGAAACTTTCATCACATCTATATTCCTTGAACTGTTCCACAGAAGTGGAATGTTTCAACTCTCTGGGTTTGAGTTACCATTTGATTTATGGCAGCATCAGGAACTACAGAGCATTTGTCTCATGCTCTCAAAGTAGGTTAAAAAAAAAACAAAACCAATAAGCCCTTTCAATTACTGTGCTGTCAAACTAAGGAAGATCACTTTTAACATGAGCCAGGTTTCACATGCACTACTGAGGCACACAATTAAGAGACTCTGGTACTGATACCACTTTCTGAGTGAGTCCCAGGGATTTAGGACAGTAGCACTATGTGCTGAGGTTTCAGAGAAGGCCACAGCAAAAAGGACATTTCACCAAGTCTCACAGCCAAGGAGTACCTGATGGAATACATATAGTGAAACTGTTCACAATCAGTGTACACTGCTAGATATAATTTAAGATTTCCAAACTCTTTCTGTCACAAGATTATGCTTGCTAGTGAGACTTAGCGTTACTTAGGATTTGGGAATGTATAACCAATTTGAAGTTAGATTTCCCATTTTACTTATCTTGGGCTAGAAAGTGTTTTCATGTGCTTGACAGTTTTAGCAAATGTCTCCATTTCTGATGTTAAAAAAGTATATATTTTACTGATGTTAAAACCTGGCATGCAATTTTCTAAGTCATCTTAGTCCCCCTTCCCCATGCTTTAGGGCAAAGTAATAGCAAGATGCCAGGGTTGTTCTTAAGATAAATATGCTTGTAGGTGGCATTGAAGAGCTGCTAAAAGACAGTCAAGTATTTTGTAGTGGGGTGCCTTAGCACAATGCGTACTCCTTAAGTATTTAAAATAAATGTTTAAATGTGTAGCTATGGTAGGCCTTTTTCGAGGTCACAGCTTATACGAAAGTCAATGCTGTAAAGTACGAATCAATACAATCAGTCTTTAGTTCTATGAAGATGAAAAATAAGCATACATAAATTTTTCATATACAAAATACTTAATAAAATTTATTTTAAAAAAAATCCCAGAACAAATCACACACAAAGAAGTACTTCTCGAAATAATTCACTTCATTTGGGGAAATAACATGCCAACACCTACATTTCTGTAGGTGTAGCAAAAAATAATGGCAGATCTTAAATTTCCAGCGTTTTCAGTAGTGTAAGAAGGTATCTTCCTCAGCAATTCTACACTGAACAAGAGGCCCACATGCAGATTTTAGAGAAAAGGACTACAGTAGATGTAGGTGAGAGATAGAAGCCAGCCAACACACAACATTCCTCAAATCCATTTGACCTGTCTTCAGACATGTCCATTTTGGTTTGTTATTCCTTAGCTTTTGCCTTTTTCTCTCCTGTGTTTTTAACATGGGTGTTTTATATCTTTCTCTCCATTTTGGAGGTGTTCAAGCAGTTTCTGTCATCATAAGGTTCTCTTCCTGCTCTGTAAATTTGACAATGTCTACCTTGTGACAGCACTCTTATTCTATACAAGTTACAGCAGCTACAGTGCATAGAGAAAGTACAAAGTATTGCTGCTGACACCACACACTCACTGCCAACGCCCATTTTAAAAAATGTATTTTCCTCTTCACAAGCTCTTTCCAGTGTTGGCTGTTGAATACGAGCTGGTAAAATTTTCCTCTAAAACCACTTTGCCTCCATATCCCTTTAGGATGCTTGAAATTACAGTTACTATCAGTTGAGTATTCAAAATATTGGGAAAGGTATTTAATAAAAAAGCCACAACAGTGTACAACTGTTTTTGTTTATACATACATATATATATATAAAAATATATATATAACCAATGGAGGTTATTAATAAACTCCTTTATCTTGCTGATAAAATAGAGGCTGTGCAAAATGCAGCCAAAATGGGGAGAAAAATCACGGGGCAACAGTTCAGTGGTCACATACCCAGGCCACCCTTACTTTAGATGATGTTACAGAGAGGCAAATGCTCAAGAAACAGTGACAAAAACTGTTTCAAAAGAGTCGATGGAAAAGACAGCATGCTGTATGTTAGATCATGCCCTTAAAACTGCTATGTGCTAGAAGAGACTTATCAGTTGTATGGGAAGTGTCAGAAGCTGCATTATAAGGTAATTTCCAAACTACATCGAAGCCTTGATTATGAATAGTTGGCTAAAGACTCAAGGAAAAGCACAAAATAGAATTAAAAGAAAAAAATTCAGTGAAATTTCTTTGAACATTAAGTTACTGTATTTTGACCAGTTTACTTTGTGCTCTCTA
Source organism: Elanus axillaris (assembly GCA_026212715.1). Classification (NCBI taxonomy): domain Eukaryota; kingdom Metazoa; phylum Chordata; class Aves; order Accipitriformes; family Accipitridae; genus Elanus; species Elanus axillaris. The sequence continues at coordinate 4,876,327 of JANZLQ010000008.1, read as the reverse complement.
AAACGAGGACGTTACTCAAACATTTTTTTTGCTTGCTCCTTCTACTCAAGATGTGCTTTCTTGTAGAATGACCTAGGCTTACTTTTATTTCTGCAAAGTTGACATAGCATCTGTTTTCAGGGGTGCTTAACTTGCATTTACTAAAAGCCAAGAGCTTTAAGTGAAAGTGTGCTAAATCCATATGGCTCAAACCCCAGAGTAACAATGAAACAACGTCTAAGCTGAGCAGCAAAATGCCTTCAAAATAAGTGGCATAACTTTGTAATGCTATATTTAATTTGGGTAGGAATGTACCTTCATCATATTTGCTAGTACCTTCATTGTATTTGTTACAAGTTAATTTATCCTGTATTGGGACAAATTTTTCCTATAAGAATGGAGGCAGTACTGAGAAGTTAGGTATTTCGAAACAAAAGCATTTAGATACAAGACGTCTCATTGCAAAGTAATCACTAGTATAGCTTTAGGTTAAGGTTTCTTTTAATAATTTACCTACTATGCAGTTAATGTAAATATCACCAATTTTGCAGTCACTGAGCATATGATTTGAATGTGATCCATGAAGGTGGTCTGGTTTAAACTAATGCTATTTAGTAATGAAGCTACTTCATTATTGAGTAAATTACTGAAATTCACGTGACTTGAAATAATTATAAAAAGCCATGAAGAGGCACAAAACTGGATACAAGACTACCCAATGGATATAGTCATTTATGGTTACACAAGAAGAGACTCTTCTCAGCAGGAGTCTAGAACAGATCTAGCTTTGAACAACTGACAGCATTGTAACTGAGAGCAGCAAGAACATTAATAGGAGATATTCCAATGGGCAGTGGGAAAGTGCTGCTATCATCTTAATTAAAGAAACACTTATATGGGGATGTCCTGATTTCAGTTGGGATAGAGTTAATTTTCTTCCTAGTAGCTGGTATAGTGTTATGTTTTGGATTCTGTATGAGAAGAATGTTGATAACACACTGATGTTTTCAGTTGCTGCTAAGTAGTGTTTATACTAAGCCAAGAATTCTTTAGCTTCTCATGCCCAGCCAGCAAGAAGTTGGGAGGGGACGCAGCCAGGGCAGCTGACCCAAACTGGCCAAAGGGATATTCCAGACCATGGGACATCATGTCCAGTATGGAAACTGGGGGCACTTGGCCTGGGGGATGAATCACTGCTTGGGAACTAACTGGGCATCGGTCAGCAAGTGATGAGCAATTGCACTGTGCATCACTCATGTTGTGTATTCCAATCCTTTTTATTAGTGTTGTCATTTTATTATTGGTTTCTTACTTTCTGTTCTATTAAACTGTTCTTATCTCAACCCACAAATTTTGCTCTTCCCCCCCAATTTTCTCCCCCATCCCACGGGGTGGGGGCGAAGTGAGTGAGCAGCTACATGGTACTTAGTTGCTGGCTGGGGTTAAACCACAACAGAGGACCATAGTGAAAACAAAATGACAGAAAAAAAAGCAGCTAGAAATTACTACAAAGCACAAAGGTACTGAAAGTTAGGCAGCCCGGTTACTAAGAATGAAAGCAAACTCAGCAATGTTAACAGTAAAAAGGATCTCCAAACACAACATGACTGTCCCTATAAATTTGATGAGAACAAATCAGGGAATAATCCGATGAGTGAATTCAGCGCAGAAAACTCAGAACTTGAGCTTGTGAAAAGCAACAGAAAAAATCTTGAAATGGTAAATTGAAAAATGACCCAATATGTGGGAGAAAGTTGCTGATAAAGAGCTCTTCTGGAAACTACAGAAAAGCAAAGCTTGCTATTATTTGGATACAATAGCATCAAAGAAAATGTAGAAACTCAAAAGAAAGAAAAAAATTACAAGCCTACTTACTTGGACTTGAAGATCAGCATGGAGCAGGACAAAAATCATGCTTTTCTGAAAAGTAAATGAGCTGCTACCAAGCATATATAAAAGAGAAAACAGGATTCATAACCTCAGCTAACCAACTTTAAGACAATGGCAAATGCAGTTAAGTGGAAAGCTGGAAAGGTTCATATAACTAGATCAGTTGGCTGAAGAACAATCCTTCAATCTTTATGAGTTTTCCCAGAGCAAAGGATTTTCTGCTCCATCAAGTATTTCTTTGGTAGTGATACGTGCTTAGAGCTACTTCCGACAGCATGTCTGGAGAACAGTCACAGCTGAACAGAAAAAGGTGACTGACTGGGTTTTTTTCCCCCTTTCCCTCACAAAGCAAATAACTTTCATCAGGAGAAAGAAAGAAAAGCAAGGTATATGCGGTCTAAAGAAGCCAGTTGCTGTGCAAGCTTTCTTTTCTGATATGGACTAATAATTCATATCAGTTCTCCTTTAATACCTAGCTTCTCTGAGGCAGTAAGAATTACAAACTGAATGCAGCACTGACCATGACCACAGAACAAGACATTAAAACACTTGTTACAAAAATCTTGCCTCTGAATTCCTGCAAGTAGTGTTATTAATTATATGAAAACCACAGCTATTAAGTTACATTTCAGTTATCTAACTGCATTAACTTTTTTTTTAGGTATCCAAATTAAGCACAAACATTTGTCTCCAATTTCTCCCAAAGTAATTTCAACTTCAGCACAAATTCAACAGTGGTATCAATCTGGCTCTTTAAAACTACGTAGCTGCTTCTGTCATCTACCAAAACTTCTAGAAATGATACATGGTGCTGAAAAGTAAGTCTTCTCAGTGCCATGATAAGCCCCAGTTTTAGGGCTGTGCTGGTAACAAAATAGCCTTAATGTCTTTATAAATTAACAGGGCTTGGCTTCCTTTTCAAGCAAGTGTTTTTTAGATTGTAATCAGTTTAACCTAACTTCAAGGAAAAACTTTGTAAAAATAAAAAATGCTCTAAGAGGAAATGGTTTGAACAGGTTTTTAGACAATGGTAGGGGTTTCCACCTATAAACTGTTCTAAGTGTGTATGCAGGTAGTTCAAAACCTCTAGCTCACTATTTTAAATTCATCTTGTGGGGGTCAAGGGCAGTATCAAACTTTTGAGCAGAGGCTTACCAAGAGCTGCCCAGACATTGTGTGACCACAACCAATTAGGAAAAAGGAATTAAAAAAAAAAAGTGAAGCAGAATGGCAAATACAGAAAATATGCCATTATGTAAATTATTCAAATTATACTGGCAACCCTATCAAGACTGATGGTTTCAAAACTGTAAATATGATTATGGAAAACGGCACAGGTTTTAAAGGTTTAACTTGCAAAATAACTAAGCACATAAGGGATTTCTGTTCTCTGACTCGGTAATATTTTCTTAATATGCTGAATGACAGATTGAAATGCATTTTATTGTTGAAAACAAGCTAGATAGCTCGAAGTAGTATTGCAGAGTCATGTGTACAATAAAAATATTTGGAGTAAGTTTGTGCCAACAAATCTTAGAAGGAAATAAAAGTTTGATAGCACAATAATAAAGCTTGAAAGTACAAACAACTCTTCATATAAATCAAGTATAAAATGAGACTCTGCCAAAGACTATACATGAGAAATCCTGAAAATGTATTCAGATAGTACATTGCTGAGGTACAAAGAAACAGAAAATCTGACTATATTCCAGAATTGCAACTACCTGAAGGAGAACCTCTGATGTAACACACTTCAGTGACTGCCTGGAAGATATGACCACAGATTCCAAAGGATGACAAAAGGCATTACAGTTTGTGAACAGGATTCAGCCATTCTCTTTAAAGGATCAGACTGAGAGCTATGGACTAGCTTCACTCATTATAGGCCTGAGGTTAAGAATTGCAGAAGATGCCACTTGAAACAGCAGTTAAACACTTCAGACATCCCACTAACTGTTCAAACAAAATGCCTGAGGATATTCTTGACAGCTTTGTTTCTTCTCCATTGATAATTCAGAGCTGTTCACCAGAATGACACCCAGTAAGTGAACCAGTCAAGTAGGTAAGAGTATGCTTAGCAGAAGTAGCCTTGATTCCTCTTGATCTGCGATACTGAATAGCCACACAGTAGAAGGGGATCTGGGTAGTATAGTCTACTCACGCTCTTCAGTCCCAAAGCCAGTACCCAGTGTCAGGCACCATCGTGAGTGACCTAGCATTTGAACACTAGTATCATTAGATAATGTTCATAAGCAGTGCAACTTCCTTTTGTAAGAAGGCTTACCCACAGTCCTTCAAACTTTCACATGTGGCTAAGAACTCGAAGCCCTACCTACTGTCTAAATACCGTAGCTTGTCAAAAACACAATTTTTTAGCTCAGAGTGGCAAGGCTACCGGTAAAGTTATTCATGTAAGAATCAGTGAAAATGAAGCACACAGACTATATTAAAAACAGAGAAAGTCAGAGCCCTGTTATGCAGGGGGTATTTTGCCAAAACCAAATTTTGGCTGGTAGCATGCAACGGAGAGTAACAACTTTCATTTGTGCAGATTCATGCCCTTCACTGTTAAGAAGGTGTGGGGGAAAAGAAAAAGTCACCATTTAAGAATTAAAGCATTACAAAAAAGTGCATGCTTTTTTTGAACAATCACATGATTTCCTATGTCAGAAAGGGGGCGAAACATCTAAAAATGACTGCTCACCTGCTTCAAAAGGCAGTAAAATTGCTGAGTTGCAGAAGTAGACCTTATAATCTGAACAGGTGAAGAATCTGTGCTATTTCTTTTGCAACCTGACAGAATAAATCGAGCAGTGTAAAGGGACTCACGGCAAAGATTTTTTTTTTGAGAGTTAAAAAACAAAGAAATGGGAAGTTATCATCTCATGACTACTACTGCTAAAAATCTGTCTTATTAAAAACAAAACAAAAAAAACACAGGGTGGAGGTGGGTGGGATTAAATTACCTGGAAGTCATCATAAGGGAACAGTAGCATCTCACGTAAAGCATCATTCAAAATCTGTGTTTTCCTCTGAACGATGACATTTTCATAATCTATTGGTTCTATGGGCTTTGGTTTTGCCTAGGGGAAAAAAAAAAAGAAAGGAAATTCAGGTATATTGAGGAAAACTTAACAATTGTTGACCCACTTTAAGAAGTTACTCGTTAAAAAGTTGGCAGAATGAGATTTCATCTACATCAAAAACTTAAGAGTATTCAAAATGCAGACTATGTCACACTATACCATATGGATAAGTGCAACTGATCATTACAGAGACAAGCATGCTATTTGCCTCAAAAGGAAGAAACAGAACTATTTCACAAAACACATTAAGTCAGAGCTTATCAGAATACTCACGTATGTATTTTCACTATAAAAAAAAATTATAAAGATATTACTAGTCTCTTACGTTGGTGGTTACCTTTGCTTGATACTGCCCAGAAGGCTCTGATCTGGGTTTATCAGGGATTAAAAAAAATCGTAATTCAAAGCTAAAATTGAGCTTTGTTTTAATTCAGTAGTAAGCCACAGTAGGGGTAGGCTAATTGAGAATTGTCCTCTATAGTTTTTTCAAAACTCCCATAGGCCATTTGCTTCCTCTTAATTGCATGAGTACCTTTCTTCAGTTGCACTAATTCAACATTTAAACCCTATAGCACTGTCAAGGCATTACAGCTGGCTGTGCGCAATCAGACAGAGAAAAACCTTCACCCTGCCAAGTGTTCTGTTAAGTGGTCAGACAGCGAAGCAGGGTTAGGGAGAACTCTCAGTGAGGCAGCACTGCCTTGGAGTGTGCAAACTAATGCAAAGCTGCACCTTCTGCAACCGAAAATTGCACATCACAATAACAGATATAAATTTACCTTTTTTTTTTTTTTTACAAATTAAATTGGCAATTACAAGAGATTTTCCAGTTTATACTTTCTTAAGATCAGTGGTAGTAATTTCAAAGTAGGGTATATTACACAAGAATAGCAGCAAGGCCAGCTTATGCCATCGTTATAGGTAATCAGACAAGATGAGATTTACATATATTTCTGCATAACGTACGTTAGTAACCTTTCAAATTCCAGCTGTACTACACAGAAGAAATATCTTTATGTCTAGCAGTAACTGCTATTAATCATTAGTATTAATATTCCTGAGAAACCTTACAGGTGTTTTCTTCATCCAAAAGTCAGTCAAATAAATTTGTTTTTCAAGGAATTAGAAAAGCTTCAGTCAGAGAAAGTTCCCAAAGCTTTCAGGCTTAGTTCACAAGCTACTCAAAAGTTACTTGAGATTCCCTCATAGTTTTACTGTTAGGAAATATGCAAGAACATAACGGAGCAAAACAGCTGAAAAGGCCAAAAAAGCAAAATCTGGAAAATAAGTCTACTTATTTGTAGTATTAGTAATAAGTCTACCAAGATGAATGAAATGTAGCTTTCTCAACAAAAATAGCTACCATTTACAATCACACTAGAAGGATTTACTGAAAGTTCATAAGCTATATAACAATATGCTCAGCACAGACCAATACAGCTAGGAGCTGCTGTGGGAAATGTCCGTGTTGAGCTTGCCATCTTTCTCCTTAAAGGAGATGGAGAACAGCCGTTCACTTCACTGTATATTGTACCCCAAGACATTTTGAGGGCTTAACACCTGAACCACAGCTGCTGCTACATCTCATCTCTCATTCATGAACCTGACTTATCACAAAGCCAAGAACTAACACCAGCGTCCATCAGAAAAGGCTGAAGTTTGTGCTCGCGCACCTATCTGTAGCTGAAGTGGTTGGACCATTTAGCTCAGAAAAGCATAAGAGAAGCATGTAAAGACAACATAAGAAAAGGTTACATTTTCTCTAATGTATTAATTATATAAAACATTTTAGTTGCAAGAAAACTTCCTGTTAAGTTAGCCTTTGATTATTCAGACTGCTGCATCGAAGCCCAAACTGCTGAAATGGTGTGCTCCGAGCTCCCTTGGTACCCAGGCGGCCAGATGTACCTTCTTCATGCAACAACCTGGCCCGTTTCCTCGATGCAGGCTCTACCAAATTACCCCTTCACCAAAGTTCAGGTTGAGCAGCCCCACTGTGTCAGATCGTCATAACCAGTCCCGATTCCAAAGAAATCCCAATAACTTTACCTACCCTCTCCAACTCTGGCAGCAATAGCTGCCCAGTAAAAATTTTCTTCCTTAAGCACGAGACAGGGAGAACACGAAGTATGAGAGCCCTTCAAACTTTACTGCTCTGTAAAAGAAGTACATGACAACACTTCTCATTTAGAAAGGAAGACACCCTTTGCTCCCCTTTCTCCCACTTTCAACATAAATTAACAGATCTCTACCTATCCAGGCAAGCAAGATGCCCACCTGTCAGTCACTGAGCTTGAGCTTTTCTGCAGTATACTCTTACGTTAAAATGAGGTTTAGAGACTACTACAGCACTATGGCTGGAGTCACTCTATTTGGTCAAATTGGCCTTTACCGCGCGACCATTCCTTCTGAAGAGTTTGTTGTGTGAAATGATACGCAATGTGCTGCAGCGAGAGGTTGATTGGAGAGTGGTGCGGGATGACTGACCTTTCGGAGAAACAAAAACGCGCGCTCCAAACTAAACTGGGTCTAAGAAATAAGCGTGGCAGAACGACCATTTGAGTTGTGCGTAAAATCAGTCTCTTCTGTTCGCTAAAGATTTGACTTCACATTTGGCCTAAATTAACTGAAAGGAGGGTTGACACCAGAAGGACCCTCTCTCTCGTGGCACGCTCCTGAGCCTTCTCCCACTACCAGCAGCCAGTACCAGCAACTGAGCCAGAGCTTTTGAGCCAGATTAGGAAGTGATCTGGCTTTAGAGGGTTCCTCCTGATCAGTGAGCTTTCAGTTGGACTGTCTCTCTGAAATGCTGATCAGATGGCTGCACGACCACTTGTGCCAATAGGTAGGAGGTGATGGGATCCTTTCAGGTAGAGGCGGATTTCTGATTACTAAACAGAACATGAAACTCTGTCCTTACCAAAAGCTGTTGCAAAAGCATTTTTGAATTCTACTACTTGGCTTCAGTGCAGCTTACAATTTCTAAAGTGTCCTTAAAAAAAGAAAATTTACTCAGGCCACATATCTTAATATACTTAAGATACAATTTGGGAAGATTTTTAAAGGAAAGAATAAACATATACATGGCCACTATAGTCAGAAAGTTCACATATCAGGACATCTGCTATCTGAACTAGCAAGCAGATAGATCACCGCACCAATTCCACAAACTGTTAGCAAGGGAAAGCTGTCACTTCAAACGGGTAATGGATTTTTATATGATGCTGCACATGATCAGCATGTTCATTCATTTCTTGCTGGTGCTGAAAAGCTATATCCATCCTCCTGTTAATTCTCTTGGGAAGATGATAGGTGAAGACTGGAAGAATGCTAACTCTGGCTCCTCTCATTTTACCAGCAAAAACAGAGGAAAAGGATTACTTTTAAAACCAATGTAACTAAAATTATTTCATGGGTGTGTACACACACCCCCACAAAGAACTACTTCTCTAGCACAGCTAATTCTAAAACTAGATGCATATACTGCAGCTTCAAAAAGCATCCAATTCTTTGTAAATGCATGTCTCTACCACATTGTCACAAAACAGGTCCACCACAACCATAAAATTGATATAAAAGAATCTGAAAAAAAAAAAAAAAAAAGAGCTTTGCTTACATGCTGTAAACACAAGATTTAAAAATTGTCCTGCATTAGAAGCTTTTAAAGAATCTAAAGCTCTCTGGAGCTGAGGTCCTGAATATACACCTCCCTTCTTAGTCAATGGGATACAGAGGTATTTAGCGGTACCAGAAAAGCACACCATCTTCCTATTTAACCGGTGAAGTACCTGATTTGCAGAAGTATCATTGCTGGAAAATTTCATTAAGAACTTGCTTCCTCAGGTTTCTCCAGAGTATTACTCATTCCTTTCTTAGTCATTTGTCAGATTCAAAAGGAAGAGGATGTTTTATCAGTTTGAACCAGATATGAAGAAAAGAAAACAATAAACAGCACACTGACATTGGCATTTAGCCAAACCTACAACACCACAAGGAAGCAGATTCTCTCTCAAGCTCTTCTTCAGAAAAAAAAGATTCTTCCGGTTTATTATTTCATATAATATAAAGAAAAAGACATGGGGTAGGTACAGTATTGTTGAATATGATTTAGGGACTAGCTGACACAGGTAAAAGTTGGCCCAGCCAAAACTGCAAAATTAAGTTTACAGGCACTAAAAGTCAGTCTTTCAAACAAGGCTTAACTTTTCCTATTATTTTGGAAGAAGCAACATTTTTGTTCCCATAATCCAAGAAAATGCTAAGAGCATAGGGCTTCAGGGGGTCCAGCACTCGAGCCAGCCAATGTCCTACCTGTAGGAAGATGAAACAGCAAAGTATCTGCCGTACCGCTTCGGTTTTGCCAGTGTAATATAGGTGTGGAAACTTATCAGAAATAAGCAGCATGTCATGATACCCAGATGGTAACCATTTTAATCTGCCAGAATATGGTTTATTTATTTGGACAAGCAGTGTCAAAAGCCATCAGCAAAAAGGAAGTTTAAGTTAGGAGTTCAGTGATTGCCTACAATATATATTACAGAAAAAGATATTATAGTACATTTGTTTCTTGTATGTTTAAATTGAGACAAATGTTATCTTCCTCTTGCCTTCTCGCAAAGGACAGCAGGTTAAGCACACTGAGTATTGTTAGCCTCATGCTACAACACATCATTTACCTTATAAAGACATATTTAGCACATACACTTGCAAATTAACAAGTCCCCATCAAGAGTAGAATGGAGCTAGAAGCACTAGCAGGCAATACAGCATATAAATTGATAAATATATGGTGTTAACATAATCCTGAGCATTAGCCTGAGGCAAGCCACTCTGGACAAATAAAATGACTATTTAATACTAAAATGGGTAACAGCTCCCTGTATCTTATTGTCCCACAACCACAATAACCACAAAATAATTTGCCCAGACTGCGTTATTTTTTTAATAATTTTTAAAATCCATTCAAAAATTATATGTATCCTAGAGCTTATTCTTAAATATTACTTTACTTATTATCCTGTTTCTTAGGTATGGTTAACTTTGTGATCTAAACTTTGGGGCAGTGGGAGGGAATAAGCTGCTAATAGGTTTATGTAAAAAACCATCACTACGCATATATTTAGCAATAATAAGCTTTCATTGACAAATTCAAAACTTTTAAATCTCCAGGGCTTGAAAGAATGAAATGCATTAAGTCACCAGTTCTCATGCTTACATAAACAGATCAGACATGCTTACTGGGGCTACACAGACTGAGCCATTCAAAGACTAGGCAGTTATATAGGATTTTTTCACAGTGTTTCTTTAAAAAAACATAATTAACTTTCCTTTTTTTTTCCCCTCCAGTATAACCTGAAATCCTGAAAACTTGTGTTCTGTTGTTCACCCAGGTCTTCAGGGGGCTCTAAGAGAAGAGAAGGAGGGTTTCCAAAACTCAATGAACACAGTCTAAATTACAAAGCATTGTGCTTTTTTTTATGAGAAGTGTTCTGTTGATAGTCAAGGTCCATTTAAACACAAGAACACTGTTCAGAGCTCAAACGTTTTGGTAAGACCTTCTGTATTGCCAGTATTTACCTCAGGTTGTTAATACAGATGCAGTTCCAGTTGTTTAATTTCTAGCCTCCTCTACGATTTGCTTTACCTTCAGACGCAAAGTAAGCACGCTGTGTCCTATGAAGTTCTTTCATCAGCACAGAAACTTCTAACACTAGAATCCGACTTGGGCAATGCTCTCCCAGACAGAGGAGCTGAAGCATCTGAAAATTCATACTGCCAGTGTGTTTCCAAGCAGAAAAATGGCCTCCAGAAGTTCCAACTTCTCAGAAACATCATCTGATCTGATAAGCAGTTACTACTTCGGACTATCAAAACGCAACTGGACAGCACATGTACTAATTTGGTAACTTCTACACCAGCTAGCACAACAGCGGTGCATCCCAAGTAGGATTTTGAGGCACCACCCGGAAAATCCAAATGCTTTTTCCATGGACTCTTCTTGCTTGTTAACCTCAAAAGCAAAGTTATGACAATCTAATTCAAATAAGACTATTTAATACTAAACATGGGTAACAGGAAATGCAGGAAAACAAGAAAGTGCACCAACTAACATACTGGCACTGGAAACAACAGATGACTCCTTTTGTGAACCTACTCACCTATCCAAGAAAAGTTAATTCAGGTACAGCGCTCAATCAAATAACACTGTTTCAATATCACATGGGATGCTTACAGTTATAACACTCAGTTCCCTCAATACTCTAGCACGCTGTGAACTACATTTAAAGGAATTAAATATCACAAAAAAAATTGTTGCTTCCTTGAAGTCCTGACAGTTGATTCTGTCTCATGTTCATATAGAACACTCAAAAAATTCGAGTGCTAGGTAAATCACATCGTAATTGCCCATACAAAAGGAATCCATCCACACTTGAAAAAGTTTTAGGCAATAGTCAGTGAGAAGTATTACTAGAGTAAACCAGAATTCCTGTTCGAAATGCTTTTGAGGATTGCTATCTAATACAATTCTAAGTTTTCTAATCCAGAAAACACAAAGTTCTGCTGTTTACATTTTGTTAAGCCAACTAGTAATGTTATCAATCTTCTTTATTACCTTACTGCATCCCTATACCAGTGAGAAAATACCTGCTTTCACTGTGGCAGTTAAAATCTACTGCAAGATCACAAGCCAATGAAATGAAAACGGACCCAAATGTCGGTGTTAAATGAAACACAGCACCCTACATTTTGCTTTGTGCCAAGCACTACACTTAGTGCAAAGTGCACCATTTCATCTAGTTTTCCTCAATAAACTAGACAAAAGCAGAAGCAAAAAGGGATATTATACCGTCTATAAACTGCATTACTCTAAGTATCTGCAGAAACACTAATATCCTCTCTGAGTATTCATGGGGGAATAAAAACAGTTCTAAAGTTAAACATTCCAAAGGCAGGAAAGCACACACAAGATTAGCTCATATTGTACTGATGAAAATCTGGACCAGAAATCAGAACACACCCATACAAAAAAAACCATGTTTTACCAACAACTGCTCTGAACCGAATGAAACTAAAGAAAACAGTGTAAAGGAAAAGAAAGTTTATCTTAACACACAAGTAAGCTTTCAGTTACATAAAGTAACAATTCCCAGAATGTTACAGATGTGTATTACTAAATATAGATAGCCAAAATGTTTTAGTTCAGTTCTCAAATGCATAGTGTGAAGCTCAAATAAGGGGGGGACCGTAATTTGAGGGTCACAGTAAATAAAGAGGAGACCATCATACTTTAATTTAGTAATTAAGTGTAAGATATTACTAAGTAAATCTAGAATTTTAGTAAGAACTATCAAAGTACTTGTTCCTACTGATATGTAAGTTATTAGTTTAACAATCCTCCTCTGTTATTTGAAAAGGTTTATTGTCCTAGCTGGAGAGAGTTGGTGGATTCGTTACAGTTTGCTTATTATGTTCTCTTGCTGTACTATTAAAATTCAACAGAAATAAGTGTGTAGCAATAAAAAAAAAGTTCCTATTTTATTTCTTCCCCCACATACAGAAATATCGCCTTTTCCCCCCACTGGAAGCTACTTTAAAACTTTAAATTCCTAAATAATGTGCACTGAAGGCACTGAAAAATAGATCCTTTAACAGAAGTATATCTGAATTATTTTGACAGTTCTTAGCACATTTAAGTAAAATTTAACTGTTACACGCACAGTCTTTAGAGAGTTCAAATACATTTTAATTGAAAGATATGCTGGGCAGTTAAAAAATAGAGGTGTTAGAATGTATTTTAAAGTGTAAGTAGTTTTTGTGCTAGGTTCAAAGAGCTGTACAACTATGCTAGACAGAACAGACACTGAAAAGTACCTAGTATGAAAACCAAACTCCGAAGCCACACTCAGAAAGCACCAAAGATTTGATAAACCAGAACAGCAAAAAAAATAATTAAAAAGACAGAGAACACACAAAGAATCAAACCTGAATCTTAAACACTCCTTCACAAGTAAGAATGCTGGAACTTCTCATTAGCATCAGATTAAGCAGTTTTTCACTGGCAGACAGAACTGGAATTATTAAAGGGAAGAGATAACTTGTCCAAACAACGCTTACCAGGACTACCACAGGACTCTCCACTTCTACTTCACAAGGACCTGCATCCTTGCGCTGCTGCGGAGACTCTATAATAAGCTCTTTCTTAGGATTTCTGTTTGTTCTTGCCTGCATTCTTTGATTGAAAATACAAACAGCAGCAAAACCGTATGCTTTTTTGGCATCAAAGTAATCAACATGCCAGTGATTCAGTGAAAACAATAGCTTTTTCCCCGGCACACGCAGCAGAAAGTACAAACTAGTCTAACTTCTCAGCTGCAGTTTGCTAAATCTGTCATGGTGGGAATGTATGACAGACAAAGGCCAGCCCCTAAGCAAGTTGTATTCCTCTGGGGGAAAAAAAAAAAAAAAAAAAAAAAGAAAAAAGGTGGATCCATTTTAAGGTTATGAGTCAAACACAAAAGAGAAAAAGAGGACATGCATTTCTAAAATGACCATGTAAAACAGTCCAAGTCTTTTACTGCACTTACAAAAATCAAGGCTTCAATATTTTAAAACGTTTTTATTGTAAAAATTAGGCACTTGTTAACAACTGGGCCTCTTTAGAAGTATAAAACCCTAAGTGTTAAATTTTTTTCCCCCCTTACATTAATATCCCTTTCTCAGGTACTATCAACAGCCAGCTGCTAACCAAATACATTCTCCAGGACCAATGCCCCAAACAGATAATGTTGCTCTTTTTTGGCAGAAGGGTGGGGATGCTCTTTTTAATCTTAGTGCTAAATCCATATTAAAAATTTACCTTAAGATCAAATTGTCTCCACAGTAAAAATCTTACATACTCTACAAAAATACTAACTCAAAAATAAAATTTACAAGATAATATTTTTATACCTTCAACTTTTAATCACTTAACACTTCAAGTAAACCAGTCTCCCTCAGCCTCTTTGCTCACTTGAGCCAGTCAGCTCATTTCTGTCTTGCACGTTATTAGTGCTCTCAGCTCATTCCTCCCTCCTAAGAACCCTCCAGCACTGTAGATGTCCATCACTGATCACCCTCCAAAAAACCACCAGGAAGACAACACAAGAAAATCTTCGCATGTTTTGACTGAAGTCACTTGAGGGAAGGGAACCTCAGCCCTCCAGCCGTGAAGAGAAGCCACCCATCACTTGCTGCCTTTGGCTTCCATCGCATTTTCTTTCCGCTGGCAGCACAAAAGACTGGGCGCGCGTCTCCCTTGTCCTGTGAACAATTTTCAGAAGTGTCTCTTGGCCCCGTGATTCAAGGCTACACGGTGCCCGGTGGTTAGTATCTTCCATTCCTGTCCTTCACTGCAACATAAACTCAAATCGTGCTTCAACTCTGCTTTTGGAATCCAATCCGCTCTCCTACTGTACGGCTACTTACAGGCACCATTCAGCAAACACACGCTGGCAAAATAGGAGGCAGCAATTTTTATTGCGATCATTTCCATACAATTCTCTAGTGCAGTGCAAAGCAATTTTGCATGCAACCTAGCTGATGTATTTGGTAACTTTGAAGGTTTGACCAACTGAGCTCCCCTATGCAGCAGTTTTGGCATATGATTGTATGCTAAATTCCTCCTGCAAAAAAAAAAAAAAAAAAAAAAAAGAACTGTGATGACCAGTTTTCTCCAGGTTGAGAGGGCTATTTTGCTTTTCCCTTTGTTTCTTTTTAACACTAATGAGTTGCAACTTCCAAGTGCACAAACCTCAGTGGCTGTATTTACCAAGGAAAAATACATCTGAGAGAAAATTCAACTCCTCAGAGAAGCACATCCCTATCTGAGAGAAAATTCAACTCCTCAGAGAAGCACATCCCTATTTTAGGCTCCCTGTGCACTAGAGCAACCAGAGAGCTGTGGAAACCAAGCCACCACCTTCCTTCAGTTCTCAACTCTGCTCCACTTCTTTGGACAGTTAATTATCTCACTTCAATATAACTGACATCCTAAATTTAACTTGACATTAATTTTTCTCTAGTCTCTAATAGAAGAGAAAGTCACCTTAATCTGCAGAAAGCAGATCAAGTTGTGAAGAAGCACAAATATCCTCTTTTATTGCTAGCGTTTTTAAGAAGGCACAACTTCAGGCACAGGTTTCTTACACTTCAGACCTAATGTAAGATGTTAATCTCTCTTTCTCTTCCCCTTCTCTCTGCTCTCACATGTACATAAGATATTATTTCAGCTCACTGCAATCGTGAAATTAAGTCCAACCAGCAGTTTGCCCATCCCATCCACAGTGCAAGCACATTTCGAATGAGTGAACCAAAAGAAACAATAAAGTTTACTGTTAGCCAAGACAATAACAATTTACTATGCTTCTGCTTTTTTCTCTCTAGCAAAACCAAGTTCAACTCATTTACTTTTTAAGCAGTCTCTCTAATATATAGGCACTGAACTCTAGAAAATAATACTCTATAAAGCTGCTTTAAGAGTTAAGAAGGAAACCAGCAGTTTAGTCAATTTTATAAAAAAAAAAAGTCTTCCTGTGTAGATCAAGGTAGACAATAGTTCAAGAACATTTAGTTACACTTTACTTTTTTTTGCAACAGTCCCTTTTGTTTTCAGAAAACGGAAGTACAGAACAGCTTAGACTAAATTATACCATTACTTGAGGATGCAGCTGCCACACAGGAATTTGTTTCATTGAGATGGGCTACAATTATACTTAACTGCAACCAGAAATGCACAGCCTTATTATGCACAAGGCACTTGCAAACGCTCACACTAATAAAGATGTAAAAATATTATACACTTAAATTAATGACAAGAAATACTATTTAAACAGAGGAGTCTACTTTTAAACTGCAACATTGTTTTATCCTGGTCAACTACTTCTCTTGAATGCATCTGGATTACTTTAATTCAGTACAAATGTTATTTTCTTCCCCCACCTTCTCAAAATATGATGAGGGACAAAAAGAAAGCCAACATTTTTATAACATCAATTTAAAGATACAAAAGTTATTTTTTTCCTACTGAATGGTTAATGTAATTTCTAGCTTGCATTTCGGCCATATACCATGAGAGTAGGTCCTTTTATTTAACAACAACAAAAGTGTGAAGCAGTACCTCTGGAGCTATATCCTGCATGAAATAGACCTTAATTGCTAAATGTATGTGTATTTCCAGCATTTATTTTCTGCTGAGGACTTAGTGATTATCTCAATTTAGTTCACAAAAAAATACTTAGGGAAAAAAACAAAACAAAACAATCAAAAAATCCACACAACAAAAACATAAGATGCTGCTTACCGAGGCACTACAGAGTCAGAAGAGGTGTTACTTTAATGAAGAGGTGTATTAAAAAAAATTTACCAGTAACACATTATAATTCAAAAAGTGAAAGATGAAAAACAGGACTGTAAGTCTTGCTGCAAATTTATCGTCTTGTTACAGGACCTGTAGTTTTAAACCACTTAACTGCAATAAAAAAGCCAACCAAACAAAAAAACCCCGTACTACTCAATTTTTTTGTATCGGGCAGTTACCTGAATAAGAATCAACAGAGAATCCAGGAAAACAATGCACGTACAAAAAGAATGTCACTGCACAAAAGTTATTTGACTGCATTTCCAAAATGGCAGGTCCCCAAATTGCAGGAAATCACTAGCTAAATAGAGACCTATGTGCAAAATAACTCAGATTATTATGGAAACAATGCATTTCATCATTTTACAAACACAGTGGCTTGAAGGACTTCCCATGGTACTTTTAACAACAGTAGTTTTCATGTTACTTCCAATGGCCAAATAGTTGGCTCTCCTCTTGCATCATATACCCTTAGGGAATTGCCTATGTAATTACAAAACCATACAGGTAAAAAAGTTCTGTGTTCCCAGCGTACCTCAGTGATTCATCCAGCAAATTTGCTGCCCAAAAGGCAAGTTCCCCACATACACCCTCTTATTCCTTCAAACCACTTTTCACTTCAAGAGCTTGCTTTCCCAATGCATAATACCACGTAATGATGAGTAAGTGATAGCAAGGGAACAGGCACCGTATGAGAACTTCCTCTGAACTTTGATGGAAGAAAGGATGACTACCCAGCCTCACTGTAGGAACAAGCTAAAACCTGAGCAGTTTGGTTTCGTGGCACTTCTTTTGCTCCAAGTCCCATTTATATTCTGCATCAAGATCACTAAACCCTGTTGCGTGGCCAGTCTCAGCAATTACTAAATCTACCAGCTATAATTACAGCTATCAAACTTGTCCCTGTTAGCTGTTCTAGGAAAAGAGTTTTTGCTTAACCTGTAGCAATTGGGGGGAGAAGGGGAGGAAGGAATAATCTTGCTATAGGATTGCATGTCCTATATAAGCGCAAACAGAAGGATTTGACAACATCATTTACTAAAACCCTACATCTGTTCTCTACTCCTTTGTGGCACTTCAAATGCCCTGGCAACTCACAGCATCTCTTAAAAAAAAAAACTTTCAAGAACGAGGTTAGATGACTGGAGGGGTTTCAATACTTTGGTTTGGGGGGGG
>JANZLQ010000008.1:4835519-4858701 GCA_026212715.1 Elanus axillaris | reverse complement strand
GGGGGGGTTGGAGGGGGGGGTTGGTTTTTTTTTTGGTTGGTTGGTTTTTGGTTTGGGTTGGGGTTTTAAGGCAGCAGCTCACATGGAAATACGGACCCACTTCAGCAGAATGACAAGCACCATTAAAAGCCAATACTTCTTCCCCTCATCTGTATTAGTAAGAAATATTCTAGCACTGTCCTCCCACACTTGGCAGCCTGCCTTGCAGCTGTATTAGCAGCATAACATTTCACATGTCAGTGGAAGATTCAGCGTTGCAGCTATACATATCTTAATACTGCCAAGTTTCATAAGTGACCAACAGATACGTGCTTGCCCTGGAAGAATATATTCACAAGTTCAAGAGAAAGGCTCAGCCAGCTGATAGCAGATGCAATACAGCATGCAATTTACCTGGTGATTCCCTGCCATACACACCACATTCAGATGAAACAGAAGTCACAGGAAAGTTAGTTCGGAAGACTCAGTCCTCCTATGGTAAATACCACAAACATGTAACCTGCAGTCCCACCAACAGGGAGTACATTCTCTAGCAAAAACAGTCATAAAAAAAGACGACGAAAAGGGCAACAAAAAGAGAAAGAAAGATAAAGCATAAGACACAGATATGAGTGTGCTACATATTACATAACTTTTCATGTTGTCAGTATTATAACTAAAATACTCCCATTTCACTGACTTTCCTTGGTACAGCAAGAATTAAGCCCATTCTGGAATAGGCTAAATCCCAATCCCTCTTTGGGGAGGCATCTCTTTATATCAAAATTAATCACACAAATCTAAAATTTTACATTACAGTTAAAATAACTCTCAAAACATTGTTTTTAGGGAGAGAGTCAAGTAGCCTGGACAGGACAAAGGTGCTGAGATACCACATAGAAGAGGTCTCAGTCCTAAGTAGGTTGTATTGGTGAAAAAAAGGTAACACCAATGTACAGGTCTGTATTACTACTTAAGAAGCTGGAATAAAAAACTGATCTACCTGTTTTAGTGGCAGCATAAAGTTAAAGGATTCTCACAGTCAGTGTTTCTACTGGGTCCATAGAGGTTTTGTACAATGCATTTTTTAAAAAAGCTATTTCATGGAATAAGAATTTGGCTAACGTTTTTAAAACCAACATGGTATATCTCTTTAATTTCCCTAAGCTAGACATCACTATCTGTCAGATAACGGGTAAATAGTAGTTTAGTTTGGACACTCCTACTCTGTGGCAAATACAAATTAAACTAAGATTAAAATCACAGCAGAGCTAAGCAAAATATAGATTAAGTCTTGTCCATGTTACACTTTTGCATACTGTTACCTATGAAGTATCAACTTAAGGTGTACTTGTTTGACTCACTGGTGACTTCATTTCATACCATGTTAGTAGATATCTTTCTATTTTCCAGGAAAACCTGACTTCCTTATGGTTCCAGGGGACAGGAAAAAAAAAAAGTAGTAAAAATAAAAAAAAATTAAAAATCAGTAGAATTTAGTCAGGATAGGAGCCTTCAAGATTAAAACCGCACTTCTGCTAAAGGATTTAACTATTCTTCTGACATACCTCTTCACAGACAGGACATGTACAAGCCAACTGACTCTGCAAACAGTACTGGACTAAAGATGGCTTTTTTCCTACTGGACAGTACCTTACAATTATCAGAAACTAATAGGACAGCACAGACACCAAACCAAAGACAAAAAGCAAGTCAAACCCCCAAGTCTTAAGATCTCTCAAACTGAAGCTGCTCTGTGCCAAGCAAGTCTTAGGCAGGGGTCTTCCCACTACTGTGTAACATCCATCTTACAAGACATTTTTCAGGAGTAATTTGCTCCTTGAGGAGATTGTTAATTCACCTCTGCCCTTGGGCTGAAGTAAGAGTGCATCTTGGTTTGCCTCTACACTGAAATACAAACTTGTCTTGGATTTCACACTGTAGAGTTCTAAGAACAAGGTCATTGCAAGAGTTAGCAGCTGGCTCCCAGCTTTACTTTTGCTGCATTTAATTTCATGACAGAACAGGATATCTGCATCTGCAGATTATTGAAATGAGCATTTCAGGCTGTTCCTAAGGCAGGTGGAAGGAAGTATTATTAATCAGGAAGAAAGAGCAGAGAAGTTGACTCCTTTCTGTGTGTTCACTAAGTCTAGGCTCCAACCTTGAAAACACCACCCATGCAGCTTCTCAACTATAGAAGTCTTCTTTCCTCTCCTCAAGATCATGCAAGGCTTTAAAGATTGTTTTCGCTTGTTTTGGGGGTGTTGGGTTTAGGTGGGGGTTTTTTTGGTTGTTTGGGGTTGTATTGTTGTTTGGGTTTTAACTCCAGGCATTTTGCTTGGTTTCTATCCAGCTCCCCAAAGATCCCCTGCTGCTACATTCAAAGGGAACACGTTCTCTACCTGGATGCAACCTAACGCCCTATTTTTTGGGTTGGATATCTTTCTGCATTAGTCCAACCTATATTGTCACGGACAATGAACAATGGCTTACACACGTAAACTTGACCAACTATCCTCAGTCTTAAAGAATTTCTCCTGAAGATACGATGTTTAATCTTACCTTTTGCATGCCAGTGCACTGAATGCCAGCCAACCTATGTCTGATACTCCTCTCACGTGCATCTTTCAAAGTAGAGTATTTGCTGCAGGAACTACACATTTGGTGAATTTGTGCTGCAATTTCCCCTGCTGAGAGGGCAGAAGGATACCAGACATCCAAGCATTCGTCCCAAAGGAGTCCAATGAAAGGTCAAAACAAAGAGAGTCTACAAAAACCATCAGGAGATCTAGCCAAAGCTACAAGCCAGCACATAAGACATCAAGTTATTACTCACTTAAGGCAGTAAGATGAAAGGAGGTAAAAGAAGTGCTCTCATTCAAGTGACCCATGAAAAACTATGCAACAGTTGGATGCTGTACTCATACATGTCTGCTTCTTCCTAATTAAGAGGCCTAATGAGGTCTAATGCTCCAGCTGCTGATGAATAAAAGCCACTTGTAATAGAGTTATAAGTTGAAGCACATTATGAAAGTGCAATAACAGACTAAGCCATACAAATTATCTGCACACCATTAGAGAATTGCTGCATAAGCTGTTTAAGCACATTAAAAAAAAAACTTCCACTTACTCAGCAGAATTACTTCCTTAGTACTCTCTCCTTTATATATTTCTATTTTATTTCTGCTAAACTTTCCTACTTTAACTAAAGAAGCTGATATTAATTGTTAATTCAGACAGCAAGAACAGGCCTTAATATAAGGCCTTTTAATAAATGAATGTTTTAATGTTTATTTTAAAACACATCACATGTTCAATCAAAAGTCTTTTTTGAAAAATCATACACATATAAGTTATTATTCCAAAATCAAAATATTTGCAACTTGAATGTCTACTGTGGAGTTATTTCCAGAACTACACAGCTCACTGCTGTCATTAATCAATCTTCCCACATCCACAGACTTCAGTATACCTTAAAGATGTCACAGTTTATTAATAAACCAAATGACTCATGGGCAGCACAGAAAAAGCAGTCACACAAAAACTCAGTAACACCTAATGACGAAATTGCTGTCAAGTCAACAGGTGACATAGACTAAGAAACTGCAGTTTTGTCCTGCATTTCTTCTCTCAAAAATTCTGTAAGCACAAATTAAGAAACACTTATTCAAATTAAGGCTTTTCCACATCAGACTTAATAAATTACAAGACTACTTAAAATTATTAGGCCACATCTTGCACACACTACAGCTACTAAACTACCTTAAGTAGGTTTACCAAATTACAAGGTTCTAAAGCTTAATGAGAGAAACAGCAGTGCTGAATAGGCCATTAGAAGCAACCTGTGCAGAAAACATTTCAAGCACAAAAAAAACCAAGTCGCTTTCTGCAATTTTCAAAGAAAAAAAAAATGTTCATGTCCTTCAGCCCAATCTGTCTTACTTTAGAATTTTCTAGCTCCTCTACCAGCATTGCTAGCACACTCCCCTAGCCTCTTCCTTCACTGAATACCTTCAAGGGGCTTTTTAGCAAAACCCAAACTTTTAAAATGTTATTAGTTTTACTGTCACTACACTCCCTTGCTCATTTTCCATCTTTGTCTACCATCGAAAACAGCTGTTTAGGCCCTAAACCATACAGTAACGCTTCACTCTTGGTCATTGGTTATACAATGATTACCAAAATAATGGAATTTTAATATAAAAATAAAGGCCATGAAAAAAACCCTCCTAACTCTAAGATACTGCAACACAGCAAAAATAACATGTAATATGATACTGAGAATGGATTAAGAAAAAAAATCACAGGAAAATCAAAACAAAGTCATTTAGATCAAACATACAAGCTAATATTTTGAAAGCTATCCTTCAACTTACTACAAAATTCAGCAAATCAGAATTCTTTCTCAATATTTGCAGAAAATAAATATGGCCTAGACGGGCATTTGGAAAAAATATATTTTCATTAATTTTGATGCAACTTTTAATAGCATCTCAAGCTAAATTTATAAACTTTTACTAAAATACTTATTTTTAGCCATGTGGACTTAAAGACCCTAAAAGATGCTGTGTTCTAGCAAGATAAAGTGTATGTGACAGGCTACAAATGTTCCCAAAGATAAGATACAGCATTTTTATTGCAAGCTTGAATGACGTCAGATGGATAGAAATAAACTGTACTCCTGAGAAGACATTCTCACCCAGGCTTCATTTTATCTTTCCTTCAAGCAATCAGAAGAGCAGACCTGCTGAAATAAAACTTTAATTAGATTTAGTTAAGATATAACCTCCTGACCTCTGGATTACAGGGCAACTAAGAAAACCGTATGCTAAATCAACTACTTCTGCCTCCTTATTTCTTCACAGAAGAGGAGATTTTTCCTTCAAGAAGAACTACTTCCAGACAGCTTTCTGTTCACAGGAAGTTTTCACAGATTTCCAACACTGGTTGTGAAAGAGAATCAATGTGTTCTTAAATTAAAGGACTTCCTGAAATTCACTGGTGTTTTGACAACAGCTCTGTATCAGGAGATATTTGATCCAAAATAGCTAAATAGACGAGATACCAGGTACAGCCAAAAAGACAGAGGAAAGCAACTGCAGCTTGAATATCTGCTACAGCACAGAGGAACAGGTGAAGCCACACACCCACACTTGCACCTGTTGCAAGAACCACCAAAATAAAAGAAAACACAGCAAAGTGACACACCGCTACTCTCTT
Organism: Elanus axillaris; assembly: GCA_026212715.1. Taxonomy (NCBI): domain Eukaryota; kingdom Metazoa; phylum Chordata; class Aves; order Accipitriformes; family Accipitridae; genus Elanus; species Elanus axillaris. The sequence continues at coordinate 4,853,499 of JANZLQ010000008.1, read as the reverse complement.
TTGATCTTGGCCATACAGCTGCTTCTTCAGAGAAGAGGATTCCTGTAGTCTTCACCTCCCTGCACGGCTTCTGGGGAGCAAGCCAGGTGATTTCTCCTCCCGAAAGCCACCCCTTCAGGGGAGGAAGAGCTGGACAGATTAGCTTTTATAGCACAGAGTACCAAAAATATGTCATTTTAGAGTTCTATGTATATACATGGAGGAGTTTCATAAAATCACTTGTCACTGTTGTCAGGACGGCAGTTCTCCCCCCTCTTCCGAGAACCCTTTTTCCCACCCTTCGGTGCAAGGCAGCAGCAACTGCTCCCCAGCCTCGGACAGCATCTCAGAAGGCAATGGCCAGTGCCAGCTCTGATTATCAAGAGTGTGGCCTTCTAATGAACACCCCCCCCCCCTTTTTTTCCTTGTAAAATTCCAACTTTTGTTCTTATGGACTACACTTGTGAGTGTGCACAATGAGCACGAAGCCATTCTGAGCCCTCAATTCTACATACTCTTCCATACTAAACTTCAGGTATTTATCCCAGGAAGAATTTTATCTTGATTCACTAATTCCAGTTAAACCAAGGTGACAAAGCCAGACAGGAAAATCCCCCCAAACAGTATAATTATTCAAAAGCAATTTTGGAATAGGAAAAAAAAAAACTAAACAACCCTAAGTGACCAATGTGGAACTCTGGTTGTAAATGGCAGACTAAGCATATTTTGTGCTTAATCTCGCCAGTTTGCAAACCAATTCTGTAGGGTTTAATCAAAGATAAATTATTGCTGGAACAATACCACATGAAACAAAGAAGAAAAAAAAATATTTTCACTTCAACCTCCAGGTTACAAGGATCCATATTACTTTTTTAAAAAAGTATTTCCTCGCTCACTCATCTAACCATACATAGAATTTAAGACCAGTAAACGTGCTAGGTCTTAAATTCAATGGAGAACAAAAGTTATTGAAAGTATACATTGCCCAGAGTTTAACAAGTGTCTAATAACCATCTGTATGAGGCTAACTTAAAAATGGCTAACATTGTAAAAAGGCTTCTAATACCTAGAGGAAGCCATTTTATTTTTAATATCAAACCATATTAAGAATTTATAAAATGCAATACTATCATGAAGGGTAATATACATACTGTAAGTCATTTTAAGCATCTGAAGACAGTTCAGATTATTCTGTATTCTTTCCTGGAAGCTGTGTTTGTCTATTCATATATGTAAAGATACATATATATGTGTGTGTGTGCATATATATACACACGTGTATAGGTATACACATAGAGATACATACACACACACACACCCTCTCCTTTCTTATATGTGAGTTCAGCAAGAAAGGACCTGAACAGCACAAAGACAACAAAGCTTTGTGAAATTTCTAAAGGCTTTCCATAACTGCAATTGCACCACGTGGGTACGCCAGCAGGCACTACAAGCTTGTCAAAATCTGTCCAGTTATTTCAGTGTACCACACCCCTCTTATTCCAACTATCTAGCCAGTGACAAAGCAATTAACAAGCAACCCCAAATTATTTTAAATAAATATTTATATCCTTTAACTAGCCCAATTCTGAAGCAAGCAGTGCACATGAGCTATTGCAATTCCACCCCCTCAAGCCTAAATGCAATACATCTGACACACAAATGCGTCATTAACCTGGGGGGTACAAAGAAGACAGTCTCACTTTAAAGCCTGTTTTCTTTGCATCAGGCAACACCTAAAAAAGCCTTTGAGAGCAAAGCAGGTTCAGAAAACAGTTATCGCTCCCTTTAACCATTTTTTTTCTTCTAGAATGCTCCTGTATCCCTTTCAGTAAGCTAAACAGAAATATAATAGTTTCAGAGGAAAAAAAAAAATGTACTCAAATCCATCTGAAAAAATAGACCCCAAATCCTGGGTTACTGTTTTCCCCACAATGCATTCCTTAGTTTTTCCAAATAACGTAATCATCTGTTGTTCTTCAATTGAAATGCCAAATACATTCCAAGAGTATGTTTGGAAAGGTCTAACAGCAGGCAATCTCCTATAACAATCCTCTTTATGGAGATCAAATTCTTCAGAGCTATCAGTGCAAATCTAAATGATATAATGAATATGAATCCTAAGCTTTAACATTACAGCTGCATGCACACGTGTACTACATGTCACATACATGCACTAACATCCTACAGTATTAGGACAAGGTATATTCATGTCTGCACATAGTAGATATTAAATAAACATGGTATCCTGTTTTTAGTTTAGCTTTCAATTAGCAGATAAAATTATTAATGAAACAAGTTTGTATTTACCAGGGATGAATGAATCAATATTCCTGAATCTTCATTTGGCAAGCTGAATGCTGTGTATTCAAGGGCATTGTTTTCCCCTTGCTGTTTGCAAATATAACCACAGTTTCTCTCAAAAACTGTACGAATGCCTTTAAACAGAACCACACTTGTAGTGCAACCCATTCCAAATCTGTTGAATTTTGCATTTCTAGCAGCCCTGATTGCATTTGCAGAATGTCTTCTTCCTTTGCTCGACTCGAATAATTTTCCTGTGCTTCGCAGAAATATTTCTTTGCACAATCTTCATTACGTCCGACATTTAGTATGTTCCTCGACTAGAAACCATCAGCTACTGAAATGTAATCCTATTTGCTTAAGCCAAACACTGCCAAAAATCTAGCCGCAGAAGACAAAAAGCAAAGGATACCTCAACTGTAGAAGATAGAAGGCTTTCATCATGTGCTATACTCCACAACAGAGATGAAAAGATATTCCAGAGGGTCAAGGAAAGAGCTCCTATATTTCAGAGATCCTTAGAACATAATCAAAGATGAAAGGAAACTGCAAAGATACTGCTGCAGTTTCTGCTGCCAGCCACAAAGAATCCTCATCTGCTGCAAGAAAGCACTCTCCCAGAATGCTTAGCACAGAGTTCGTACTGGCAAACATTTCTTTGCTTGACCTATATGTGCTTGCTAGTGTTTAAAACAAAAAACTTCAAAATAAAACACTCAAAATACGAGAGGAAAATTCTTAAATCACTGCTGCTATGGAAAAAACCCCAATGTGTTACATAAACCTACTTCAATCAAATCTATGTTATCAGCATGCTATTATCAGTTCATGCAAATCTCAAGGGAGCTGAAGGCTGTCTTTACTTTTTCCTTTCTTCCTCTCATGCAAAGTGATCAGTCAATTCCCACCTGCCAGAAACTGACTTTATCTAGTCCTTGACTGCAAATAGTCAATAGTCATAAAAAAGGAAGAAAAAAAAAAAAAAAGAACACAGCTGACTGAGTATCTAGTTCAGATCAACATCCACTTCTAAAATGAAAACACAGAATGAAATTTAAAATACATAAATTTCTTGGGTTTATAGTGAATCACACCTGTACTTATTGAATTTATCACTATAGGATTCTACTCCACATACTGTACTGGTATCTGTTGTACAAAATGTGTAAATATCTTTGACACTGATAAGTGTCTTTTTTTTTTTAAAATACTTTTAAAGCCAAGGAATTTGTGTAAGTAACTGTCCCAATCCATACCATAGCAGTCAGAGACTGCTGGTCAGTTTTATATTTCTGCTAAACTGAAAGCATTGAGATGTATTTACTTACCAAATTGTAAAACTAGATGAAAGGATGAACTTACAAACTCAAAACTGATGCAGTGGAGTTAAGCCAAGCTAAACTAAAAGGACTTCAGTGAAGCGTGAAGGGAGGGAATAAACAGATTAAAGTTGTCAGCTACAGATTTGCCCCCATGTAAATTGATTTCTCTTGCATTCTATAATGAGACATTCAAAAGAAATATTTAGGATTTATTTACATTTTTCCCTGACATCTGGGTAGTTAATACAACTCAGTAACCTTTTCATTACATTTCTAACCTAAATACACCATAATGACATGCAGACTCATTGATTTAAAAAAAAAAAATCATTATTTGACAGTGATCCAAGTAGTTCCTGCCAGTCCCACATTGTCAAAGGCAGCAGTTAGCACATTCCACATATTGTAAGAAATACAAATTGTGTTAAGGCAGGTCTGTTAATAAGGAATAGCTTTTTGTGGGGGGTGAATAAAGAAGGTAATGGTAAAGAGTTCGGTATAAATTCTACTCTTGAAGGGCAAAGATTCTTCCTACAATACCACAAAACCTCGCACAGCAATGTCTCTGTACCTTCTTCTGTCTCTTTACCCATCCTACCCTCTCCGAAAACAAAAAGCAGGTCAGTGAGGAAAATGCTCTGCTCCATGCACTAAGGTTGGATAAAGACATCCTTGCAAACATGTAAGGGAAAACAGTCATGGGAATTACCATGGAAGGCACCCCCAAAAAATACATTCAACTTAACTGTTTCTACAGCAGAAGCCCACTTCATTCCCATCTGGAATGTAGGATTAGAGAGACCCAACAAAGTTCAGTTTCCAAATGGGATATCAATAGTTAAGAGAACATTAAAAGAAAGCACCACTTAGATGGTTTTCTGTGCAATTTCAGAGACTTCATACTAGGAAATGTTTCTAGAAACAAACAAACAAACAAGAAGTAGCTCATGCCTTAAGAGAGTATGTGAAAAATAAGTCAGTTTACAACAAATTATCACACACTAGACAGTTCCTTCAAATACCTAGAAAATGACCTCACTTTCAACGCAGTAGGAAGGACCTGGAGAAACAGGATGACAAAAAGATTTCATTTGGAAAGACAAACACATGACAGAATTACAGACTAAGTCAGGTTGGAAGTGATCCTGGGAGGTGTTCCAATTCAAACCCAATTAAGAGCCAATTTAATTCTGACTATATCTTGAATAAATTTAGCATCCCGTTTCTACACTATTTTAGAAAAGGCAACTGAAACAGACTTGGATCAACACAGTAGTAACAACAATGACATAAAAAGCATTCCAAACAGAGCTTGGAAGTGAGATAAATATGGGGACATGAGGGGTGGGAAGAAACCACAGGGATGAGCTTGATCATACGCTTAAATATTACTATCCCAAGAAATCTGAATAGTATGCAATGTAAAGCAGTCTGCCAACAAGCAGACTTTTTCCTAAGACGTTAATCTGGTGCATAGCACAAGCTTCCAACTTCACTAAGGAGATTCCTGCAATTGTAATGAGCAGTGACGCTGCACAAGCAGTGACCATCCAAGACAGAAATGCGACGCAATGTAGCGTTATCCATTACAGTATCACATCTCAAAGTGAAACAGGAGGCTGGAAAATTTTTTGTAAGGGTCTGACAGAACTTTCTCTACCAACTGAAGAAAGCTAAAAGACAGCTTATGGTAGGTAAACATCTTAATCCAATGGTAAAAAAGCAGAACAAAAAAATCAACGTATGAACAAGCCCAGACTGTACATCATATGAGCAGCAAGCTACATGTTGCAAACTGCCTTTAGCTGAGCCTGCATTACAAAAAGGTCTTTTTCTACAAGGAAGAGGGTAGGGGAGGAAATGAAGGCTTTTAAGAGGAGACATCGCTAATGCCTGTCTTCTCTTGCTTTGTGAAAAAGGGTCTGCACCAGAATGCATGCAGACTTAGGAAGAGCTATTTGAATTAGGATATATTGCAAATATAACATCCCTAAGCCAAACCGCCTGTTTATACAGGGAACAACAAGCTCCTCCTTGCTATATACGCTATATTGAATCTGTACTGACTGCACTATGAGATTCCCAAAGACAAAAAAGATTAATTTAGTCGTGTTAGCTCCAAGTTGTTTATAATCATATCTTTTTGAGATGTGCTCTCTTGGACAGGTAATAAAGAAGAAGCTCTAGTTCTCCTCCAAAAAATTGTTGGGAACTGTTTAACAGTACAGTTACGCAATTGCTTTAAGGGTCTAACCACCAGTCCTCCTCTGATTACAGTAAATGCCGAATAATGACATTTCGCTTGGGAACTGGAGGACTTCAAATCAACATGTTAAGCAACCCTTAGACAACCAAACTAGTCCCAACAAGCGTAATCACACAGGTACAAACTAATCATGCGTGCTAGAAATCAAACAGTTCTAACCAACGTTTACAAGTTTCCATTTGACATTGGTTAACATTTATGAAGATGGAAGTCTTTAGGGAATCATTACCTGGGTTGATTTAAAAGCTTCAGGGGATCCTATGTAATTTTTGTTAACAAAATGAGAACTTATTAGAGGCACCTAGATAGAAATTTAACAGTTGAGAGAACACAGATCAAACTAGGCAGACCTTCAAATCCAATGTGTTACTACTATACAACATGGACAGTCTACCTTCAGACATGCCATCACTAAAGCAAAGTTATTTCATAAAGACACAGGCCCTTATCTGCCAGAAAACATACTTGAGGCAGGATTCAAGCATCTAGGTCCTAGCATAAGAGCCACAAAAGTATCCTTAATCTCTTAAAACGTGAGAAGTAGGTACTTAAATTTTTACCTTCAAAAGTTGTCCTTGATATTTAACATGCCCAAACTGATGTCATCTTGAGAGGAATGAACATCTGGTTCCTTAGACATCTTAACACATCCTGACTGAATTCAGCTTTTCACAACACATTACAGTACTTGTAGATGGAGCACTACCTTCCATCGAGCAGCGGCCTGTGTATCTACTCAGAATGCTAGAAATGTGGGCCTAAAGCCTCCTCAACCTGAGGAGATTAAAATCAACATCACTTACCCCTCTTTGGAGTGCCTAACAACCAGATGATAGTATATCAAAGCCAATGTACTCGCTTCTGCCTGATAAAGCTATGCTGCAGGAAAGAACTAAAGACCCAATAGCCCTGCAAGAGGGAAAAGACGTGTATATAGAACAGTTCATACTTAATAGGAGTGTTCCTAGAGAAGAGGAAGAAGAAAATTCAGGTGCTGGTTCCTGTCGCAAGGACTGTTTCTGCAATGATTGCTTTATGCAAATTTCACAGAAGAGCTTTTTCAGGTAATTCTCTTCAAGAACTCATTTTTTTTTGAAAAGAAGGAACTATGTTAAAAGCTACATTGTGGCCACAACAGTGAGTTTTACTCCATCTTAAAACTCTTAAGCACCTAATCTGTCAAAACTAGTGCAGAGTGTCTGTTTGGATATGGATTATTCTTAATAACCCTTCTATCAACTTTCCAGAATGGCAAGAAGGAGGATACAGGGAACTACAGGCTGGTCAGATTCACGCCAGTCTCCAAGAAAATTATGCTGCAAACCCTGCTGGAAGCCATTTCCTGACATATAAAGAATAAGAGGGTAGTTCCAAGTAGACAACATGGATTGGCCAAGGACAAATTATGTCTGCCCAACCTGTTTGCCTTCTGTGATGAGATGGTTGGCTCTCTGGACAAGGAGGTAGCAATGGGCATCGAATAACGTTAGTAAAACAAGGCTTCTGACAGTCTCCCATAGCACCCCTGTAGCCAAATTAGACAGATGTGGTCTGCATGAGCGGGTAAGGATGACATCCTGTTGGACAGCAAGCTGAACATGCTGAGCAGGCTTCTCAGCACAATAAAGATACTGACATATTGGACTGAGTCTAATGTAGGGTCATCATGATAGTTTAGGGGCTGCAGCATATGATATATGAGAAAAACTTAAGAAACCTTGGATAGTTCAGCCTTAACTGAAGGTTAAAGGGAAATCATATTGCTGTTTGCAGCTACCTAATAGGAAGGTAGAGAAAAGATAGAGCCAGACTCTTCTTGAAGGTACAGTCATAGGACAAGAGGCAACAGACACGTAATATTCCATTTGCATAAAAGGATTTTTTTTTTTTTTTAACCATGAGGCATGTCAACTACTGGGGTTAAAGTATTTCCATCTTTGTGGATATGAAAACCAGACTGGCATAGTCCCTGAGCCACTTGCTCCAACCAGATCTGTTCTGAGCAAGGGATTGCACTAGGTGACTTCCAGAGATATCTCCTTTCAACCTGTATGCTTCCATGACCCTGTGGCACTACACTGGATAGCCACATACTAACCACAGAAACAGAGAAAAGCTCCAAGGGAATTCCATCGTTCAGAAGAAAGCCAGTATGATTACTCCAGGAGGTAGCCTGGAGAGTAATGTGCTTGGATTCCCATGTAATTTTGACTGAGGTTCTGCATGCTCAGAAAGGCCATAGGAAGAGATGTGCATCAAACAGAAACAAAAAAAAACCTACTGTGACATTAGAAACACTAAGTATACCACCAGGCTGAAGACCACAGGCAGTTTATCATTCATATAAGATGCCCCTAATGTCAAAGATCATATCAAAAGTTAAAAGAAAATAATGCCTATGAAAATTGGAGCAAGATTTAGTTCTGTCCTATCTAGTCAAGGAAGCTGTCATAGCTGGCTAATACCACAAGTTTCTCTTAACTGACAAACAAGGGAATGTTTGTGTTTATTATGCCTTTTATACAGTTAAAGAAGTGGGAAGGAGGCATAAGCGATGCAACCCAAGAAATGCTATTGCAAATCTTGCATACACGGTATTATGTATGTGCTGGAGAGATGCACACAAATTTAAAACCCTGCTAGTTACAAAATGCTAAATATCTTAGCTAATAGTCTTAGGCCAAATAGTTGAGAGCTGCAGAAAGGTCAGTCTTCTCACAAGTCCATTCTTACATGAGTAACAATAAATTTTCATTCACAGATGAGCACTGGGACCTGCCAGTAAAGCATGTGCCTTAAGTTCAAATTAACTCAAGTATACCTTGGGACAGACATACCAAGAATAATCCAAACAACTTTAGGAAGTTGTCCAAGTCAATCTAAACTGAACAAATGAACATTTATTGTTAAGCATGAGACATAAAACACCTAGCCCTTTTAACTTTTCCACAGTTCAAGCCATAACATAGGATTTCTAGTACTGAAATATGCTCACTGGACTCCATCTAGTGGTCACATAACTTTCAGCTTTCTGAAGTTGAAGTGAGTATTTCTGGGCTCTTAAATTTTCATTGATAAGCAAACAACAACAGAAATTTATTATTATTAGAGAGCTACAGAACAAGTCGCTAATTATAGGACATTCTTTTCAGAAACACAGATGAAACCATGCCAGAATAAATAATGGTCAACAGTACAGCAGAGCAGACAAAAAAAAAGTTAAAACCCAGTTTTTCAGCAACCTTACTGTGTCCAGGGAAGAACAGCAGAAACTTCAGGGCTCACACATCCTTTTATACTTTTAATCCTTCTAGGAGGTTATTCAGGTTCATGTCTTTCTCCTTCCCTTTGTTCCTAGTTCAGTCAGGAACAAGCTCCAACTCCCCCTCCAGCAGACTATTAGCTGCCAAAATATGATGCTGGAAGTATTTTCCCTTGAACTTTACCAGCAAGACTGTATAGAGTAGGATTATTTTTTCTTCCTATTAGGAACCCCACATTTCATGTGAGGAAAAATTTACTGGGTTATGCTGTATGCTCTGGCTGGGAAGAAATTAATGTGCAACCTTATTGAGCCATCTAAGGCCATATACAATACCAGGCAAATATCTCCAAGGTGATAACAAGCCTGGCAAGCAAGAATCCCAAGACAATTTCTGAAGGAAACTAGAATAGCAACCTTCAAATAATTATGATGTGTGTCATCTCTTCATTAACCTGAATGCTCTTTTTAAACTTACTGACGTTTGAGGTCCAATATGAATTTAAAATCCCTCTTGGACTAGCAAACAGTAAGAGTGAAGCCTCCTTCAACATTCCTTAAAGGCGAACATACTACCACGACTTTCAGCTAAACCACCTACTAAATCAGATGACATTACATTGCACAAGTATTAGTGCCAGTGCATGCAAATATGCCTGGCAGAAAAAGGTCTGAAATACCACTTATCATCACTGTACTGGGGCAAGTGAGGAATGGGCTAGATGAGGTGACTTTCAATCTTATTTTCACAAAGCTTCAGTTCTGTATTTTTCTATCGCCTGGCTGTAGTCACTTACAACCATGCCTGCAAACGAGCCTAGAAAGGCATCAAGTGAAGTGCAAGCAGATTCTCTGTCAGTGTCGCTGCCCTGGTGAAGAACAGTACTTCTTCTGAAATGAAAGGATATATAGACCATTACACAACATTAAAGAATAAAGAGCATGAAATAGCATTAGCAATGCAATCAGACTGGAAAATGGACAACTACCTTTCCATCACCTGAAAACCAAAGCCTCTCTTCTGTATGTTACTATCCACAACAGGAGCTGGCATTTGCATTTGGCCTTTGATTTCTTCACAAACCTGTTAAAATGAGACCAAGAGCTATCCTACTAGCCTTACTGGAGCCTCTCCCACTGAAAACACCCAGCTCTTTCTGTGGAGCTTCTATTTTTCTTATTCATGTATGTTTCAGTACTCCTTTCAGCATATGAAGGGCAGCTGTGCCTTGGGTAACTAGTAAGGCAGCAAGATTGTATATCTTAATGTCAAAACACAAATATCCAAAGGCAGTGGAGGCTCTGGACCTGCAAGTTGAAACCAAATTAAATGCCTACAAACTCAGTTACATTGAATTCCAGGCTCCTGAAATCAGCTACATTGCAGTTTTGGTGTTATCTAAGTGAAATGTCTTACACCCTGCACTGATGTAACCAGATATTTAAACGCCTTCTCTACTTAAAATTATGCAAGCATTATCCATTCTGAGTATAATGTGTAGTCCCTTTTTGTTGGGGGATTAACTTTATAGTAGAAAAACCATAAACCCCTGTCTTACCTCTGAATTCACCAAATAACTCCTTCCCATCCACAGAGTACTTGGAAGTACTAAAAGAAGTTTAGTCTGTGCATCAAATTTCCAAACCTAGATCAGTATCTGTCAACGTGCCATCTCTTCTTAAGTCAATAGCTACACCTGAGTATCAAAAAGGACCCAGAAGTACACAAAGCAGCAGCTAAGGATAGCTAAGGATTATTTATTTACACTGATGGATCTGTATTACAGGCTTCCCTGTATTCTAGCAGCTCTGGATCAGCATTACTCCTCCTAAGCTTTGCTGTGACTAAACTTAAATCTTTACTTTTTTTTTTTTTTTTAAAATAATCATTGGGCTTGTTTTTCTTATTCTGTTGGGGGAAGAGTAGTGTTTTAAAGCGTCTTTTGGTTGCTTGGTCAATTTTAGGCAAGGTCACTTGATATTCCCACTGCACAGTCAACTATGTTTCTGAGTAGAAGAAACTTCAAAAGGGACTATTTGATTTCAACTTGTAGGGACTTTAACTTCTTTATGCACAAACCTATTCACCCCTGAAAACTTCAAACAAGTTGAAAAGAGTCAGGTATCATTTTGAAAAGTGAATGGTGTTGCTGATTCAGTGTCCCATATTTTTTTTAATTTCTAGTATTCTTTCCTAGAATCCTCACTAGATGATCACTAGAAACTTTTTCAAGAGTATTACAAAAGCAGTTAGGAGAAAAAGAGCCAGTCTAACCCATGTTTCCTTGATGTGCTCTGAATTATAAAGTTGTAATTTCTTCCAGAACTACCAGCATTGACAATGATGTCCATAACAAAGTCTGCTTTACATAACCTTTCCACAGAAATCCTGTGAATCAGATTTTTCAGACAATGTTCAGCCTCAACTGACATATTTCTTCTTCCTCATTGTCTCAAGATAGAAGAATGACCCAGAACTTTCGTGGTTTTTTACACAACAATTCCAGGAGCTGAATAACAAATTTCCTTTTTAAACTACCTGACATCCTTTCCTTCAGCTGGTGAGCAGAAAGAAATTCTAGCTGGTCCTCTAACGAGAATGGGCCTTTTTATTCAGAGAGCTCCCCAAACCAAAGCTTGGCCTGGGCTCAGAGGCTTAAAACTAGAATTCCAGATAAGGACTGGATTTACACCGACAACCAGCAAGTACTCCAGTCTGAATCAGCCTGTGATCCACTTGCTTCCTCAGCACACAGAGCTAAGATTACTTTGTTCTGAAAAAGCAAATTAACACCTTACAGAACAAAGTACACGGAGGAGTCCAGTTCTGCGCTCCCCAGCACGAGAGCCATGGACATACTGGAGAGAGTCCAGCAAAGAGCCACAAAGATGATGAAGGGACTGGAGCATCTTTCCTGTGGGGAAAGGCTGAGAGAGCTGGGACTGTTCAGCCTAAGGAGAAGGCTCAGAGGAATCTCACCAATGTATATAAATACCTGCAGGGAGGGTGCAAAGAAGACAGAGCCAGGCTCTGCTCAGCAGTGCCCAGTGACAGGACCAGAGGCAATGGGCACAAGCTGAAACACGGGGGGGGTCCCTCTGAACATCAGGAAACACTTTGTGACTGTGAGGGTAACCCAGCACCGGCACAGGTTACCCAGGGAGTTTGTGGATTCTCCATCCTTGGCGATACTCCAAAGCTGTTTTGCCACAGCCCTGGGCAACCAGCTCTAGGTGGCCCTGCCTGAGCAGAGGATTAGACCAAACGACCTCCAGAAGTCCCTTCCAGCCTCAGCCAGGCTGTGATTGTGAGAGAACCACAGCACCCCTTCACACCACATGCCTTGGAGAGCTCTTTCCTGCTGCTTTTTTTTTTTTTTCAATACTGGATATGCACCAGTAGCCCCAAGACACCACCACCTTAAATGGACAGCTACTCACAGAATGGAGTGGTTCGTTGCACAGGTCTGGGCTGCTGGATCCTGACAGAGGTTTCAACAAAGGCTCTTGATTCCTTCTCTCTCATTTTTCCCCTCACTTGAACTGCCTGTGCCTCCAAACCAGGCAGCAGTCTCTGGACACAGCAGGAGAATGCAGAAGACAGTATCTGGATTCCCCATTCCTCCTCTCACATCTGATTCATTGGGCACAGATGAGGAGATGACAAACTGTTCTAACAGACACAGTAATTCATCCCTACACCAACAAAGAATCCTATCCCCCGCCCCTGAAGATTAAGATTTTTATTTTCCTAACGTTTCTGCAGCAAAGCTGCTCTTTCTCTCAACCAGTCACAATGGGAATGCAGTAGAACACAACCTCAGCTACAGATGTTGGATTTCTCTGACCAAACCTTTGTTGTGCTCCAGAACAGATTTCTTCATAAAACCCCTTTCAGAGCTTCTGCTCAACTTTCTGAAGACCTTTAGATATCTAGTAAACTTTTTTTTCCAGAGTCTGTTGCGCCAATGAAATTCTGGCCCTCACTTAGCACAAGAAATCTTGTCCATAATATTAACCAGGTTGTTTTTTAAGGCCTCAGACAGCTTTGTTGTTGTTTTTTTAATATTACAAGAAGTCTCTCTATTGTGATAACATATGCTTATTTTTATTCTCACAAAAAAAGAACTTTAAGGCCCTTTACAGGAAAAAGAAAAAAAGAGAAAAAAAAACCCATAGCTTTCTCATGATGCGATACCTACCACTATTTCACAGATTATTAAATTTAAGGTATGAAAGCACATCAGTGCCTCTGGAGTAAAACAGAATGTAAGCCTCCCTTCACAAACCTATCTATCCCCTAAATTAAGGTCTAAAATAAGTTACATGCTCAGAATTATTGGAGTATCTTCTCATCTTTACATATAAGTTATTTCAAAAATATTTCAATTAGAAAGGCATTGTGCAATACACAAACTACTTGTGCAACTTTATGCCTTTTCTACCTTGCATAATTAATGGTTTTCACAGACACAGACAACCTGAGGGGGGAGCAAGGAAGAATGAATCTGTCTTCACCCTCTTTCAAATGCAGGAGTTTTGCCTTCAGTGTCTACCTCAAGTGAAGTCAACCTCAAAATCAAAACTAAACACTAGCTAAGGAAGAAAGTTTTATGTACTTTTTCAACATATAGTAGTTACTTTTTTTTTTTCTTTTTCTTTTTAACATCACTGTACTAGGTAAGTTCTTCAACTGCCATCAGAAATTTCAGGTCTAAATAAGAGCTTCCTGGACACCACTGCTGAAGATGTTACACCCTTCCTTTAGCTCCATAAAGAGCCACTGGCACCAAATCACCTCTAACAGTTACAGAAATTCTTAACTAAAAGCAATATAAGCAACACGTTTCTCAAAAGGAAGCTTCCTGCTATCTGGAAAACGGAACTCCCCTTATTTGCTTTAATGACTTATCAGTAATTTTTCCTTACTACTTTTAAAGCAAACGTGCATGAATTTGGCAGAATCTTAAAGTTAACACAAAAATACAACTATCTAGTAAAACTGCCAAATTCACAAACCATTGAGTTTGCATATATCCGATGGTTATCTAATGTCAGGCACACACTATTCACATGCAAGTGACCACTCAGTCCAATAACCATACATGCTTAGAAGTAACTTGAACATCTACACCAACGTAACAGAAAAAACAGTTGACATTAAAGGCCTGGTTTTGAAAATGAGTAATTACAAACCTTTTTGAAACATTTGCGTAGAGGCACAATGCAACATAACCAAATGACTTTATATTATAAAACATAGGTGTTTTAAGTTTATTGCACAAGACCTTCAACATGGGGGGGGGGGGGCAATCTCAGGGTTGTGAAATTCCCAAGTTTCAGGTGTAATTAATATAATGAATTCGGGTGTAATGAGTTCTACTTCCATTGATATACAAATATGTGATCCTGATTGAGTATTAAAGGGCACAAGTAGGAGGAGGAGAGGAAAAAGAAGGTATATTGTGGTATTCCGTGCTGCATGAGAGCTGCTGCCACCATAGACTGAAAGCCCAATCCAGCATCAACCTACATCTGACATTTGCTGTATTAGAAGCAACTATTTTAAAGCATTTACTCCTCTATCTTAAACTTAATTATCCTTATCTAGTGGGATAGGAAAAGTTCCAGAGAATAGTAAGGAAATAAGGTGCAGCTACCAAGGATGATCTAATGTTGTTGAATGGTTAAATATATTTTTGCTCACACAGAAGTTCAGCTGTCCTGTATTCTTCCCCCTCACATTCCCTTCCTGAACAAGACGCTTACTCACATTTAAAATTTAAATAAGTTTAATGGTATTTATTAATAGAAACTTTAGTGCTATAGTCCAGAGACTGAATCTTCACAACCACAGAAATGTCTATCACACCCGGTAAGTTTTCTTAGCAGTATCAGACTTGCCAGAAATAACACGTACTATTCTTGCCAGGGGTTTGTATCCAATCAAAAAGGTTTTTACATGCACTTTGCTGAAATAAAATTAGCACCTTTATCAAAAAGATCTTATTATCTGGCAATTTTTATTTCCTTTAGGAAAGGTAAGTGGTACATACCATCAACTAACTTCTTCAGGGTTGAGTATCAGGTTCCCCCCCCCCTCAAGTAAGGAGAAAGTTCAACAGTTCAGAAAGTGCCTGAATAAGCATTAGCATTCGCATCAAGTTCCTCCAAGATGAGATCTGTTGGGATGATGTTCATTGTCAGCAACAGTTTTTCCTTTAAAATCTTGAGTGTCAGTTCTTGCCTCCCTGCTTTCACTCATCCATTCATAACAATTTACTTCTTCCAAATTTATTAACGTATACAATTTCACATTCCATTTACAGAAAGCTCAAGCTTTTTCTAAGTTTCCAGTTTTTCTGTACCCATCAGCTCTAAAAGATTCCAGTCCTCCCTCATCCCTTCAGCATTACATACCACTTTTGAACTCCTACTTTCCATCAGCTCTGTCTTTCTACACAAACACTGCAACTGAAATCTCACAGTTAATGAGGTTCCGAATACTCCATTCATCATATACAGAGGAGCCAGTTTGCGGAAAAGCACACAAGCCCTCTATGCACAGGGCATATGAAAGGATACAGCAATAAGAAATGAAAATGCCAAACCTAAATAAATACTACAGAATCCTCCCAGTAACTGTATTCTTGGAAAAACACTGTGTTAAAAACATTGTAATAATATAGTATAGAGTGCACCTATCCATCTTTTTTATGGAGTTGAGATTCACAGAAAGCAGAGATCAGGATTGGAAAGACAAAGTTGACATCCCATTAAAATAAAGAATAAGTCTTCTTTAAAAAAAAAAAAATTAGTGAGTTTGAGGTCAAGAGTCGTTAGGAGATCCAAGCATTGTCTTTATGACATACCGATTTTATGCCACATCTGGAAAGCTGAATTTCTGCAAGAGTTTTAGAACTCAAAAGCTCTTCCAGCAACCCAAACTTAACACATAAAGCCCAAGGCTGTATTAAGATATGATGATATCAGCCTTCAAATACTCCAACCTATTTTATACATCCAAATCAAAAAGGAAAACTGCACAAAACAACCTGGGAATCACTCGGATTTCCTCCTGTTTTCCCGTACCTCCAGTTTCTTCTGTACAATGTTAATTTCAAATAGGGGAAACAACTTTTGCTGCATTATTTGATATATTGAAACATTTTCATTATCTGCATATTTGATAAGGTCATTTTATTGACAGCTAGGCAAAAGCAGACCAGATGTGGTATGCCAAACATTTTCTTAATTGCTTATTATCCTTAAGTGTCAGCTTAATTTAATATAGGGTAGAACGCACTGTTTTGTCACTGAGATAACTTATCAGTAACATATCATTGAACAAGACACCACATATCTCTCCAGCAGTGCTACTGATTTGTATACAACATGCTTTGGGTAACTCATCACCACTTAGAGACCTCTTCCAATTATGCGTAATACTAAAATTGCATTGAAAACTGCTCTTGGAAAGATTGCTGGCTTAAAAGACAGACTTGTCATCCCCATAGTCTTCTTCCCCAGGCATAAATGTGCTCGGTGGCCAGAGGCATCACATTAAGTCACATGGCTAGCCTGAAGTCAAAACAACATCAACAATGCACAAGACAATATTCAACAAGGATGCTACTGTCAAGCAGAAAGTAACAAAAACTGAACCCGAATAATCAAGGTGTATATACAGTGTGCCTTATACTACAATGAAAAGCTGATTGCCAGGTAAGAAGTTTTCAGTTCAGCCAACTAACCTGTACTTGTTGCTTCAGCAAACTAAATCTAACAGAATGAATGTATGTGATGTCAAATACTGACAAGGTAGCTTGCTTCATTCTGTGATGAAAATTAGCTTGGCTAACCACACCTGCTTGATGTTTTTTTACTACTCAGCTGAGCTATTTAGTCTATCAGTTGGCTGAAAATCTCTGACTTTCAGTTCCAATGAAGAGCAATCTGAAAATTTGAGATACACTGTGCTATCCTACTGACGTGCTGTTCTCAGTCCTGTTTCATCAGTATAAGCCTAGGCACATTTATAAATCAGAAAAGACATGCATATTTCAGAGATGTGATCTAATAAACATCACTTAAATATGGGAAATACCCTTTTTTTTTTTAAATCTAGTGATATATTGTTCATGGTAAAAATGGATGGAACTGTTAAACAGCAGCAACAACAACAAGTTAAAGAACGTATACAACCTCAGAGGTAGGTATTAGCGGTTCACTTTTATCTGCGACTGTAAGTAACAACTGGATGATTTGCATCACTGCTCAGTACATTCTGCTGCAGAGATGTACAGTCAGAAGCAATATTTGGTTCTACATATCTGGACAGATCACCCACCAAGAACGGCTAGTTTGAATTCATTCTTTCCTATCTCCAGGTTCTACACTGCAAGTCTAGTCAATGGAAAACAGCTTCTGTATTTTTTCGGTATTGGAAAACTTCAGTATTTGTTCATGAGCAAGTGATGACAGTAAGACCACATTAGTTACCAATGCTGAAGGATGTTTTAAGCAAGAACATTTTGTTGACAACCCAGTTCAAAAATCCTAGTGGGGTGTTCTATTAAAGAGCTTTGAGAGGCAGCTTAGGAAAGAAAGTGGGTCGTCTTTTCTTCAAAGCAATGCATCAGAATAGATTATTCCCCAACCACTATAATACTGGTAAGAATCCTATGTTCACCAGGTCAGCCTAAGAGTTTTTTCAGATAATAAAGCCCAGAAACTCTGACAGCTAAGGAACAGGTCAACCTGTCAAACACATAGGAGTAAATATTTTTAAGAAGTCTTTTATAGCAAAAAAAAAAAAAAAAAAAAAAAAACCCAAACAAAAACCCACAA
>JANZLQ010000008.1:4807610-4833347 GCA_026212715.1 Elanus axillaris | reverse complement strand
GAGGATGAAGCGGCAGAGACAACCTGTGATGAACTGACCCCAACCCCCATTCCCCCTCCCCCTGTGCCGCTGGTGGGGAGGAGGGAGAGAAAATCAGGACTGAAGCTGTACCCGGGAAGGAGGGAGGGGTGGGGGGAATGTATTTTAAGATTTTACTTTGCTTCCCATTATCCTTGTTTTGATTTAATTGGTAGTAAATTACATTGATTTTGTTTCTTCCCCAAGTTCAGTCTGTCTTTTGCCCGTGACCATAAGTGGTGAGCGATCCTCCCTGCCCTTGTGTCACCCACAAGCTTTTCTTTATATTTTCTTCTCCCCATCCCACTGGGAGGAGCAGCCTTGTGTTGCTGGCTGGGCTTAAATCATGATACCTTCTCTTCAAGTTTACAAGTTATTTACACAACTAAAATAGCTTATTTGTGTTTTTTAAGGACTATTGTCATGGTTATAGGATTAACTATGCTGCCCTTCTCTTTCTGTTCTTTACAAATAGAGCCCACCACCTTCAAAAACCAGGCAGACTAATCTTACATATCTTAGGGCAGAACATCACAATTTTCTTGCTTTTTAGTAAGGCCAGCCATAAGCTGTACAGCTCTGAATATCAACTGTCCATATAATTTAACTGTATTTAGATATATATTATTTCTTCCTTACAGTACAAGAGTAAATAACAGCAAACAGTAGAAGAACAGACTTCTTAAACCTCAAATATTGTTTATTTTAATGGTAGATTTTTTGCATTCAGGCATAGTTAAATAGGTGCTACACCACACTTTGGAGGGATCGAACATGAGGTTTCACATCATATTTATAGCTGCCTAAGTATTAGCTGCTGTCAGGGGACATCACCCTGCTCAACTGTTCCCCAGCCCAGGGTGTGTGCTCCCACCACTTCTCTTCTGTTAAATCTAGTGGTTAGGTGGTCACAATGTGAGTCAGTTCAGGTGGCTAGAAAACGAAAGCTGAAAAAAAAAAAATTGCTTTCTATTGCACCAGGTAGTTGCTTGTGCTTGTAGCAGCATGTGATTAGCCTGCAGTGGTGACACAGGAGGAGGGAAGAACAAAGTCATCCCTTTCAGCAGCAGCTCATAAGTTCTACTGAACTGTAAAGTTAAAACATATCTATAGAAAGTGCTCTTTGATCTCTCCCTATATGAGAACTGAGCCACTAAGATCAAGATACACTCATAAAATCTGCTAACACACTATCTGTCCCAGAAAGCTTGCCATTTTTAAGAACAAAACAATATGGAAACAAAACTACAATAAAAGATTTGAGAAATACCTGTGTCTACACAGGTTTCATAGAAGGAAAGACTTATGCACCATCCAAAGTGAAGCCTTGATGCAAAATTAAATCTATTAATATATTAGCACTGTAGAGAATGCAATTACATTTTCCTACATCTTTACTAGTTTTTAAAAACCACTTGTATATGTTTTAATATCCATACTATGAGTAAAATAATATGATTGCATATTTTATTTTCTTACTTTATTAAATGATACATTCCAAACAGTTAAAGAAGTTTCCAAGAAATCTCCACTTCAAAGGGAGCGCCTCTTTCTTACCCAGAGATCTGTACTTATCATGTCCAGATTCAATTCCAGATACTGGAATGTAGTTTTACAACTTCTATTTTGTTGTAATAGTTCACATGATACTTGGTTTTAGAAAGAGCAAATTGAGTATGTTTTGTTTTTCCTGATTCTTAATAGGGTGTGATTATAGGGCATTTTTATTGTAAGCAAGCCTCTGAAGGATTGCAATATTAAGAAAAGGTTTGGTTAAAAATATCAGATAGCTAGCTCATCAGCCTTGTCTTCCCTAAGAACCAGAGGCAGCCTCTTGTTAAGGAATGTGAAGATATATTTCCTACTTAAAAGTGAGTCTGACAATCAATTTGTCAAGGCTGTATAAATATGACAGAAAAGCCTCTTTTTTCCCTATGCCTTGTTAATGAATGAAGTGGCTGAAAGTTATATTAATTAACAGCTGGGTCCTACAACTGTAAGAACATTAAATAGCAGGTTGCTCTTCTCCCATCTTTCCACAGTACTTCCACTTCAATGCTTTCATCTCATCCAAGCCTGTTCATCTCATCTCTTAAGGGTGAGCAAAAGCCAGTAAGATAAGCAGCAACTATATTCCAATTAAATGACACATTTTATATTTCAGTAATACACTGTTTCTGAAGAATAACTCAGAAGGGATTTGAACGCTGAGAGTAAGATGATGTTCCCAAGCACTAATAAAAAATCAGACTGAAATTTCCCTTACGTATTTTTGGTCATACTGAAATGCTGCTGTGGTTCGAGATGAATGCTTCTGTTAAACAATAAAATAGTTACAATTATTTACTACTGGAAACAGGACACAGAGTAACCTTGGTAAACAGAGGGAAAGATAGCTAATTTAACTTAAAATTATTAATATTAATTAGTTTGGCTGTCTTAATACACCAACTTTATTGCTTCTTTTAAGTAACTCAGTGCAGACAATTTGGGGTTTTTTTTCTTGTATAAAGCTTAGTTATGCATTACTATTAATTTTAGCTATATATAAACTGATTAGATTATGACAGTAAACCAAATGTGTCAGTATAAGCAGCCATTGTACATTTAGATACTCCATCTTTGCAGCAGAAAAACCAAATATCCACCACAGCTGTACTCAACTTCAGAAAGGGGAGATACCTAAAAATGGAGATGCTTGTTAAAAATGAAACTAATAGGAACATCTATGCACATTAAACCCTCGCAAGTGGTATGAAGACAAACTGAGAACACTGTCCTCCTGAAGGCACAAAAACACCATTCAAGAAGGACTTGGAACAAGGAAAAGGAAGCCCACAATAGTACATGCCAGTGTAACGGCATTTAGTCTACCAAAACCAGTAACATATCCCTTTTCAAATTCATGAGGCACAGGAAGACTGTTCAGAGAAAATTAGGCCATGCAATTGCATTAATTTTTTGCTCCTGTGTTCAGTGTGGAAGATCTGGAGAAATTCCCCACACCGCACCACTTTTGAGGCTTTCATCAGAGAAGTTGCTTCAAACTTCTTGAAGATGCTGCAGTTTCAACAGGATCAGATTATGCTCTAGAGGAACCCAGTGAAACATGTGAACTGCTAATTGTGATGTGTGAGCTCTCACTTGAAATTGCTCTAGTGCCAAAGAAGGGCAAGTAGCAAACAGGATTATAAAGTTTTGAAAAGGTTCTAGGGAAAGACAGTAAACTACATCCCACTAAGCCTGACACCTGTACTAGGCAAGTAGGTAAAAACTTAACATAAAAAGTAGAATTAGTGTGCATGTAGATAAATATGATTTGTAAGACAACAGTCAGAATGCTTGGTAAACTGTTGGTGCATAAACAGCTGCAAAACCTGAGTGGGTATAACAGCAACACATGAAATTCAACATAGATCAATATAAACCACTGCTCATTGAGAAAAGCAAACACAACAGCAAATGTAAAATGATGGGCTCTGACCTTTATTTCTCAGCCATGAGATCCTTCAGTTATGTCAGACAGTTCTGTGGAAACTTCAGCTCCGTGCACAGCGATAGTCAAAAAAGGAAGCCAAAGTTTAGGAAGTGCTAAAGAACAAAGAAGAAAATGAAGAACATCATCACGCCTCTGCATAAGCCCATGTTATACCTGCTTCTTGAATACAGTGCATACTCTGGGACTCCCATCTCAAAAAGAAACAAGAAAAAGTTTGGATAAGAGCAATGAGAGTAAGGTCAAAGGTAGGAACTGATTCCCATATGAGGAATGCTTAAGTAAATGAGGTTTGTTCAGCCTGAAGAAGAGATTGCAGAGTGGGGCTTAATGAGGAGATGACTGCAGAGGGATGGATTGCCCACTGCTTCTTCTAAAACTGTGCCATGAGCTAACAGACAGCAGGTACAAAGCAAACTAGAGGAGGTGCATTTTCTCGTAATGCTAATTAAGCTGTGGTACTCCTTGCCATTGTTATTGTGGATGCTAAAATTTTATAAAGCCTCTGAGGAAGACCGGCCAAATTTATGGCTAGCAAATTGATGGAGGATTGTTACATTCACACACCCACATGAAAACCCCCAGCCCACCCTCTAGGAGGTCTCTGAGTTTTATATTCCCGGAGGCTGGGCAAATATTCAGGGAAGGATCCCTACATGCTTGTTCTATCCCTACTCCCCTTCCTAGGCATTTACTTTTGGCTGCAGTTGGAGGCAGGATACTGAGGGGGGTGGACCTCTGGTCTGACCCTGTACAGCTGTTCTAATGTTTTTATGATCTCATTTATCATTTAAAGAAGCGCTCATCTTTCTGTGACACTAAAGTGACTAAAAATTCAGAGAGGGGGTTGAGAAGAAGTTTAAATAAAGAATACTTGTGTCTGTAAAAGATTAAAAACAGGGCCAAAATTATAAGCTAAATGAAGTTGTTTCCCAACTCATGCATTTTATGATGCATAACGTGAAATATGGCAAAGTCAGCTCAAGATTTTACAATGAGCACTATCTGTTCTGAGAGGGAAGAAATTAAAGCAGCATACAATAGACTTCCTGCTGGGAAGGTGAGAGGGCAGGGGAACTCAGCATCCCAAAGGATGCACTGGTAACAACCCCAAAGCAAGAGATGTGAGTCATCATAGCTGCAAAGCTATGGGAGAAAATCCAGGAAGCCAGACTAAAAATAGGAACAGAAGGGAAGGGGGGGAGACAGAAATAAAGAGAAAGGATGAGAAAAAAATCACTTAAAAAAAAGAAAAGATAACTTGGAAAGAGTTGCCTGGAGCTGAAGAGCCCTGGAGGTAGCCACACCACCAGCCTTTCAGGCCAGCAATCATTTGTGTGGGCCTCAGAAGAGGCACTCCAGTAAACCCCATTATCCATAGCCAGCGCTCCCTTCCGGCAGCGCTTACACTGTGCATGAATGTGCGGCTGTGTGGTGAGCTGAACGCAGAACAATTCACCTATAAACTAACGCTTTATGGCAACCAGGCTTATGGTTCAGACCAGCCTTAGGATCTCTCTGGGGAGTGGAGTCTGAGGATCAGGTGTTGCTCTACAGCTTGCACCCTCATCCAGACGCCTGGGATGTAAGTTGAAGATGTGGAATCCTGAAGGAGGGGAAAGAAAGGGAGCTAAGAGGGAACCATACTTTTAAATATAATCTGTAATTGTGGTGTACGTTTTTAAATTTTGTTTTGGTTAACTTTTTTCAGCCTCGTAATTGTAGTTGTTGCCTACCTACAATAAAGATGTACTTCACTTGACCCACACACGCTTGTCCAGTGCTACCTGACTTAGCTGGTGCTGAGAAATACGAGGCACATTTCTTTGGGGATAAAAAGTTTGCATAAAATGGGCACTATTCAGGCACTGCTAGTAAGCCTGTACCCTACAATCTAAAAACATGTGGTAACATTGCAAGGTGCAAGGCTCCCTGAGGTAAGTGCCCACCCGTGTTTCTCCTGGAATGATCGCAATACAGAGCACCATGCCACAGCCCTGGACAGGCTGTTCATCACCTCATTATTTATAGCCTTCTTATGATCAATTGCAAACTGCAGTAGTACTCAGTCATGCTTTATGTAATGTACTTTGGGCTTAAGTTATGAGTCTGTCTATTTTTTCTCCTGCAAAGAAATTCCATTCCTACATACATAGAAGCCCTGCAAAAAGACTTAATTATCTAGCACTTAGGAAAGAAATGGTAAGGAGTTGCCTTCTTTCTTTAGGGCTAATGGAGTCGTGATTACTTTGCTTGTCTTTAACCCTGATGTCACTAAGGAAGGGTGAGTTAACATTTTCAGTGCCACGGTCACATGGATAGACAACAACAGTAAACTGCCTGCCTGTGCCCAAGTTCAGCTGCTGAGCCTGCATGAAGCACTGGAAACTATTCTCTGATGCTTATTGCTTCGCACTCTCTCTCCTACAGAAACAGCAGCTCAAACAAGTGCACGTAGGAGGCTCTGAGAAAAAGGCACCGTGTAGACCGTTTTCCTTGTGTCTTTACAGCAGAAAAGGTGGCGGGCCGGCTGCAGTTGCACTCTGGCATTTGGGTCACTCTGCTTGCAGTCAAGAGGAAGATTCCAGACAGGTAAAATGGGATGTGGAAGACGAAAAGCAGAGAGAAAATAAGTGTCATCTCCTGCCGTGAGCTGCAGAAGAAAACATGTTTAAAATTTGTCAACTATTTTGTTTTTTCCTGGTAGTATTAACCTCAATAATTTTAGGAATTGCCAGGTATTTTAGCACTTTACAACTTACTTTTCTAGACTTCCCTTATCTGATCCCGACAGTTAGACCCTTCTATGGAGAGTCCGTCCTGTGGACCATCGTTTTTTGTAGTATCCTTAACAACTTGTCAAAACACCAAACAATTTTTTGAGCTTTTCTTCATCCTTCCTTGTTTTTCCTGATTTCCTCAACTAAGTTGATTGATGTACTAAACCTCTCAATAAACAGGCAGATAAAAAGGTTAGACTACTTATAAACAATTAGTGAGAGCTTCCATAAATATTGTGAGAATTTAGGATGTGGTTTCACACTAGTTTAAATGTCATCGAGGCTGTAGCGGTCCTGCCATCCCCACGGTAGCCCAGATACCTGCTCCCACTTCTCTCACTAGCACTTCCATGGCAGTACGGGAGGTCGATTGAGCTGGAGACTAAGCTGCTTTCTGACTGAGGTGCAACTTCCAGTGGCTAAAGCTGTGCCGGGACTGGGGGAGCCCACACTTGGGCTGACGGTGGAATGGCATCCTTAAACTTTCTAGAGTAAAAAAAAAATGCAGAAAGCTTTCTCTCTTTTTTGGTCTTTTGTCTGAGGTGGGTAAGAGGAGTTTTTTCAGCCCCGATGACCTGTAATGTTATACAGGGATGAAGCATTGTGTGCTATTTCCAAAAAGGGAAAGGGTGTGCGTGTGGTTGAGGTTTCAGAAACATCTAATTAGAGAGGAAGGGAAGTTGAACCATTCAGGCATCGCGATGGAAGGTTAACCAGTTGGAGCCTTAGGGGACGGTAACAGAAAATATAAGAAACAAGCACTCAACGAGGCACATTTTTTCCACGTTCTATAAAGCTGTACCATCAGGCTCCACCACCCGCGGAGGGGCGGGGCGGGGCTAGGCCGAGGCCCCGCCCCCACCTGTTCCCGCGACGCCTTTCTGATTGGAGGCCCTGGTTACCTGCCCGGCTACGACTCGTCACCCTCATTGGCTTAGCGCGGACCCGAGGCCAAGGTGAGGGGCGGGGTCGATTGGAGCCGGAAGTTCCCGCCCTCGGCGGGGCGGCCTGTGGTGAGCGGCGGCGGCGGCGGGACCGGGCGTGAGGGCTCGCTGCTCGTCCCGCCGCTTGTCCCGGCGTCGATCGCGGCCCCGTTGGGACCCCAGCAACGGCAGTAGTCGCCTGCCAGAGCTCCGAGGGCCGGGGATAAACCGGCGCAAGCTGGGCGGGCTGCAAGTGCGGTTCCCCGGGCGGGGCGGCCGTGCTCTGCCGGCCTGGGCCCCGCGCCAGCAGGGTGCCTACATGGGTACATATATACCTATATAGGTACATATGTAGCTGTATGTACACGCACGTGGGTCGGTACAGGCGCGTGACGTAGCGAAAAAAGTAAAAAGAAAAAAAAGTAGTTGGGAAATGTGTGCCGAAGCTGCAGCAGTCGCAGCGCAGAACACGCGCGTTTTGTGATCCATAGTGCTGCTCGAAGCTTCTTCGTGTCTGAGGTTTTCCTTCGTAGGGTTTTCTTCCCGCAAACGGTTTCTGTCCGTAGGTAGAGTTGCACGCGTGTGCTCCGTTGCGTGGCGGTGTGTGTGGCTATAGCTTTTTTTTAATTGCTGTGAACGCCTTCTGGGAGACTGGCTAGCCGTACTGCCAGCAGGGTTGCAGGCGTTAGGCACCTTATGACTACATTTAAAGGCTTGGAGCATTCAAGAGCATTAAGGGCTTGCGCACCCTTATCTTCTCGGGCATCTTTTTATATGAACTAAAACCACTTTTCTGCACTTGGAATGTACAGCTTACCGCTGATGGAGGGGGCACTGCGTGCTGTGGGCAAGGTGGGGTTAGGTGGGAAAAAAGATCAGAAAGTGATTGTATCTGAGGCTCCGTACTCAAAGAAATGCCTGCTGGAGAAAGGGCCTACTTTTTTGGATGCTTCACAGATACATCTGTAACTAATAAGATCCCAAGTAATAGAGGCAATTCTTTCAGAAAGACTGAGAATGCGAAGTCCAAAGATACAAATTTGTAGCTTCCACCAAGGGAGTTTTTGTTGCTGAAGGACCTTTCTGCAGATACTTTGCAGGCCTGTATCAAAGGCTCATTTATTGAAATGCATAAGCTGTGGTTTTTTTAGTAAGTAGTCTGTCACAACTTGAGAGTTCATATTAGTTTGTACCTTCTTTACAAAAGACAATACGCAGAGAGGGAGGCTCATCAGGCTCGTTAAAGATAACTAGAGTTCCTGATTTCACAAATCCAAGAGCTGCTGTGTTTATGAGTCAATGTTTAGGCTGATAAATCAGAAAATTGATACTGGCGAGAGATTATCTGAATACAGACCTGGATGAGCAGCTCTGTAAATATTTAGCTGGAGTAACTAGAATGAGGTATTTTAGGATCTTTTTTTTTTTTTGTTGTTAATCTCAATCTGTAGGATATGTTGAGATCTCAAACCTCCGCAAGTAAACATGCCCTAGATTTTATATAAATAATAGATGATCATTTTTCTAAAATAAAATCATATGTTATTTTCAAAGCACTTGGGTGCTTTGAGTTCTGACCAAAAAAATAGCCTAGTCTACTTATTTTTTATGGTTGCTGGGATGTAAAATGGCATAATTTAACTGTATTTGCTATATATAAATAATTCCCTTATATGTGATGCAGCTTTGCTGTAAAAGGGACAGTGTTCCAAGTCTGAAGAAAACTCTGAATGATACCTGTATACATAGAGGTACATAGGAAAAATACATCAAATAGGTAAATGGTAGTTTATTTAGGAAGACTGTACAGGGTACCCCAAATATGACATTACCACAATCATCGAAGTTTCTTTTCAGCTGGACACATTCAGTAAAAGAAAGAAAATTAAAGCAATGATTAATACATATATAAAACAAAAGGAAAACTGTGGAAGCTGATAAGCAGAAATGGTAAGTAAGCAGTTGAGAAAAAATGAGAATAAATAATGGTAGCTAAATACATGAATGAAAAGTCTTGGCTCGTTGCCTAAAGGATGAGGGGAAAACATTCTTTATCATGTCAGGATAAAGAAACAAAAAACCTCTCAGCAGTGGCGTGGTTTCCCTGCTACTTTGAAATACACAATTTTCAGTAACAATGCCGATGTAGAAAATAATTTCTTTTCTTTCTTTAGTAGAAACCCGGATAATGCAGTAATACTTTATGGACGTAATTGCAATTGTTTTATTCAATCATTACTTAGTAAGGATGCCAAATAGCAACACATAAAGGTAAAAACATCTAAACTTTCAGGACCAACTAAGTCATGTCCCAGAATTTTGGGGGATTCTGATTGATTCATGGTAATAATGAACCTGCCTATGTTTGTTCCAGGAATGAAAGAGAGAAACTGATTTGGTGCCCATTAGAAATGTAAGCCAGAAGGTTATTTGAGCTAAAATAACATAACGAGAACCTTTGGCAAAATCGTGAAAGTCAAACATAAGTATCACATGTAGGAATTTAAGAATTACTGAGTTTCTAATATCAGCAGGATTTGCTGGAATTGAGGCCTGTTGTTTAAAGGGATTAGTATTTCGCCTGGCAGAGGTAACTGCAGTTTTGAGCTTCTACAACGACATTATGCCATATTCTGTTTAGTGCCAATATTCTATTTTAAAATATTGTTATACAAAACTTGCAACATATATTTATCTGAACAAAAAAACTTACCCAGTGGATCTGGAAAGTAATTATATCTTGAAAATCGTCATTTCATGGAGACCTGTTTAGCAAAGTACAAGGATTTGGATTTATCCCAATCCTATTCATAATCTTTATTAACTTATGTGAAGAAAACATAATCACTAATATATCTGCAGTCATAAATATTTATATGGAGATGTTACTTCTGAAGCAGAGCCTGCTTTTTTTTGCAGGGCAGGTAGAATGGGACTTACTGAACTGTTTATTTGAATACAGACGAGTGGAAAGGCATCTAAGAACAGAGAATATTTTAAAGTCAAATTGTAGGGGTGTTATAGAGTGGTTATGAACAACTCCAAAAAGATCCATGCTTATGATACAAATCTTGGATGTAAAAGCAGAGGAATATTAAGAAGTAGTAATAAAGTTGTTATATATGGCGTTAATCAAACTATTACTGAAATAGGGGTATTGCATTTTAACACAAATAAGCAACGAACTGGAAAAGCCAGGAAAATCTGCCTTGCAGTGAGAGACTGAAGAAGAAGCATCTGTTTAGCTTATACAAAAGCTTGATCGTAATGTACTAGGATTTGCAAAAAAAGTAAATTTCAAATATTAAAAGTCTCTTTAATCTGTCAGGTAGGATGACAGTGAGAACCAGTAACTGGTAGGTGAAATTACACTAATTTAGAATAAGCATAAGATCCTTTTCTTTTAGCCACAAGAGGAGTTGTTTGGTATAATATCCCTAAGGACGCACTAAACTCTACCTCCCAAATTCTAAATTAAGATTCAATATCTTTGCTAAGTCCTGGGCTCTAAGTCATCTCTCAAATTAAGGACTCAAAGCAAAGTTCACGTTATAAAATTTCTTGGCTTATGTTGCTATGGAGGTCAGGCTAGATTATCATCATAAACTTTCTGGCCTGCAAATCCATTCAGTTAGGAAAAGAGCTGACGAGCTAATGGCCACCAAATCATAAAAAATGATGTGGTCAGAGTAAGTGCTAAAAGAATAGACGAAGCAAGGGAGTACTTACTAAATGTTAGATATGCAGACAGTCTGGAGGTTTTACAGATAATGAACAGCTTAGAACTGGATCTTAAAATCCAGGTAAGATGCATTCCTTTTTTTTGTGCTCTAAAAGGCAGAAGCCTAAAAAGCTACATTTTCATAGCATTTTATCAGTATTTTAATTTAAAATGAGCAACTAGTTCTGTATACTTGTAAAAATTAAAGGAAAACAATACTGCTGGGGGATGGCAAAGCATCTTCAAGCACACTAACCCATCCAGTGATGTGCTGGAGTAGGTACATTTGAGCTCCTTTATAAAACTCTCCCAGTGCCTGAAAGGAATAATGGAGTGTTTTTTCTGTATCTGGCTAAGACTGACTTTTTCCCAGATGCAGCTCATCTATCTTTCCAAATATTATGCAAGCAGTGCACACAGATATTTCTGAATAGCAGCTTTTAGTTCTTCTTTTTCTTTTTTTTCCAGTGGAATATAACAGTGTGGCAAAGTTTATGCACAGAAATGTACAAACACTTACAAATTACTGTGATTTTACAACACTGATATACCCCATGAAATTCATAATACACATTCTTACGATAACATCATTTTTTGTCAGTTGGTGTCCCCAGGTCTACAAAGTCTTTTATTCATCCTAAATTGAAACACCTGAAGCTGGCTACTTAGTGTAAGGTAGAGGAAATGTGTATTTGCACTGAGCAGATACACCATAAATTACTTTCTTCTTTCCTTTGATGATATTAGTAAGACCACATATGTGTGTCTCTGTGGCTCATAAATGGAAATGCAAAAAATACTCTGTTTTATTCCTTACCTGGAAAGCTGGGTATAGCACGTGGTGAAGGGCAGGAAGATTTAGTGGAAGTTTCTCCGTAACTTCCAGCATGTTAACTGTTCATAAAACTGCATGCGTTACCTGCTTTGCAGAATTGTGTAATCAGTTCCAGTGTAACTCTGTTTTAGGCTTAATTATTGCAACCCTGCCAACAGAAACTTAAGGAAGGACCAAGGAAATGCTCTGTGATCTTTCTGCCCATTCAGGTGCCATTCTAAAAGCTCTTTTTTCCAATTATATTTCTCATGTTCGGCAGAGGTATTGCAGGGTTAATTTAAGCGACTAAATTTCTCTCTGCACTGTTGCACAGCATAAATACAGTTTCTTTTTTCTTAAAAGCAGAGATGGTGTTACCACTCATGCCCTGGCTAAACTCCAACTAGGGTAACTATACTTCTGTGTAAATAAATTCCTATGCAAGTTCAGGAGGATACAGAATAATTCCTTTCCTGCCTTTTCCACTGACTCATAAGACAATTATGACGCTTCTTTCAGTTTATCAGTCAATTAATCAGTTTAATTCAGGCTTCTGGGATAATACTCCTTCTTCAGTGTTAGTTGTAAGAACTTACCCATGAGCATTACTGATACCTTTTGGGCAGTTAGTCATGTAATGTCAACAGAATTCTACGTAATTTTCGTCTATTTTCAGTGGAATACAGCAAATGTCTGATTTTAAACCTGATAGGAAATTGATGCAGAACTTCTGAGTGGCTACTCTGATTTTGTTCTAGATTATTTAGGTTTGTCTAAACTCAGTTGAGGTAGTTTGTGTTAAACCTACATTTAACAAAAAGTGAAAATGGATGCATAGGGTTTTGTACCAATTAACTCAGGTTTTTTTATGATTTAGAGTTTAACTTCTACAATTTAAAATGTTTATTTACTTCCACAGCTTTCAGTGAACTGCTCTTTAGGGTTGCTGTGTGCTTCTAAGAGATGGCTCATGTCACGTTGTGATCCCCAGCAGCTGCTTATGTGCATACCATGGGACACATCTTTCTTTTATTATCAGCGTAAGGGTGGTTGTAGCCTTTAGAAGAGGATTTTTCTGCTCAGGAGTGATGGAGGTTTCCAGCTAAGCCAGACCATATGCTGATTCCCAGGTTTCTTATCTGTAATCAGTCTTTCCTGATGTTGTCAAAGATGTTTCCATTAAAACCGCAGAATGATTCTGGTCCTTCAGTGTTTAGGTGCAATATTTATTATTATGAGACTACAACTCTTACTACACAAACCAGTAACATATTTCTTGCAGTGTTAGTATTTGTGACTCCCAAACCACTTTAAACTAAGAGCAGCATGGAGAAGATGGCTGATAACCTCCTAAGACATAGAAGGTATCCTGCAGACACTGTAGTTCAAAGTAGTCTTTATGACTACAAATCCTCCATTATTGACTTGCCTGGTTATTCCCTTGATTTGGCATAGCTCAGATTTCTTTCATTCTGAGTAGGTAACTTCTTCATACACAAAGAATTTGGATAAGTGTTCCGTGTTTTGAGGTCAGTTTAGATACAGTTCCAAGACACGAGCTGAGAAATAAGTAATAGGATGCGAGCTGTATTCAGCAAAGTGATCAAGCAGTGATTGTTTACACTCTATGTGAGTCCAAAAGCTCATAGTTCTTATCTCCATGGCAGAGTAACTGATGCAGCAGAGATATTTGCTGGCACCAGGGAACAGTTTTTGCCATATGCTGTTCACAAGAAAAGGAAAACAGAATTTTTTTTGTATAGTGCATGCTTGTCCAGTATCCATTACAATAGTGTATTTAGGAGCTTGTTTCTCCAGTACAAATACATACTCCAAAATACTAGACTTTTGTTCCTATGCTTTCTTCCTTGCCAGTTCACCTGTCTGTCATTTATAATAATCATAGCAGTTACACTGTCACAAATAAATGTCATATACTGTTACAAAGTAAAATATTCTAGACAATATTTTATTGTATAGATTCTTATATCTTTATACAATATGCAGCTGATAGAAATAACTGCATAATTGCTAATTTCTACTGGCTAAAGTTTTGGCAGATTTTGCAACTGCTTGCTATTCTGTGGTTGACTTACTTAAAGTAAATCAGTGCAAGCAGTTTTTTAAATTTTTAAAGCTATTTTTAAATAGCTGCAAGGCAATCTTAAAACCAAACAAAATGAAACAAAACAAAAAACCCCAAGTGAAACCAAAAGAGAATGCATATCCAAAAACAAAAGAAATTATTTAAAGGGTTTGAAAGTTTCCTGTCTCTTTATAATTTTTGCATATTTGTAGCCTATGATGGTATACCACAACAATAAGCCTCATTCACATGGGTAACCACAATGAAACTACTAGAAATAATCACATGAGGAACAGCTGCAAGAGTGAATTTGTGGATGTGGTGTGAATAAGAAAATCATAAAACCGAATGCTGAAATTATCATGACTAGTGCGCAACGGAAGGGCAAAAGTCAGACATCTTTCCAAGAAATAAGGATAAATATTTCTTAATCAGTCCTGGACTATACGACGGACTTTAGAATTTATAACCTGGTGCAATACTACCTAAAAGCAACATCTCCTAGTCAAAATAATCACTCAAATGATTATTTGAAACATTTCAAATGTGACCAATGCCCAGTGTGACTTAGGATAAAAATCAAATTTCTTAGAAGGGCAGTTGGAATTTGCTTAGCTGTTAAGCACAGTGGTCTTGGAGGAGGATCCCTGTGCGTGAATCAATACCGACCAGCTCAAGACGCCTACTGTCTCCTATTTTCCTATGAAATACGATGAATGGAAGCTCATGAGCAAGCATTTGTCAGCCTTCATTTGCAAGGACAAAGGAAAAAGGTCATTTTAGTCTTAATTTCCTAGGTTTTCCTGATGTGCTATTTCATATGTATTTATATTGCTTCAAAAAACAAACAAACAAAAACACCACAGAAAAAATAAGCAGAAAAGCATTTTACGTTCAGAACCGGTCTTGCTTGCTACAGAGGATCTACATCACTTAGATTTTACTCTTCTGTCTTCCAAAAACTACCGAACAGTCCTTACATTTAATTTTAATTGCATGTGTGAACAAAATAAGTTGTCAACAAAATGATCGGTTTATCATCTATTTGCAATACAGCTACCTTGTTCTGGGTAGTATCATCTATAGCAACCATCACATCGAAGAGCCTTCCAGAAGCTTATCAAGCGATGTGAACAACATGGGTTTTTTCTCACGGAAAAAAAAAAAAAGTGTGTCTGTTGGAATGTTTTGCATGTTTTTTAATAACATGTATTCCATCCATTCATCCATCCACATATCATCTTCTTTTTTCTGTTAGACAAGAAGGGAACCTTCAAAGCCTGTGGTGTAGAGTGGGGAAGTAATTGCCGGAGATGCCTGGGAGGTTCCGTCTCCTCCACTGGAAGTCTTTTCCCTGTAGAAAGGTCTCACGTGTCAGGAGATGCTGTAGCCAAACACAGATTTATTTTGGAGCCGTGTCATCCTTAGGTTCCCTCCTAAGCAGTCCACAGCTGTCCTCTAAACTGATAAATCCTTCAGAAGCTAACATGGCTTATACTCCAAATATAAAAGCAGCTGTAAGGAGACACGGGGCCACGGATTTACTGGCACGTTCCAGTGGCTGCAGCAGTGACAAATTGTGAAAACCTCACCTTTGCTCTACAAACAACCATATAAACATACATACTCTTTTTATATTTTACTTGTATAGTAGAAGTAGGCAAACGTAAAGCTTCGTGTGTCATTTCTTCTGACACAAATTTTGTTTTCATTTCTCAGCGTGGTTGCTGAATCCTCTGAGCTTTCAGATCTATGTTCAGATAACAGACGGCTCAAACGAACTGTCCTCTGTCCCCATGGCTCGCTCAGCCAGCATTCCAGCCCAGACCTTTCTCACTTTCTCGCTTTCTCAGGGTCATCTCCTTGCATCTTAATTTAAAGAAAAGGGGTCATCCGAGTTTGCGGAGCACAGATTTGTTTGGGATACCATCTGTCTCGCAGTATCATCCCTAGATTGGTTGTTTGCTGAGCCTAATTAAATCATGTTTCCATTTCTATCTTCAGAATTTCTGTTATGCTCCAATTACCTTCGCTTATAGTTTGTCATTGTCTAAATTATTATTTTAAGAAAAATTCCCTTGTCTTTCTTCCAACTGAATCCACCCGTTACCTTCTTTCCTTCCCTCCCTTCAGTCTGTGAAGTCTCCTTCGGTTCTGTTCCTTAGAGCAAACATTGGTTTTTATTGTTCTTATCACAGCCTTTCCTGCTTACATTCTTCTTTGGATTACTGACCATGTAATTAGGAAGCCTGGAAAGCAATAAATAAATAAATAAAAAGTCTTTAACCTGTTTTAAGAATTGGACATATCCCTAAACAATTTAAAGGCGAGGGTCCCATAGCCTGGAAGCGTTGTTAGAAAACGCTGCTCTAAGCAGACAATCCAGTATAAGGTGAAAGAACCTGACCAAAGAACAATTAATTAAGAGGTTAGGATCAGGAAGAAAAAAAGTCACTAAAATACCAGAACAATGTAACAGAAAAAGAAAAGAAACAAAGTATTTAAGCTAGCCCATTAGCACTAAGTGTAAGAGGAGCGGTGTAAAGGAAATTCTGACTTCCAGTTAACAATTCTGCTGCTGCAGTTTTAACTTCTTGTAATTGTAACCTCAGAGTTTCCTGGAAGCTGCTAGCACGGAAACACATTCAGCCCACTGAAAGGCAAGTTTTGCAAGCCAAATGTTGTACTTGCTTTTAAAATGAACCTGAAATCTGAATTTAGTCTATTTTTTAAAGTGTATCGCACTGGCTGTTACAAAGCTGCAGTAAACCAAGGTGAATGGTTATGGTACGTATAATTATGAGCTTTAAAAAGCAAATTCATCAAACAGTAAAAAACCAAAAATATATGATTATGTTTGAGATCAGGCCTGTGAAAAACTACTGCCCTGTGTCACCTTCTTCAAAAATTAACTGTTCCCTTGCCCACAAGTCTGGAGTGGTTCAGACTGCAAAGGGCGAATAACTCTGATCGAAAGAGCAGAGTAAGGGGCTGTCCTAGAAAACTGAGACAGTGCCTTTCCACCCTAAATTAGAGGATGTTGTTCCAGCAGCCAGAGGAGCTGATGAAACCTGATGGTCAGCTCTCTCAGCACGGGTATGAGCACTGCTCCGGGGCTGCCCGGTAGCAACGCCATTCCCACCGGCTCCCATCACGGCACGTCGTTTCCAGCCGGATCTCCAGCCCCTATAGCCTTTCCATAGGCTGAACTTCTCTTAAGTTGTACCTCCCGTCAGCTCCAGGTATGTGGCAAGAGCGGTGCAAGCTCTAGTGTGGAAAAGCTGATCGGATCTGCAGCACCCCACAGAAGAGGCGCTGGGCTGTGCCAGAGGCGGTATATTGGGGAAAAATGTTAAGGAAAAGCGTGCTGCAGTGGCTGGATACTGCAAAAACTGAACTTCAGACACGGGCTTCTGCCACAGCCTGCGTGAGCTGTCTTCAGACAAATGGGTAACAAAGCCCCTTGCACCTCCCATTTTTATTACCGTAGGACTGGTTTTGGGTGGCGAAGTGTTGGCAGAACGGCCCCGCCGTGCCCCACCAGAACACCCTGAGACAGCAGCACAGTCGAGACCGTTTTGGCTATGGCAATAGCTGGGAGGCATACGCTAGAGCGGGTGTCGGGTTCTTTGGGTTCACACGGAGTCCTGGAGAGGTACAGCTGCTGTCCGGAAGAAGCTGCCAATGGCCGGGAACCTTGGGATCCCACCAAAGGCTTTGTGTGCGACTCCCACATGGTGAAGGCCTAAATGGCTTAAATGGCTCAGTTCTGTTTTCAGAACA
This sequence comes from Elanus axillaris, assembly GCA_026212715.1. Lineage (NCBI taxonomy): Eukaryota > Metazoa > Chordata > Aves > Accipitriformes > Accipitridae > Elanus > Elanus axillaris. The sequence continues at coordinate 4,815,726 of JANZLQ010000008.1, read as the reverse complement.
ACATAGATGTTGAAGTCGGGGTACATCTCACCACCTAAATAGTTGCCTAAAGCCCGCTGTGTAGATAAAGGACAGCAACAGGTATCTTCAGAGGGCAGTTCATTTTTTATCTACTTCAGCCATTTACCTTAGAGTGAGAAGAATTGCTCTTTCTGACCATCAGGGCTAAAGGAAGTATAATGCACTGGTATAGGTATGGTATATACTCGCCTTTTAGATACCTAACTTTCCTCCTCACAACCGTCCTGTGCGAGATTCTGTCTCAAGCTGCAGCCTGAGGGAGGACGAACGTGTAAAACTGGAACTTTGACAAGGATACCGATGGGATGCGTTTGCACCATCCAAGCAAAAATAAAAAAATCACAGGATAGCTCTTCTAGTTGATGCAGTCGTGTCAATGAGGTCAGCACAGTGCACGTAACCTGTGTCCCTTCCAAGACAAACACAAGATTGTGACCTGAACTCTTCCTGAGTAGTAATTTCCTTTGGCACTTCAAAACATATTTGAACATAGTTTTCATTCGGAGATGCAGAATGGAATAAACCTTCTTCTGTTTTATACTCAGAAATGCACATGAACAAAACGCACTCACCAGGTAGTCTTTGGGAGTCCTCGGATCAGGAGCCTGTGTTTCATACACTTTTATAAAGGAGAAGGAGAGAAAAAAAGAAAAAAAAAGAAGGAAAATTACCCATGGTAATATTTGCACTAATAGAATTCTGTGGTTTGCTAACAGATTTTGTACAGTTTGGTACATTAGGCTCCAAAGTATACAATATGTACGTCAGTTATTTGACTGATAAAATCAAACATCGGAGTTTATATAATACAGTTTGTTGCCGATAAGCTTTCAGTGGAAGAGTCAAAGAATGACCTATCTCTAGTTCTGGTTCTAATAAATGTATAAAAATTTAACAGGACTTAAACTCACAGTTTTGAACATAACACATAAAAATAAACTCCTGTAAGTTATTACATAACTTACATATTACATTTATTACATAAATAAATCAAACATCATATAGTATTCAGAGAAGTCTAGCAAAATCAGTGATTTGATTACTATTAAAGTCTACCTTAAAAGTATTGCCAGCTCTACTCACCCCAAGAAGCATCTTGCTCCCTGAAAAGTCCCCTTGAAATGAAAATGCTTGTTGGAAAACATGGTAAGAATCCTAAAAAATGCAAAGTTAGGGTATTAGATTTGCTAGCAGAATCAGACTTGACTTTATGATACTATATCTGCAAATACAAAATTAATTAGCCATTGAAGACTTACCTACAGCTGATGCGCTGTAGGTATCCATCACCTGTAAATGCACAAAAGTAGGCAAAATGTATGTTTTATTTAATCGTTCTGGATGTCAAAAGCCCTATGATTTTGTAAAAAGGGCAGTTTTCCATAGGCAGGTTGGTTTACCTACAGTGGATGGTGACACAAAATTTGAGAGAACATCTGCTGCGATAAGAACAACTACTACTTGTACTGGAAAACTGCTTAAGTGTAAGCTGGCTTAAAAGTCAAATTAAGTGTATGTTTAACTGTGCGAAGATAATTTCTTTCAGGCTGACTAGGTCTTTACTTATACGTTTAAATCTAGTTTTCATGATGATTTTCTACCCTTGCCCTTCTCAATAACATTCTTCCTTTTGAAAACCTGCGTTGCCCACAATATACTTTTCACTTCTCATTGATTCAGCCGCTCTTAGAGTTGCCATAACTGTGGCACCTCAATTACTTTATTTCTGCCTACTGTTTGCTTTTCTCTTTAAAGCTGAACATGCAGCTTTGAGAAGGAGCCTCTGCAGCACACTCTATGTAAGATGGTACTCTGAGGTATGAATGAAATAGCTGACAGTGGTGATAGTCCTTGTGAAAGCTTTGCATTGATGCCTGAAAGGCTGCAGTGGTTTCCTATTTGTTACTATTTGTATACCGGCGTGTTGCAATTGGATCTTTAAAGTGCTATGTGGTCTGGATCCTATCTATTTACAATGCCGCTTCCGTCCCAGTGACAGCTGAGATAATCACATCTGTGTTGGTTAGCAGCTCAGATACTAGTAGGAGACTAAAATAGTAAAAAGAGAAAAGAAAAAAAAAAAGAAGCAAGAAAGCCTTCCTCCAGGCTGGTGTCAGGTCCTTGACTCTGTCAGCAGATGATCCAACAGAGGCCAAAGGCATGTCACAGAAATGAAAATAACCATGTTTCAAAATGTTTGCTATCATGCTTGAGATAGAGTGAGTTTAGGCAGGGCTTCACAGGACAAATAGTTTTGCTTCAGCAACACTAGGACAGGACCCGGGGCTGACCACATCCACATCCACATCCAGATGTGGTCAGTCAAAAAAAAAGTTATTTTGCTTTTTTTTTGCAGTAACTGTGGGCCTTGGAAAAAACTCTCCACACAGACTCCGTTCTTGGAGTGCCTGTGAACTCACTGGCCACGTTAGCTGGGGCTTGCGCTCCCACCCCGAACAATATGAGTCCATCGAGCAGCCTGAATCAGCATTTGGCTTCCCCTGCAGCGAAGGATCCCACAGCTGCAGGAATCTGTGGCACTAGGAAAGAAACGGGCATTATCAGCTTCCTGTGGGTGTCACTTCTCAAAATGTTACCACTACTTTTTTCTCTCTTAAGAAGAAACATTAACAGAAAAGTTCTGTCCCTGGTGGTAACACACAGGTATCTAATGGCTTGTCTCTGACTAACGTAGCCTACGTAATGCCTGCAAGATGTTCCCAAAGCAGCGCTGGCTCCTGACATGAGAGGTTTTGCTAAGGAGTAATGTCTGGCAAGTGGGTGTCCAAAGTCCTCCCTCCTGCTTGGCAAACGCCAGCTGATGGCAGAGCTTGGATGGGCACAGAGAGCTCTGCCTGTGCTCCGGGAGGATGAGCTGAGGCTCAGCCATAAAATGCCTCAGCTTGGCATCAGGTTATCGAGGATAACCTCGTAAAGCTTCCCCTTCTGTCCTTCTGGGAATAGTACTGGCGTATCCTTGAATTATTTTCCTTCTGTCTCAACTGAAACCCCTTACAGCATGTATCTGAAGTCTTACTTTTCTGGCGTGGGGCAAAGTTTAGGGAAGTACGTCAAGATGTGGAAGGGAGTGATTTTCACGGAACTTCAAGACAGCTGGAAACGGGCATAAGCAGGATTGACTGAAATACTGCAAATATTGAGTGCTTGAATGCTGTCCTGAGACCCTGGATCTTCTCTGTCCTCCAAGGCAAGGTAATGGTTACCAGAAAGGCAGCCCTTCATTGAAATTAAGAGCTGACTCTTCTAGTAACATGCTTTAGGCCCCAAAAGAAAAGTCCAGAACTAATGAAAGGTGACATGATGTGTGCTGTGTGGCATCTGTCGTGTTTTCACAGCCCCTCACAATACTACGCTCCCCAAGGGACAAGCCTTGGCTTTCACTGGAAAATGAAAGTTCCAGAACTGGATGAAAAAACTCTTATTTTTCACCATCATGAACACGCTGTGAGCTGAGCTTTGTACTCAAGGGTGCCATAAAGATTTGGGAGGCTTGAGGCAGCATAGCCAAGGCCTCCACTCTGCCTTGTAGCATATGTGGATTGTCTACACAGCGTGCGTGAAGATTGAGTCTGGTCAACTGAGTGCCTTGGGATGGAAAGCCACTCTGTGCGGCCACGGTGGATCCAACTGCAGCGCCTGCACGGGACGGATACGCAATGCACACACACGAGGTTGGCTGAATGCCGTATCGGAGATATGGCTTGTGTACAGTTTATCCATTTAAGTGCAGAAGCTGCTTACTGACGGTCCCCAAGCGCGGCCAGCTGCTATGAAAATACAGGAAAAGCTGTGTCTCGCGTAGAGCGATGCCAGAGGTCCTGTAAAGTCCACAGCAATCCTAGCCCTGGCTGATGAGTCTCACACAGAGGGCTTGGGCTCGCTACTGTTTCTGTAGCCTCACAAACCTTGTCAAAGTCACCTTTCTCATGGGAGTTTTTTATGCATTCCTCTCTTGCTAGAGGTAATCCTGTAGTTTTACCGTTTTGGAATTCAGTCCCAGGGTGCCAGCCCTCTCGCCCACCCCCAGCTTTGCAGATGCTTGCAAAGCCACCTGCTGTGAGTAGTGTTAAATACTTCCCTCCAGGAATCTGTGACCAGAGCCTTACTAAGTTGACTCCAAACATTTCCCTTCAACCAGCTCGTCTCCCAATTCACCTAGAGATAGAGCAAACAGCAAAAATCAAAAGAGGCACTGTTAGTCTCCTGCCCAAAGCCTTTCAGTGTTTGCAGTCCTTGCATAGAGAGGGAATTCAGATTCCCTCCAACCGTGCCATAGTCCTGCCTCCGCCTCTCCCAGATCACTCTCCTTCAAGGTGGTGCATCCCTGCTACTGACGATCAGCTAGCCAGAGCGAGAACAGATTTTTTTCCCATGCCAGCCTTTGACTGCTGCAGATTTTCCCAAGTACCAGTGGCCTTTGGCATCACGCTGGCTTGCACACCTGAGCGCAAATATCCCATTTGTTCTCCGAACAATGCTTCCTTCTTTCCCTCCTTGCTTCGCTCGCTCATTCGTTCCCCCGGCATGCTGTGCAGTCGATGCTCGTACAAAGCATTCCTCTGAGCTGGCAGGGCTGCTGTCATCCCCCGGAGCCCGCTGTGAGCAACCTGCTACTGCTGGCATGCTCTTGCAGAGTGATGTAATCCTGTGCAGATTTTATACCATCATCCCGATGCCAGACATTGTGTTGGCTCATGTTGTTTGCTACAATGTGTATGGCTCTGTATTTTTTTTTTTTCCAAATGATTTGAAATTTGGTCTGTGCTTGTCTTTCTGCTTCTGGGCTTTTCTGTTGGAGAGCTCTGAGATTGCTGTGCTGGCATCTGCGCAAGGCTATTGTTCTTCCTCTTGTACGTTCCAGCTGGGCTAGGTAACTTCCTCTGTTTCACAAATTCTAGTTGTTTTGTTAACGTTTAACCCAAGTCTTCCAGCCTTCCAATCTTCTGTTCCAGATCCAAACTGTCTTGCCTCATCCGAGTCAACCATTCAAAACAGCGAGCCCTAGACCAGTCAATCTTCTCCAGTGTTCCACCCTCTTTACCTACCCTCTGGTGAAAAGAGCTTTCTTACATGCTTCAATTCACTTTTACATTTTCATGTTCTGTACTACTCTTTCATGATTTACCCGCCTGCTTTCGTGAAACACTATCAAAGGTATTAAGCACTTCAGCTCCTTGCCAGAAACAAAAGCTGGGACCTGGCTGGTTTCCATTTTGCTGCAGCTGTAGTATTGTCACAGTTATTGTCTTCCAAGTACCCAGGCAAAATGAATTTTGTAACAAAAAAAAGGCAAAATACCTTCCATTAGCCTGACCTTTTACTGGCACCTCTCTCATTTCTCCTCCCGGATGAAGGTCAAAACTTTCCCCACCAATCCTCTGCAATTCCTGACATTTTCAGCACTAACGGACCAGGGTGCAGCTCCGCTGTCCCGCTCGGACATTGTCTTAGTTTCTTTTCTTCACTGTAGCGTTTGTTTGCTCAGCGATGACTCAGAATAGAAAAGTCTGAAAGAGGCCAACCTATTTTTTCCTCAGCCTGGTAAAGGTGCAGTTATCCACCCCAACAGGAAATTCAGGACTTCTTTTCAAATGAATGTTACAGAGGTATAGAGGCAAGAGAAGCCACAGTGCTGTGGTCAGTCTAGCATGTATGCGAGGTGACTTGGCCTAAATTAAATTAATTAAGTAGAGGTAAGAATCTTCCTTGAATTAAGTACACTGAAAAGAGAAAGGATTTTCAGACTGTGCTAGCAGGAAGGGTTTGCTCCTCATCCCGTGCCCTAAAAGCCCCGAGCACCGGTGGCAATAGCCTGGAGGGAACTCGCACAGGAATCCTCTCACCAGACCCGTGCTAAACCCTAACAGGTTAGAAAGGTGATTTGTTCAGACTCAAGGTGGGTAAATAACTTCAGATGCACGGCTTATACGTTGCTGAATGAGGCGATATAAACAAGCCAGCATTACAATTTGGCAGTCGCTGTGTGACGTGGGAGAACGCAGATGTTCCAGCTGTGTTTTTAAAAGACCTCACACACAGGGGGGTCTGAATATTGAGGAACACCGTGGAGATGACTGGAATCTCCCCCGCCTGTCTAAGCGCATTTGGACCTGGATCGGAAAAGCTCACTGAAGCAGATGTGCGCATTTGAGGATTTCAGATCTACCCTCTGACTGCAAGGTTACAGTGCTGACTCAACCTCCAGTTTGCTTCCTCTTGGATTTCCCCATCTTCAGATTTTTTCCCCTCTGTCTGTTGTAGGAGTGAGATGTTACAAAACGGAAGTTGAGATCCTTTTATAAACATTGCTTTTGAGTAAAATTCTGGATTAACATGGAGTTATAACATCAGATTTGTTGGTTATTAATTGTCAATAACTGAGATTTTTTTTTTTTTGAGGATTGACAGTGGTTTCTTGTTCCTGGCTGAAGGAGACACAAAATCTTGATTCTGTGCTATTGGCAGCCCTTTGGCAGCACTCATGCACCTTACTGTGATAATTCCCTTCTAGCAATCTGCTTTTTAATCCATTACTTTAAAGTAACAAAAAATCAGATTTGTTTAACTTTCAAGGAGCAACCACTGTGAAGTGATGAGTCTCCGTTTCCTCACCTCTGAACAGGATATGGAGAATGGTGCCAGAAAATTGTAATTTGGGACAATATCTGTTCCATGTAATATTCACAAGAACCTAAATCACACTTCAAGTGTTTCAGATGCTTTGTCTATTCTGTTAATAAATCCTTACGTGACTCCCATGGAATGACCTCCATTTGGGGAAGGAGAGGCAGGGCCACTTGCCTATAGCAGCACGGCTCATGGGTGGAATGAGGATTACGACACAGGATTTCCTGCCTCCCAAATCTCTGCCTCCCAAGCAGGTAATTACATACATACGAGTCACACCTCTTATAATTTCCTTATCTTTATTTATGAGCTACGATTCTCCTACTTAACTCAGTTGTACTTCACTGTATTAATTAGCTGCATTTTACAAAACAGCTCCGAGAAGTTTTTCATTTGCGTGTTCATGCAGTCAGCTCCAAGAAAGGTGTTAACTAAGCTTTTAACAAGGCTAGACAAAAAAACCCCAAAGCCCAATTACACTGTATTTAAAGGTGCTTACCTTTCTGCCAATCAAATATGGCAAAGCCACTTAATCACCCACAGCTATGAGGGCAAATTAGTCACAAAGAAAATTATAGCTGCACATATTGTTTGTGCTCAGGCAAGAGAACTGCATGCTTAAACAAAATGAACTTCAACACAGTTAAACGAAACTCACAGATTTTGTGAGTGAGATGCTTTTATATAAAGTGCTAAGAGGAAGCTGTATCTGTGCTCAGTTGTGGAGGAGGAGGAGGCCAGATCCTCACCTGAAACAAATGGATTTTGGTTCAAGGGAATGAATGGGTGAAGCTAGATTGACTTAATCCTTCTAAGGATATGCATCAAATTTTCTTATCACTCATAACCATGAAACTTATGAGACTGTCAACTCTGAAACTCATTATGACAGGTGGAGAGAGAATGGCTGTGTTGAAAGCAATCTTGCTTCCCCATTGAGGAAACCATTGGCCAGTTTTGTTAGATTTGTCACATTGTTTCGTTTTCCTTGTCATTGAACAAGTCTGCTCTCCGTTCCAGTCATGCAGTATTTTGTCATCTGGGGGTAGTGGGTTTATTTAACAATACCTTATCCTTTTGACATTTTATCCAACCCGAATTGCTTCACTGTTTCTGAGGAATTCCTGCCTCTGTCTCTGTCAAAGAAGAGGCAAATAGCAATAGGGATGTCAGCTGTGCACATCAAGACAATGGCTAGATGGTACTCCCCAGAATACCCAGAGATGTGAACGTAAAGGCTAAGCACAGAGTTTCTGTATACTTTCAACTATTTTGAACGTCTACAGGCACGGTCCGTTTCTTAAAATTAATCACTTTCTGACCTGCTGCCTCTGACCTCTTGTGATCTCCGCAGAGAAGAGCCGTGTTGGCTAGCTGGTCAGCGGTAGGCTTGCCCAAGAAGTTCAGGAAAACACAACAGGGCCATTGCTCTATCCTTTGTGTAGCT
>JANZLQ010000008.1:4795563-4807595 GCA_026212715.1 Elanus axillaris | reverse complement strand
CATATTACAAATAAGAGTAGTAATGCTTTATAGTTGGTTTTTTGGTATGAGTGATTGCCCTAGGTGAAGTAGGGCAGGGGTGATCCTACACAATACTGCAGACTGCCTTTTCCAAAACATATGAGTCAGCCTCTCTGGATAATAAAGTGCCTTTTATTATCTTTGGTGTTTTCTTTCTGAATCTCTGTGGCAAACTTGCCTTGCATTTTTTCAAATCTTTCTTTGCAATGTCAAGGCCTCAAAGCTTTTCCTTTGGAAAAATCAAAGCAGAGATTCTCAGGGAATATCTGGATTTCAGCCTCTGGGCTAAAAAGAAGACCACAAAATATAGCAAGTCTCATAATAAAATTACAGGATGCTGTAATACATCTGGGCTACTTTTTCATCTTGCAGTCTCTCCAGTGCTGAGGCAGAATGGCAAAGGCAGGTATTGAAACACACAGTGCTCCCAGCTTGTTCGTACATGTACTCCACACAATAATTCCATGCTCCAGGGCTGTCAGTCATGGTGAGAAAGATATATGTGTGTGTGTGTGTATATATAGCCATATACACACACATACATGTAAAAAATTTGAATCTGAATTCACATGAATGTGAAAGGAGAATCAAACCTTTACCTTTGCATAATTTTTGAGTACATGTCTACACAAGGAACGGTCTAAACAGAAAGGGAAATAAGTAGACTCAGCACATAACCTAGTCATGGGACTTAACAAGAGAGGAGAAATTCCCATATAGCCATCTCAGCTATTGACCCCGTATGCAGAAGAAATAGCCCTTCCGAGCACTACAGTCACGGGTCAGGGAGTGTTGGGGGCTGCGTGTGAAAGAGGCAAAACAGCTGGGCAGTACCGCGCCAGAGTGTCTCTCTCTCGTGTAAGGCCACGCTTCTCATGAAGGGAGTATTAACGAAGGTGATGGTGGAGTAGATGAGCAAGTGCTTTGGCCCCCTGAACCACCCGGACAAAGCCCCAGCTAGAGAAACGTTTGATTCCCACTTGTAAGCTTGCGTTGGAGAGCAGTCTTTTTGCCGTCATTGTCTTGTTCCCAGCACGTCCTCGGGATCAAAGCGGAGATGCCCGGATGCCCCTCGGTTTCTTTTATCACCTGTGGCTGCAGGATGGCACTGGCTGGCATCCATGTGTTCACATGCCTCAGCTTTCCTTCTCTCCATAATTCCTGTAAATGCCAACAGCACTATCTAGGAGCCGATGTGTCGGCTAGTGTAACACCCAGCATATCTCTTTGTTAGGCTTCCATTCCTCCTTCGTACGGGGTATTTTCTCCTGGTGCTTGAGCTTTGAGACTTAAAAACCCCGCTGTCCGGGGCTTGTGCACGCTTTCTCTTCTGAGGAAGCCCTTCAGAACAGTAAGCATTTAGGATCCTTTTTTTTTTTATCTGGGTGAATACCAAACCCTCGGTTAATGTAACACCTCAAAATCCTTCCTGAAATGGAGATCATGATCTTGATTCAGTCACTCTTGAGTTTATTGTTCCTGAATCCCTATGTAAGTCCTTCTCTGTTTATGAGTGATCTAGTGAGATTATAAATCATTTGTTTGAGACTGCTCATCCACTGCTCCAGCACACATTCTAGTCAGGATTGATGACAAGTGTCTGAGAGAAATAAATACTGCTGGTCGGTGAGCACAAGTTACGAGAAATTCCACCAAAGGTGTTTACATGAAGGAAAAGCCTGACACGACGAGTGCTAGAAAGGTGCTGTGTACCAAGTGATGGCATCGAGTCTGTTGCTGGTTTTTTGTGTGCAGAAGTTATTCTGTGTTGGGTTACGCTCTACTTCAGGACAGCTTTTCCTGCAGGATAGGAAAGTCCATGCAGAGGGCAGGTATTAAACAGTTATTAAACTCTAACTGTGTCTCATACCTATTGCACAAGACTTTCCGCAGGGAGACAAGCTTTAGGAAAAGGTCACCTGAAGAGGGTGGATGAGGCATTTGGCCCCTGGCACTTTTGTCACACAACGTGTGAGGCCACAGCTCCGTTTACAGTCTTTTGAGCCCACATAATTTAATTAGGCTCCTCTCTTGCCATGAAGCAGCACAGCTGATTGAAAGCCTAGGTGTGTGTGCAAAGAAACTGGCAGAGCCATAGTAGCAGCCAGCTCTCTCACGCTTGGGCAGTGGGAATATGTGGAATCAATCCACCACATTATGAGTCCTCTCAGAGCATGGCAGAGACAAAATAATCCCCGCTGGGTCAGGAGACGGTTTGGTTATGAAAGCAGTACATCTGTCAGCAAATATTCCTAGGCGCAGAAGTGATTTATTGGGCAGGCTACCTTGTTTTTTTATCATACCATGAATAAAAGACCAGACACTCACTTGTGCGCTGTGATTTAAGGGGGTAGGGTTATTGGTCCGTCAACCTTTGTAGGAGACAGGAACATCTGTTGTTTAATCATCCCCTCAAATAGACAGGTCAAAATCTAGAGTTCCTTTCAAACACACATTTTTTTGCTTGACTAAATTGTTATTTGTAAATATATTCAAATCTCCCTCACTCCTTGGATCCGTGGGAAAGCCAGACAGGGTGCGGACAGAGGGATCGTAATTGCTGTGGTCTAGCCAGGACAACATTAGCACCTGGGTTTTGACAACATTGCCTGTTGGTTCTTACAAATTCAGCTTTCCTGCTGGATGTGACAGCCCAGGAAAAGAGAGAATACTGCACCTCCACCTTTACCTCTGCCCACTATGAAAGTCTACTTGATTTTTTTCCACACTCTAATTAAATCCTTGAAGGTCTTCATTCAGCAGTGAGTAATCTACTACCCATTTGGCTCTCAGTTCTGTTTTTAAAGGTCTAAACCACTCTTTGTCTTGAATCCAGGCCAATGCCTTTTTAATTATAGCTATGTCCGAGAAGATCATCTTGGTTGTTACTATATCAGCAAGACAAAAATGAAGAAATACAATACGTGATGAAAGACACACACCCTTTATAATTTTCCATCTTGATCAAGTGTTTCTCAGGCCTCACCCTAAATTCTTGCCATAGGTGGTTACACAATGTCATTTGAATGAAGTGATCCACTTACTATTTTCTTCCTTGAGCTTCTTTCAGAGAAGAGAGGAGCCAGGTTGCATGCCCCCTGGATTTAGAAAGTATTAGCCTTTTACCTGCAAAGAACTTTGAAACTTCCTTAAGAGTGCTTGTAGTAATCACCAAAACACACTGGTGAGTCATCAAATTTCAGTTCAAAGTCTATATAATCGAATTTTAAATTATAGTGGGATTTGTTCCAACAGAGCACAAGTAGCTCTCTTGCCATTTTCTGCTCGTATCAGGCAAGGGTTCATTCTCTTAGGCTGAAGCGGCTGATGGGGCTTTTCTGCATGTGTCGTTACTTTTGATTACTATGAAATAGCCACCTGATGATCAGTCCAGCTTTCCATTAAACACTTTCTGTGACAGAAGCACCCATATTAGACAAAATTACTTTTTAAACTGGGGGCTTTTTTGCTGGAGCAGTACACTGACCTCTTTAGCTGGCCTCCCAGCACCTCCTTAGTTTAGCTCACAGATTATGTATTGTGTGTATTGTGGTTGTGTATGTGCACGTACACAGAATATTTATTGACAAGCACTCCCCAAGAAAAGTTGCTTACCTGCACATTATTTGTAGGGTTTTGCCCTGTGTTGCCTACACGCACACACACTTAGGAGGTCCTATAACATTTGGGTTTTACAGAGGGAGGACATTTTTTGCACCTCTTTTGTACCTTGTATGGAGCATGAGGGTACTCAGGATACAGGACACCCTAGCTAGACAGTGCAGCTCAGAAAACCCTTTTGCTGCAGGAGCTTACAGAAAAAGAGACCCTATGGATACAACATACAAGGCAATCAGAATTCTTCAAGATAATTCAGCAACTCTTCTTTTACTCTTTTTCTTTACCTTCATTTTCTCTTTCATTTTTTTTCTTTCTCTTTTTTTTTAAGTCATCATCCCACCCTGCACAGACCACCTGGGCTCCATCCCATGGGTGTCACCTTCCTTGTCAATCCCCCTCGCCACATCTCCTCCTCAGAGCTTTTTACGGATTCCTCCTCTGCCAGTAGCAGGTTTAAGACCAGCCAAGTTGCGTAACCCCAAGTGTGCCTCTGTTTTTTCCCCAGTCTCTTGCTCCACCCCATGCTAATTCTGCACATTCCAGCCTTCCCCTCGGACCACTCCCTTCCTCTCTCTTTTTCTTCTCTCCCAAATATCTTCTTTCGTGCTGTCACCATCCACGGAGAGCGAAGGCGGCCTCCCACACGATGTTAGCTATGCATCCTCCCGCTCCCCTCTCAAAACACAGCAGGAGCGCCGCAGAGACCCATCTGTTCCCTGAATCATCCCGGCTGTGACGGGCACTTTCCATCTGGCCCAGCTCACTGCTGTACTGACTGCGGTTTGGAAGTTTAAAGCGCATCCATCTGCGCCAAACCCTGCTGAAAACACAACAGGACTCCCGCCGTCGAATTCCGGGCGCTTTGAATCAGGCCATAAATCATCTGGGGCTGACGTGCTCTTTTTCGTGGCGATTTTTTTATCTGTCCTGTTTTACAGTGTAATGTACTGACACATCTCAAGTGTTGCTTCAAATGCAGGTACTTAAGCCCCAAATTGGTGCTTTTCCTGGACACCGTGTCTTTTTACACAGTGACCTTCAGTGAAAACAGTTTACCTACAAGCAATGTCTGGGGTTTGTGTGACATCAAAATGCGGCCTAGGATTAAACAAAGGCTTAATTTTTGCCCCCAAATGTACCTGTTGCCAGCAAGATCACTGACACTGAATTCAGCTTGCAAGCTACTTCTCCTGCATATACATACCAGTTCTTGCTGATATTGATGGATAATATGTTTCAATCGTTCATTACTGAGCCCCCAACCATGCTGTTGTGGAAGGACTAACCTCACTGAAACATGGAATTGAAGCCACAGGAAAATGACTGGAAATACTCTCTTCTCAATATACTTCCACATATAAAATTAATCAAAAACAACATCCTGCCCAGTATTCTTGAATTAAACCAATATTTGTAATAGTAATTTTTTGTCACCTGTGTGACATGGCTTGTGTTGTAAATACATACTTACTGGTATGTATACTTAGAGACCAAATAGCTACTTAAGGAACAACTGTTGCAGCAAATGCGCTTCTGGTATGTACAAATGAGCTTATTGACTTTGCTGGTTTATTTTTCTCCTACTTGAAAAGCCTGCTAACTTAGTTTACAGTAGGGACAAAACAATAAACTTGGGTTTCAGTATGAACCGATTTAGTATTCCATTGTTATTTCTTGACATGATTAACATGCCAAAAATGGCCTTAATGCAACCTTCAGTGCAACTGCCAGATGAGTATATGAGCAGTAAGACATCGCTGGACTCCAGCCGCTGGGCACAGCCGGTTGCCCGTGCCCCCGGAGGAGTCTGTGGCAAGAGCTCCGGCCTGTGCCTGTAATAATAGTAAAAGATTGACGTTGCGGTTTAGATGCCCCTTCAAGTAAGGCCTTCCAGTTCCTCCTCTCCCGATGAATTCCTGCTTGCTGCCTCGTTTTCCCTGCGTGCAGGCGCATTTGCTGGAGAGGAGCCACCGAGCCGCCCGAGAGCGTGGAGGCACAGAGCTCAGGCCGGTCTGTCCAGGCTGAAGGCAGCGCCCAAAAATCCCTCAGGAACTTCAGCATCCAGATATTTTGGCGTTCACTTCAAAAATTACGATGGCGTGAAATGTCGGCGCTTGTTTCTCTGGTTTAACACCCCAGTCAGGTCTGTCCTGGGAGCTCAGTGGAAAACCTACTTCACCGTTGTGCCAGCTGACTGGAAAATGGCACCGTCCTCCCTCCTGGGTGAGGAGAGGAAGAGCCCAAAATGGCCGCCGAGTGCAGGTCCAGAACATCACCTTCAAGCCAGCAAAGATTTCTTTGCCGCGGGCGCCGATTTCTGCTACAGCTGGCCCCACGAACACTGGTTTTTGCAGTGCCCCCAACCGCAAGGTATAACATACTCTAGGTATTTCTAAAAAAATCTTGAAGTATATTAAATTGTGCTCAGCAAGAAAAACAAGAAATACTTCCTACGTGCAGAGAAGGGAGCTAATAGAACAGTAAGGATCCCAGCTTTTGCATTTAATTAGTTTTATATTTCCATTTGAGACTAGATCGAATCCTCAGTTTTAGAAATCTCCCTAGCATAACAGAGCTTGTAGCAGCAAACAGAAAATGGAAAAAGTATACACACTGGAAAAAGTATAGCATAGGGTCAAGAATAATTGTAACAAGCCGTATTTTTTGTTTCTAATAGCTCCGCTGTATTTAAATGTGATTTATCCACACATGGGTTGGGTTTTTTTACAATAGTTCCTCTTTCTGGTAATGAAGACCAGTTTCATTTTCTGATGGCAATTTAAAGGCCTCAGCTGGGCAAAATTTTACATTTCTGTATGACATAGTTTTCTGGCACCTAACTTTGCTATTACTAACACTTTTAGAGGAAAAAAGAAAGCCTGGGAATGCTTATTTCCTGGAGGCATACATACCCCTGTTGCAAATACCGTGCAAGTACTCTTCTGGTGTGAAGATTCTTCAACTTTCTGCAAGTTATTCTGAGGGATCATTGTATTTCAATAAAATCACAGGAAAAAAACCACCCTCTGGTATAGCTAATTAGAGTTGGGGGGAAAAAAAAGACAAGATACTTCCTTCATGCTTGAATTTAAATAAATCAAATAATACAAATAAGATAATGGCATTTGGGGAGAAGAACTGCTTGAAGCTTTATTTTTTTTTTTATCTCTTAGCAGTGTTATGCTACAGGCCTGATAACATCATGATGTGGGTGGCCACATATTTCCTTAAACACAGATTTGCCTCTGAGTGTAAATACAGGCATTTAATAAGCTTTGCACTGTGCAGAGATACACAGATAGGACTACAATACAGATGTGAAGCAAGAGGAGAGGGATATCTGAGAAATATCGATAGGCATCAGGGAGGAAAAAAATCCTTTGAATACCCCTATAAATATCTTCTAAAATCTGATTTTCAGAACAGGCAGTTTCAGCATAGCCATACCTGTGTGGAACAATGCAACTTGTTTTCTGCATTTTACAGGCTTAATTTTTTTGCTCTCGCTGATGGTTATCTTGGGTAATTTAGCATATACTCCAGATCACAAAGGTACTCTTTGACATAAATTCAGTCTGAAATAGATGGCTAGTGCTTGATCTCTAGTATGCATAAAACAGTACAGATGTGCAAGTATGTTGCATTATGCAATGCTATACATAATATTTTGCCCTCCTAATGGATTCCTTAATTGGGTCTTCTGAGCACTATCCTTAAATTTCATCATTTTATTGATGCTTACTGATGATGTTTTGCAATTTACCTTGTAGAAACTAATGCCCTTCAGATAAGCGATCTAAAATCCAGTGACAGCTGCTCAGCCAAGGGCAGCAGAACCAGTATATTTTTAATTCTCACAAGAATGAGGTCTCACTTGAGTCAAAAGGAACATGAACGTAGAACATTAAACATAAAAACTGAGATCAAAATCAACAATTAAGAAACATCAGAATCAATTTGCCTATCGTAAACTTGTTTTCCTAATATGTTTGCATTAGGATCTAGTTCCTGGCTATGCTACCATATGTTCTTGTTTTTCACAGGACCTCAACCTTCATTGAAGTAAATAGCCTGGCTCCTGTGACAAAGAATTTAAGGATGACAACTTTAAAGGGAGTGTTTTACAAGTATTTAGAGCCAAAGCTGCTGATCAAGTGCTTGGTGCTGCCCCTGAACACAGAGATGCCAATGTCTGGGTGCATGCGGTGTCAGTGCCTGGGATCATGTGGTCGACTGTTAACAGAGAAGCAAGAGTTAAGACTTTCAGCGTAAAACTGTCAGCATGTATGTTCAGTCCACAAAGATACAATGCAAAGAAGAAAGCAAGGTTGCCTCCACAGGTCCAGACAAGTACTTTTCTTCTTGTGCTTCCTCTCTGCATTTCTGCAGGATGCACTGCAGCGTTGTTCTCCTCTCACCCACATTTGAGGGGCATGGTTTGAATCTAGAAGGTGGCAGATGCAGCATTTTTCTGGTGACTTGCTGGGACAAAATAAGAGACTCTTGTTGGAAGGTGGTTAAGGCTTGAATTAGGCACGGAAAGGCCCTGGCTGGGCATGGAGGCGAGCAATGCAAAGAGCGGGAGCTTGTGGCTGCTGGTAGCCACCAGCTGGTGACTCGGCTCAGCTCCAGATAAGCCAGTCCCTTAACCACTGTACTGCCATTGCCTCCCATTCCAGGGTTCTAGCCAAAAAAACAAGATAGTGCTGTTTGAACTGAGTTACTGAAGCAATAGTTACCCCCATATTTGTATTACTAGACGTCAATATGGAGTTCAGGTTTAACATGGTGATTGAAGTTTTGCAAAACATTTAATTGAAATGGCTAGAACCAGAACAAATGAAAAACTTTTGAACACTCTTAACATTTTTTATAATAGTATGATGCAAAAGCAATTGGGGAAAAAAAAAAAGAGATAAAACCTAATAGTCTTGCCATTTCTTCCATTAAATTACCTGCCTTTGCACACTTCTTTAGAACTTAAGATACACCTAGAAGTTTCTCCTTTAGCCACTCCATGCTCCTCACATTAGCTGTAAGCTTACCAGCTTTACATGGAAAGAACTAATCTAGAAAATGTTCTGTATCTTCTAGCTAGAGTAAAAAAATAAAAATCTGTGTAAGAAAATGAACCCACTACAGCTTAAGAGGACAGCAGGTCTGCTGCAGTACAAAGCTTTATTCATTTTCTGAGAGAAAATCTCTAATTTTGGAAAGGCACAGGACAAATCAGTCTGATTTCAGCCCAGTGAATCTCTGCCTTCTGCCCTTCCTCCTGTTCCCATGCAGGCTGCTATCAGCAAGCTGCACTGTCACAGAAGTCTCCTCTGTAGGGTATGTATGGCACACAGCTTCTTTACAGTCTTCTGTAACTGAAGACAAGGGTTGGAAACTGTAGGGAGAAGTTACTGAAATAATTAAATTAAACATTAACCTCTTTTCAGGTATCTGCCAATATTTTCAGGTAATTATAACAACTGCAGGTGCTACTATGAATGTCATGGAAACCCCAAACGTCAAAGAGACTAGACTACCTGCCATTAACCTGCAGAATCATTAACCTGCACTGAACTAAGACAGAAAATTCCTGAGCGAGGTGTTACATTTCCACCCTGTTTTACTCTGCCATTATCCTTCCTTCTGTATGGCAGGGGAGCATCTGACTGTTAAGAGATTAATTAGTAATTAGGAGTTGGTTCAAAACCATCACAAGTTCCGAGAAGAAAGCAACCTAATCATGTTAGAAAATAGCTAGAAATATAAACTCCAGTCTCCTGGGATTTTCTTTTGAGTAGGAAATTTAAATAACTTTATTTTAAACATGCCAAATTGACCCCACTAACTAGATGTAATAAACAAATGGAGATATTTAAGCTGACATTTGAACAGTGTCAAAGCCTTCTAAGCTTGTTCTGAGTAGATTAGTAGATAAGTGCTAGCTTTCCTATTCTGGGATATGTTCCAAGGCAAGTATGAGGACTGATGATTTCATTTAACTCTAAAAGGGACAACACTGTATATTAAAAGAATGCAAATAATTTGCATAATTCTTATGACAAGCTACCAGTTGACACTGATGGCATTGGGATAAAAAAACCCTCTCTGCTTGGCACTATATCTGAGGGCAAAAACTACGTTTCCTCTACCGTTCAATCAGTATGTGAAACCATAATTATTAGCATGGGGTACGTAGCTTCTCAAAACCACATAGTGTATCTCATCTGATCTAATCTTAGAAAAACTGACTTAATAAATCTTTTTTGAAACAAGGGATATCATTATATGTTTCAAAGACTCAGTAATACATTTGTAGACTTAAGTAAGACAGTGGCAAACAAATTCAGAGCCAGCTCCCTGTATCCCAGCAGTACTGACAAATCTGAAAGTATTTTGGTATGTTGTTGGGAGAAGCTTGCCAGCTATTGCTACTCATTCAGTTTTGCTGTATCTGTCAGCGATAACAAGTCCACAGAGCTGCTTTCAAAACAGCTTTTAAATATTTGCCCAAATGCATCCTTACTCAGCAAAATACATGCAGAAGTCTCTAGGATGTGTAACGATTCCGACTTCAATCCAATTCCAGCACTCAACGTTGCAGAGAAGAATCCCTCTAATATGATTGATTACCTTGTAGGACATCAGTCTAGGGAAATCTTCAAAACTGAGCTTATAAAACAGAACAACACTAGTTCTTGGCCATCAGGACTGTAAACCTCTAAATTAATGATTGTTCTGCCACTCCATTCTGTGTGACTGCGAAAAGAGTGATTAATTAATCCACGAGTACCTCATTAGATCCCTAAAGCTTCAGGAGGCACCCAAGCTTTTCCCCATCAGGTTGCACACTGGAACTATTACAAGCTTCGCACCACATTATTTATCTTCCCTTTCCTTAGAAATGAGGGTTGCCAGCAACTTATGTATGATTATATGCATTCAGCAGCATACTGGCAAGACAGAGTTTGCATATGTAACATACAGCAGCCAGAGCCACATGCGTTTGAAAGAAAGGAGAATTTCTGTAGCAAACCAATTCTTCCAGCTGTGCTTTAACATAAAAGAGTAAGCCATTTGTCTGTAGCCAAAGACAACGTACATGATGGGTTTCCTGCTGTGAATCCAATCTTTGCTGAGGAAAGAACCTCAGCCTGGGAGAGTCAGGATTTCCAATGCACTGTCTCTTTGGTTCTTCCTTCTGTGTAGTGTAGACATACCTCCTGCTCTGTGAGCTGACTGTGAATCCTGAACCTTCCTGACTGCAGGCCCTGTACAGAGTGGACAAGTGAGTGACAGAAATCTGAAATCAGTGGTGGGAGCCAGATATTTTAAAATTACACACTGACATACTGAACTTTGCTTAAGTCTTTGTGGACCCAGGCATGAAGTCTTTTTATGTCCCCTTGGCGGTGTTAAGAGATTTTGTTTACAAAGATTCAGGATCTTCACATTTACAAGTGCTACTTAATAGTTACGCTTGAATGTCATTATTAAAAGGCATTTGAAGGTAAATATTAAAAGGCTTTCTATGGAATCTAACAAATTCATGACTTGCCTAAAAAGTTTTTACTATTAGTGGCCTGTTTAAAACTTGTTACCTAGCTGACAAGTCACATTTTCCAGTTCCAGAGTGACATTTGTTCTCAGTCTTGTACTGCGGCAAATGAAGCGTGACTGTGAGGCCCTCAGTTCTGGCAAGCACACAAACACAGCGCACAGACCTTGTCCTGTCTCTTCCCAACGTTCACATCCGTGATGCAGAGCAGAGCATTGTCACCTGTAAAATGCCTAGCACGACTTATTTCAGTAAACTCTGACTTCACTTGCAAATGCCATTGAAATTTGGTGCCCGAAAAATTTCTGCCTTATACCGCTATTGGTCTGAAATTGGGAATTTGGCTCACCTTGTACGAGGTGCCTTCCGTGTTGGTAGAGAACTCGGTGTCTAACGTAGCGTTACAGCCAGTGCTGATCAGTTTGGTACAGTC
Organism: Elanus axillaris; assembly: GCA_026212715.1. NCBI lineage: Eukaryota > Metazoa > Chordata > Aves > Accipitriformes > Accipitridae > Elanus > Elanus axillaris. The sequence continues at coordinate 4,795,968 of JANZLQ010000008.1, read as the reverse complement.
GGTGGAGCCTAGGGAGCAATTAATTTCACCCTAAAGCGGACACCTTCATTTGGTCACCTGAAAAGCTCTCCAGACTCCACTGCCTGACTGACTATGTCTCCGTTAGCTGTAAGGAGAGCTTACCCACGGCTCCTAAGCCGGCACTTACCTCGTGGACTCCCAAAACTAGGGCGAGCCTCTCGCAGGTTTCCAGCACGCGAGGAGTCAAGCTTCCCCAAGGCACCTACAAATTGCAAATTTAAATCATATTTATAAAGACAGAAGTAATTAGGCATAATATGCGTAGGCTAACGTACCTTTTATCCCTGCCTGGCTACTCCCCGAGCTTCCAAGCGCCCTTCCCTGTACCTCAGGGCCTGCGGGCACCCTCTGACAGGGCCAGCCACCAGGAGCAGCTCCCCCCCC
>JANZLQ010000008.1:4748185-4794674 GCA_026212715.1 Elanus axillaris | reverse complement strand
GGGGGTGTTTTGCAGATGGATCTGGTGACACTGTACTTGATTTGCAGCTCCTGATTTTTTTTAAATTTATTTTTTTTTCTCCAGTAATAGGTACTGTAGAAGAACAACCTTTTGGTGGCATGTGTCTGTGTATAATTCTGTGAGAAAGAAAGTGGGGTGAAGCATATCCTTGTTTGGCTGAATGGGTGGAAAGCCAGTCAGTATTTAAAAGTTTCTCCAAGATAGGTCTATCAGAAGGAGGAGTGGAAAACTGTAGTCATAAGAAATGTATTTGTGCTAGGAGAAAAAAAACCTAGACAAGATGCCATTCTGCGAAAAGTAAATGTTTTACCTTTTTTTTTTCTTTTCATTTTTTCTTCTTGAAGACTTGTGCAATGTACACTCTTACTGAACTCAGCTGTTGACCTAAAGTGACGTTTCACAATAAGACTTGGCTGGTACTGGTGCACTGACGAACTCTAGTAGAGGCACAGATTTAGGTGGCAGTGACGTACGCTCACCTAGTGCACAACTGTGGCAGTTTAAGATGTCCCTTTGCCCTCAGACTTCTGTTTCTGCCTTTGCAGCAGCAGTGTCTGCTGCAGTAGCAGCAGGTATGTAGGATTCAGCCACTGGTGTGCAGAATCTGATGCTTTAGGCAGCTAATGAATCAGTGCCTGGTGTTGCATCAGGGAAGCATACGTGTGTGTCCATGTTCTGTTCTGCCCCTGGGTCTTGGGAGCAGTAACCTCTGGCAGAAGGGCAATACCAAACAATTGTTGGGGCACAGTTGGTGGATAAATGGACCCATATCAGAGACCCTAGATAAAATAACCAGACACCTGGTTCAAGAGTGATAAGAGTGATCGTGCTGGGTGAGACTGAAGGCTCCTCTAGCCTGGTGTGCCATCTCTGACAGACTTCTTAACATCTATAACGTTTGGTTAAAGCCATATCACAATACCATTTGGTAAAACTTAGTAATACTAAGGTCTTTTTAGTTATGTGTATCTCGGGTAATTTTAAAAAGTGACCCAGTTGTTGATTATATTCCTAGTAGATGAATGGCTTTAGCATCTTCATAGATGTGGTGGTAGAAATGTCAGAGGCTACTGTATTCTTTTTGCCTTGTTTTCATAATTACTTTGTTTTCAGTCCTTTCTGCAGAATTCCCCTCTTTAACAATGGGAAAACAAACAAACAATAAATGACCCCAGAACTCTACTACATTTTGGTAATGTGATTCTTACTGGGCTTCTTATGGAAAGTGCTTTAACAAGGGTGCCAGAGACACCCTTGTCCCTAGTTTTACGGAAGCAAGTCTGGGTTTGGCCTACTCACCTTTTTAAAAACTTCTTTTTGATTTTGAAGCTCCTTAGGAGAATCCAAATAATTATTTAACTCATTCGAAGTCTTTTAGTTCTTGTAGATTCTCTTAGTTAATCCTTGAAATTTCATTTAATACTTTTCTGAAAAAGGTAGGAGAGTAGCCAGTGGCTTGCAGTGGCAGCAGTTACAGCTGGTTATAAACATTTTGCTCCATCTGGTGATATTAATCTAATGAAGGTTGATATAATCTTGGATGAGGATATTATTGTCCATGTTCTCTGAACTCTTTGGTTTTTATTTCTTCTGCTAATTTCAGAATAAACCAAAATAAATAACAATGGACTATATCGTATAATTCCAGGAGATTGTGGAAACAATATAAAGATCCATTTAATAGTCTGTGTTGTCATTAGAGGTCTGAATGAGAGAAATAACTCAAGAATCCTTATGTTTTATTTGGTACAGTACATAGATCAAATTCATAATCAGTGTCCTACGAAGCCTATGTCCTTTTGATTGATACTGCATTAGTCCCTTTTCCCCTTCTTGCATCCTGTCTTCTCCGTGTTTCTAGGCTGCCTCTCTTGATGTTTTGATGAAAACAAAACTCTTCTTTTAAACTACAGGGAGATGGACATGATTAGGATATTTTCTTGCTAAATATGCATTTTAAACTGTTCTTTGACCCTCATCACATAGAATAATTTAATCAGAATATTACGTTTTGGATGTTTTTCATCACATGCTATTCCTCTTGCTGTACAAATTCATGGAACTTTGATTGACTCTGTAGTCAATTCTGTCTTTTGTTATGTCCCAGACATGGTAACTGTACATGCTCAAGAGAAGATAGCTTATAATTCAAAAAAAAGCCTGTGTGCTTGCTAAAATTAAGTTATTGTTTAATATTCCAAACATTTAATATGACAAAATGTGGTAGAAGAAATGACTGAAGTTTGGTAGACTGATGTACTGTTTCTAGGAAACGTGGGAGGAAGACACTATACTGTAGCTTCCTTCTAGCACAATTCATTTATAGCATTTATTTGGGAAAAATCTTTGGCTGCATGCATTGAAGAAAAGCTTGACCGAGTAAATGAAAAACTTGAGTATTTTTATTGCATCAATAAAAGGAGTTCAGCTATGTATCTGTTTGTGCAGATTACCAAGTAGCTGCATTTCCAGATTTCTAGACCAAGAACACTGTCGGGTTTGTTCAATCTGAATGCATTTTGCTTTTGTATTACAAGGTGGCCCTGACATACAACAGATTAAGTTTAGCCTCAGCTAAGCTTTCCTGAAGTCCACTTATCTACTGTAGCTGTCCTGATTGTTATTGCTCTTTATTCAGGGCAAGGTTGTTGTTGCCTTTTTTACAGTCAGTTGATAAAACAGTCTTAAAAAACATCATCTAGATTTAGCCATAGATAGACCCTTTGGCTGGTTTTGTTACATTGATCTTTGCTTGGTTGATGGCCAAATTTTATTTCTGCTAATATACCACTAGTATGCTGAACAAACAATATTTTTCAAAGCAAGTGCAAACTATTTCTGTATTACTTGCTGTGAGCTGACTTTGTGGATCACCTCTGTACTACGGGTGCCAGTGGATGCTAAGCTATGATACGTGGCTACACAGAAAATTTCATTTCATGTCCTGGCTCCATAGTTCAGTGGGGTGGATATTATCTTCATCTAAGGAATATTCAAAACTTTTGAGTTCTTTACCACAGATCCAGCTTCAGGTATTCCTCCTAAGTTTGACCACTTCTGTTGAAATTAGATTTTCTTATAAGTAATGCTGGAATAGCTGAGCCTGTGTAGTGAAGTGCTTGACCTTGTCCATGTGCCTTTTAAGGAGACGTCTCATGACTTTGAGCACTGCAGTTGAGGTCTTACATAAAGTGTTTCTCCAGTATTTCTTATCCTATTTTAAGAGTTTCCTGGTATAAATTCCCCGTCCTACTTCTCCTGTTCAGTACTCTTCAAAATCACATGCATAGGCAGAGAGGTTCTTGAAAAGTGATGTTATAAGAGACATACATAAAAGCAAACCCCTCCAACAAACAAACGGTCCAACACTGGGTGCATGTGAGCCAGTTCAGGCAGGTAGGTCCTTTGCTAGGACTGATACGTTGAATTCCAGACAGGCAGTATCAAGTGTAGCAGATGATGACTGTGTTGGGAGCTCGTAGCACACCCACTCGGTGCATGACACACAGTTTTGGATGAGGAGATGTAAAAATAAACGTACCTGGTACATGTTACCACCATGAGATATGGAAGTCAGCAAACAGGGAGGAACATCATTTAAAAAGACAAAATCAGTTTGCCCTTGTTAGGGGAAACTGTTTCTCTTATCTGGAATATTGGAGGAGCTGGTATGCCCTGGGGGGAAGACAAAGGCAATTACTTTGGATGGTAGGAAGCACAGCACAGGCATACTCAAATGACTTAGCAGGACGCTGATCCAGTTGAGTTGACTTGTAAAACAATATTGCAGTGTGTCCAGGAAGCAGGCTGCAGCACCTGGGTGTAAGGAAGTGCTTCAGAGGTGGGTTGTGGTGCTGAACCCAGACTGGTTTCTTGTGTTGCAGCCTGCTGGCAACTTGAGTCCCCTGAAGAATACTGCTGAAACACTTCAGTAGCTCCGCAAAGGCTAGTGTGTGTGCATGAAGACTGACACTGGGCTGTCCATTTGATTTATTGTAGTGGTGCTTGTTCACCAATGTGCTGCATCCCAGGAGCAAAGTATGATATGCAGGAGGCTTTCCATTATAAGATAGCAGGGCCTTTCCAACAACGTAAACCTGTAAGAATAACACCAGACTTGTCTGCAGGTGTTGTAATATCTCCTCCCAATATTCTTCATGCTATGTGCAATACCGCACTTATGTATAGTAGGAAAGCCTGTTAGAGCTAGTCTTTATTAAGGTAAAATCTGAGTCTGTGTTTTAAAGCCTATCCGCTTGCTACATCTGGAAAATATTTGGCTGCTTTGCCTACTACACACAAGCTACTTCTTGTAGTAGTAGGGAGTAGAGAGTCCTTTGAACTTGCGTGCAAGCAGTTCCCCTGATGCAACTTCGGCTTTTACCTCTCCGTGAACCCTGTAGTGCAGTGCTAGCCATTTGTTACAAGATCCCCAAGGCAAGAAGGGAACGCTGCGCTCCTCTGCTTGCATAACCTGCAAGGCTGAACTGTGTTGTGCCTGGGTGTCAGGAAAATAATAAAGGTATGTAAGTTGATGCTTTGTGGCACAGCTGAAGGAAAAATGAAATATGTGTGGAATATATCAGACTTCTGTGCACAACAATATTATGCTGTACAGTACTATATGGGAAAACAAATTAGCTTGCACATCAGCATGCCACAGTGCAACCTGGTTCAAAATATTACCTTGAGTCTTTGGAGCAGCATAGCCACACCAGTTCAATTAGCCATGCATTGAACGCCACAAAAATGTGGTTATTCTGCTGCTGCTGCGGAGCTACCTCATTTCAAGCTAACATGGGGATCTCCACAGGGTGTTGTGGTGTAGCCATACCCAGTATTTCTGACAGTGGATACTAATAGTACTATGGTAATATGCTCTGTGGTTGGGAGGAAGAAAAGGCTGCTCGACGAGGTGACCGTTTTTTGTTAACTTCAACCCTTTTCACTTTCTTTTCATGTGTTCCTTTTATAAAAAAAGTTTTTCTTCTTTTTTTTTTTTTTTTTTTTTTTTTTGCAGCTGCTCATTCTTTTGTGGTTTGTGACTTAGGCTAAAACCAGCAGTTTTCTAAACAGTAAATGTAGATGTAACTGGCTTGATTGAAGTCTTACCAGCACCTGTTAAAAATTTAAAGATTTAAAGCACAATCACAGTTGGTTTCTTTATTGACTTTCGGAATATATATACACTAATGTTCTTTACCTCTTTACCTCTCAGCTTCTGCATTAAGTTTGATGAAAAACTGTTCCTGCAGTGATACTCTGCTTACTGTGTTCACTGGCAGGCATCACGATGATTAACCACCAGAGTACGCTGTGAAGTGACGGTCTGAACACAGGATCCCCTTCCTGTGTCTGTGCTCTGCGTCTAGACCAGGGACACAAGCTGTTTTCCTGACCTAGAATACTTCATTCAGTCGTGTAATACTTTCAAGAAGGAGTAACTTCACTGCTTTTGCAGGGTCCTCTGGCAGCGCATGGTTTTTTTCAAAGGATGAAGTATTAGAAAAATACTTATACTGGATTGAACAAACTCTAAAAAAACATCATATGGTTAAATTCCATCCTACCAGTCAGCACGCAGTCTGCTGGTATCTTCCAGATTCCTCAAGCGGTATTACATGTGTCTGGATCTCGTAATCCTCCCTCCATGGCACGCTGTCGTTTGTTCTTGGCTATTGTTCAGGACTCTGTGTGTGGTTTTAATAACAACAAGCTTTTACTCCTCAGATCTGGTAAGGTTGCTCCAGTCTCCCAAAAGCACAAGTTGGAGTCTAGGAAGCACTTAAAAGTTACTATTGAGATTCACATATCAGACAGTGGGCTTTATCGACCATTACAGTAAGGGCAAGCAAGGTTTCCAAGCATTCAGGAGGAGGTGTTCATGCTGTTTGATGTGTAGCAAACTTGCATCTGATGGGAGAATAGTAGGCAAGAGTCCCTGAAAACTCTGACCGTTTTGAAATGTTACTGTTGGTTGGTGAACCTCCTGCAGGTTCTTGGACAGATCTTCGAATACAATAGATGGATATCTGCATGATGCCTTAATGCAGGAAAAACAACCACCCAAAATACAGATTCTGTCACTGCATTTGGGAAGTACTCTGCATTCAGATGTGCATCAGTTATGGTTTAGAAGACTCACAGATCTTGTGTATCAGCATTAAAAAATGGTTCGTGCATATTTCATGCCCTTATAGTATCTCCCAGCAGTTAATTGTCTGTATGAAAGTGGCGTGTCTGCCTCATAGCAGCTGGGTTTGGGAAGTTTGCAGATGATAGTAGAAAAAACACAGCATGTTTCGTCTGCAGCTGTGGTGTAAGCTCAGTAGGGATCCCCACAAAAAATGTCCTGAGCTAATTTGAGCTTCTTGCAGCCACTGCTCATCAGCTGATGCTGAGGCCCTCTCCCAAGTCAACACTTAAAGTCTCAGGCCCGGAACAGCAGTCCAGTGGGTGAAGCTGTTCCCCAAAAACCCCTTCTGAACCTAGCTTGGTCTGGTTGCCTGTTTTGACATGCTCGTTTGCTATCTCTCTTCACCTGTGAGTGGTGAACAGGCAGGGAACAGGAAACAGTTTAAAAAACTGTAGCTGTTGCTGCTACCACAACTTTCGTGTTCTCATTAGTGCAGTGGTGGCTTCTGAAGCTGCAACTACCTGAGCAGTTGTGCCGTAAACTTCCCCCTCTGTTTATGACAGACGGACACATCTATTCCTTAACTCTCTGCACTTTGAAAGTGGTACTGGCAGCCAGAAGAGTAGTAGGTGGTGGAAGAAGAGGATTTGTTGGCTTTGTAATGAGTGCAGGGGTGGAAAGTGGAGACTTAGAGGTGATTTTCTCATTCATGTCGCATTTTAGGATCAGCTTCATATTGCACAGTGGTAGCACAAAGGTTGGGGCGCTTGCCTGTGAGATTATTAGGGCAGTTTTGGGGAGAACTTCTCCATTGCATGAGGGGGAAGCAAAGATCTGTAATGAAAGCTAGTTCTTTGCTCTTCATCACAGTATGGGTATGTTGTGCTGGTTATCACAAAGTTTCTCTGTGCACTTAGATGGAAGCTCAGTATGTGTGTTGCAGCACCAAAGCTACTTCCACCTGTCCTTTGAAAGAATTACCACTTAAGGAGTACTTTGGGGTTCCAAATTTATTCCAAGGTCTTTGAAGATAGTATTTGATGTATTTTAACTCTTCAGGGTCAAAATGAGAGTTTCTCCTTTTGTTCTGCTTTCTTTATGTGGTCTAGAGACACTGTGCTTCTCTCCTCCTTGTGCACATTTACACTGGTGCTGCCACTAGGTACTGGTATCCCATCAGGTCGGTAGAACCTGTTTTCATCCTGCACATGGTTGCAAATCCATTCAACTAGAATGAATTTTGCTTTCTAAATTTTGCCTTTACACTCTTAAGTAAGCAATTTGACTTGGGTGTCAGAATGCCCAATTGTGCAGTATCTGGGATCATTAGTCATTTTTGGTCTTATTGGTTGAGACATTCCACAGCAGTGGGAGGGTTTTTCTTTCACTGGTGACCTCACAGCAGTCCTTGATAAGGATCTATATGCTGTTGAGTGGTAAAGCAAACTACTACATTGTACAGTGAAACACTTGGAAAAAACATTTCAGGAGATGCATTATTTATCTGGAAGAGTTTACCTTTCTCAAGTTTACTGGACAAGAAGAAACTTAACTAACATGACAATGTTTTGAGAAGCTTGAGAGTAGAAGTTTCCATTACTAATGTGATGTTCCCTGTGGGTGACTTGTCACATTAATGGGTTAGTTACTTCTGTGCTTTTTCACTTGATGACATGCTTAAAAATAAGTACTTTTCCTCTATAACAAGGTTTAAAGTGTCTCAGCTGGAAGGAGGCTCATAATAAAAGTATTTGTTCACACTTCTGGAGAAAACAGATAAGGTTCTGTTGGTTATTTTTGAATGCATTCGAATTAGCAATGAACTTAATAGGATAAACTATTTAACGTGTGTATTACCTGTAATGCAAAAATGATCTAATGAAATGAAAATTACAGTGAAATCTAAATCTAAATATTAAACCTGTATAGAAATATATAGTCATGGTGGGAAATCTAGTTACTTGCTTGCCATGTTTTTTATGGTAATGTGATCCTTATGTGAAAAGTATTATAGGATTGATGAGTTCTTCTAAAAATTTATTTAAACTCATGAAATAACGTAACTGTATTTGATAGTAAAATAACAAGTTTTATCAAACTTTGGTTCAGAAACATCTACTGCTCTGACTACTACTATTGTTCTGATTTAGACTGTACTTTCAAGTATGTCTTGTATCCTGGTTATAAAACTGACCTTTTCACATCAAGAAATGTTAACTTAGTTAAGGGAGCATTGCCTGAGGTTTCAAGTGAATATGTGTGTGCACTGTGTGCACACTAACTTTCAGGCAGCTCTAGCTTCCTTTTTCCCCCAGTGTTCTACAGTACTCTGATGGCTTCAAACTTTTTTGAAGCGTCCAACTAAATCAGAGGAATGAATAATTTAAAAGAAGGATCTCTAAAGACTATAGACCTTATTTTTGGAGAGCAAAGAAATCCAAAGAAAGATATTAAATTGGAAGGTGGATAGTTTTCTTGCACTGAAAAAATTCAACCCGGCTTTCTGCCCTCCTGATGTGTCACACACAAAAAATATAGTTACAAAAGTAGAGCTTATGGTTAGCAGAGTAATGTTAACCTGTGTCAATCCAAGTCACTGTCTAATTTTTAGAAAAAGATAGTTCTTCAAGGCATTAATTGCTTAAATGGAGTAATGAAGGTGAATCTGTAAATAATGAACTCAAAGGTATGGTCACAGACTGAAAGAGTTTTAAGTACAGGTTTACATTACGATACATATAGGAAGAGATGTTTTCTTCACATCGTGAACATCAGAAGACTGCAGACTTCAAAGGTGGTGTGAGCTGAGAACAGCTAACAGGGCCCATCAGAGTTGTTCTTGATGTCATCAATTAGAACTTGGATGAGGATCATGCTTAAATTATGTAGTAAGAACCATATTTTTGATGGCAGTGGGATTGTGCCGTGATTAAAGTCTTGGCTTTGGTGCCTATTACCATCTTCCTTTATAGCAGTTCGCTCTTCTACTGTGCAGCAGATGTTGATGGAATAATTCATGGTAGTCAGTTTATCTAGATAGGTACTAAATGTTTCCTGTATTACACTTTTTTAATGCAGTTTTGTTCTTCCTGTGCTCCTGCTCATTTCTTTCCATTTTTTCCAAAGTACTTTTAAAGTAGTCTTATTGCTTCTTTTGTTATCTAAGAACAATGACAACAGAGCTACAGATTTCATAATACCCTGCAAAAAAGCAGTTGTCTGAAAATCAGTAGATTCCATGCTATAACTGGGATGTTTGGGAAGGAAGTAAATGTGATTCAGGTTGCATGTGTGAAAAGGAGACAAGTCATAGACAAAATAGTATTTCAGAGTTTCTGTATTTGCTTGAATTGTTAGGCAAGAATTTGTGTTTTGTTGCATCAGCTACACCAACAGCTTAGGATGAATTGCTAGGTATACTCCTGCTGGATACTCCACTTGGCGGTTTTTAGTAAACATGTACTGCAGATTTCTGTGTTCTCTGCTTGCGTTCTTCTGAGTGTCCTTTCTGAAAGGCATGCTACTAGGGGGAAAGAAGTTCTGATTTCACAGATGTCCTGATTTTATTAATTTCTTTATTAATAATTGTAATGATTGAATGGAAGGAAGATGAATGTCATGTAAATTAACATAGATCTGTTTCTGTGAACGGTGGATCCAAGTGTGCTGAAGAGAAAGTCAATTTATTCAGGTGGTTCCTGCTTCATAGCCTCTAGAAAAAAAGCTAATCGTAATCCCTAACACAAAGGAAACAAAGGTATTTGTTTTAACTAGATGTGTGTGTATATCTTGCCAGCAAAAAAGTGTGATTGTTTTATTTCCTGAAACATGACTGAGCCTTAGGAGGGCTGCATAGGAAGGCATGGCCTCTATAGGTGCAGAGAGCTTGGTTTAATTGTAGCCAAACAATTAATGTAATGAGAGACTGTTGAAAACAAATTGTCTGATTAATATTTAACTGTCATTAATATCTCTAAAGACTTCCTTTGGTTGGTGCGTTTTTTCGATCTGTTTGCAAGTTGTTGAGAACTTGGGAAGTTGTTGAGATAAAAAGTCAATGTGATGCCACTGCTATTATGTTTTCCAATCCCCTGTTTAAATATGTCACTTTAAAAATGACATTTCTCAAGTCATTTAAATGACTTTTGTCTAAAATGGCTTTTGTTTGTTTGTTTGTTTTTTGTCTTTAAGATAAAGCACCTTTGTCAAAGAGTCTGTTACTAGTCCCAAGTGCCATCTCGATTCTATTGACGCTGCTCTTCCAACATTATCAGAAGTTCTTTGCATATAACCTACAAGCTATAAAAGAGGATTTTCAGGTAAGAGTTAGTTCATTTTGTGTGGAAAGGGACTGCAAACTACAGTTTTCTATGTGATTATTTCCCACACCCCCCAGTCTGTTTTTCCTCTGGTTCCTTCCCTTTGTTCAGTGTTGTAGACCAGCTTGTTCTTACCTTTTTTTATGTCACCCTGGTATGCCACTTTTTGGAAAAAGTGAGAAAAGCTGATCTGAAACGATCAACATAGCTTTTCACTTCTTTCTTTTGTCTGGGAAATGATTGGGTTTGTATCATTTTTCCTTCCAGCCACTGGCATTTGGATACTTGCTGTGAATGAAGTGTGATTTAACCCATGTAATAATAGAAGTATTTTGATATGAATATCAATATCTTATTCTGCTTAGGTTTTGAGGCTGAAGAGGGCTATTGTGGTTGGGTACTCCAATTATATATGACTTACTTTACAATAGAGGCCATAACTTCCACTCTGTAACTTCTGTTCTAGTTAGTTGTGGGAAACTAAAATTTGCCTGTTGAATAGAACTGCTGCTTCTAATTTGAAGATTCCAAGTGATGGGGGAGTTTCTGTCAACAGAGAGGGGTCAGCAAATGCCTCTGTAGTTATCTTACCCCACATGTTTTACAGTTACATCAAAAAAAAGTATGTAGTCGACTTAATGTCTTTGAGAATGTCAGCTGTAGCCTGTAAGCCTTAAAAGGTTATTAGACCTAGCTAGTGAGAGTTGCTACTGCACTTTCTGTGGTCTTTCTTGTCAAGAACGAGAGCTTTGTTGTAATAAGGTAGACAGCTCTGCAAGAGCACTGCTCATATTTTCCAAGTGTCTTGCTAATGCTGTGCAGCAAAAATATATACATTAACATCTGTCTTTTAAAAATGTTACAACCAAGTGTTTGCAGAGGGGGAGGAGAAAGCCTGAGAAACTATTGAAGTTTTAAATGGAAATTATGTGGGTTTGGGGTTTGTTTGCTTATTTGTTTGTTTTGCAGTTTGTCTTTAGAAGAGTTGTCTCTTTCCATTTGTTTGATCTGCTGAAAAACAGTAGTAGCTGTGTTTTATTCAAAGAAACCATGTTTACTGTGTCTTAAGCATAAACATTCACAGGTATCTGTAGAAGCTATGGTACTTTTATTGTGGTGCTTTGGGTTTGGGGTTTTTTTCTTTCCTGAAATTGTTGTTTCATTTATTGTCATAGCCTTTGGAGTAAGCTGTGTATATATATATATATATATATATATATATAATTGTGCACCTCTGAGATCAAGGAAAGCAGATCTTTTAACTCCTGTCTGATGCTAATATTCTAATGAGAACACTTCAAAGAAAATTTGTTTAGAATAAATTCTTCTGCAGTGATGAGTTTAATGGGATGGAATTTTTTCAGAGGCTGAACAGACGTTTCAGATATTGGATATTAACACTTGTTAAAGCTGGTAGAGAGCATAGGAAATAAAGCATGCAGCTGAAGAAGAGTACATTTGATTTGGAAGGCAAAATATGTACTGCCCAAAACTAAAATATCTTTGTCTCCATAAAGGGGACTCTCAAAGAGCAATGAAGATGCGGTGTGTAAAATGAAGATCTTGATTACATTAGACATGTATTTTTTAAGCTGACTAAAGTAAAGAGCAGTTAGGCTTAGAAGACTTCCATAGTCTATGTGAGGGCTGTTCAGTGAATGTGTATCATGAAATGTTCAGCTGCAAGGTCGCAGCCAGTTTCAACTTCAGGAAGGGTGGTACTCGTACTAGGATTTAATGTTGGGCATGTTGACATGGGACAGCTAGAACAGTAAGGTCCCACTTCTTCCTTCTTGTTCAGTCCATTGGTATGCTGGGGAAGTAAGAGGCAGAAGCATTGGTTGAGGCCTAAAGACCTTGAGAAATGTAAGGCTGTAAGGTTGGCACTTGAACTTCCACAGAGGGGAAAATGCGTAGCAGGCTGTGGCTGAGGAAAGGGAGCAGAGAGAGCCAAAGCTGAGCTGGAAACTAATGAGGGAGATGAAAGGCAGCAAGGAGGGTTTCTGTAAGTACCTCTGCAGCAAAAGAAAGGCTTAAGGAGAGTGTGTGCCCAGTCCTCTTTGTGGCAGGGGACCTAGTGATAAGGAATATGCAAAAGGCTGAGGTATTCTGGAAGATATATTTATTAGTTTGTACTAGTATGTTTTACCCTCAGGCCTCCAAGGTCCCTAAGCCTCTTAGCAGAGTCTGTGAGAATGAAGCAGTATCCACAGCTTAGAAAAATGACACGCATAAGTTATTGAGACCAGATGGGTTACCTCTGAGGGTGCCAATGGTGCTGGAAATGTGAGACCTTTCTCTAGCATCGTTGAAAGGTCCTGGCACTTGGTGGAGGTACCTGATGACTGGAGAAAGGCAAATGTCACACCCATCTTCAGGAAGGGCAGAAAGGAGGATCCAGGTAACATCAGGCCACTCAGCCTCACCTTGGTCCCTAGGAAGGCTGTGGGGCAAATCTTTTTAGAAGCCATTTCTCAAAACATGCAGGACACAAAGGTGACTGGGAACGGCCAACCAAGGTGGAGTAGACAGATTCTGTGGGTCACAATTGGTTGCACAGGTGGTGTCAGCAACAGGGTTTCGGGTTTTGTGCCCATGCAACCCTCTCTGAGGATTGAGAACTACTTGGAAGAGATGAGATCCACCTGACCAAGTGGGACAAAAGCATCTTTGCGAACAGGCAGGCCTGCCTGGTGAGGAGAACTTTTAAGACAGGAACAACACAGAAGGGAGATGACAGCCTGCAGTCAAGTGAGGAGGCAGTGGACTGGGTTAGCCAGTAAAGGGTACGGGGTGATGTGAACAGAAGGGATCTTGTAATCAGCAAAACAAGACTGAAAAGGACCTACTTCAAGTGTATACACATAAATAAGGAAGTGCCTATGGGAGAGCGTGATGTGGAACACTCCCATGTGTTTTCTGGGAAATCAGTGTGACTTGGTGCCTCTGAAATGTCTGTATGCTAATGTGTGCTATAATAGGGAACAAATAAGAGGAATTAAAGGTCATATGCCATTACAGGGCTACGATCTCATTGGGGTCATGGAGATGTGGTGGGTTAGCTCATGTGATAGGAGTGCTGCAACACACAGGTGCAAGCTCTTTAGGAATGACAGGTGAGGAGGGGAATTGCTCTTTCTGTGAAAGAGCAGCAGAACTGCACAGAGCTTTGTCTTGGGACATGAGGAAGTTGAGAGTTCATGGGTCAGGATTAGAGGGCAGACCAGCACAGCCAACTTTGGTGGTGGTGTTTGTTACAAACCACCTGATCATGAAGAAGTAGGTGAGGCCTTCTTCAGACATCTGGAAGAAGCCTCATGATTTCAGGCCCTGGTCCTAATGGAGGGCTGTAACCATCCTGATACGTGCTGGGAGGGCAACACAGCAGAGCACAAGCAGTCCAGAAGGTTTCTGGAGTGCATTGATAGCAACTTCCTAACACAGAAGATTGAGGAGCTCACGAGGGGAGATGTTGTGTCTGGACCTCGTACTTAAGGAGGAAGAAATTGTTGGGCATGTGAAGTGTGGGGGTGGCCTTGGTTGCGGTCACCATGAGATGGTGAAGTTAAGGGACCTGAGAGGAGGGGCAAGGCAAATTGCTGGATTGCAACCCTGGACTTCAGTAGAGCGGACTTTGGCCTCTTCAGGGATCTGCTTGGAAGACTCCTATGCAATACGGTTCCAGAAAAAAGAGTGTACCAGCAGATCTGGTTGGTTTTCAAGGATCGTGTCCTCCAAGCTCAAGAATGGCTCATCTAGTGTGCAGGAAGTCAAGCAAAAGTGTCAGGAGGCCTGCATGGATGAATGAGGAGCTCCTGACTAAACTCAAACATAAAGATGAAGCACACAAGAGGTGGAAGCAGATCAGGTGACCTGGGAGGAATATGGAGACACTGTCTGAACATGTAAGCCAAAGCCTACCTGTAGCTGAATCTGGCAAAGGACATGAAGGACAAGAAGGGCTTCTACAGGAATATCAGCAAAAGGAAGACTAAGGAAAATGTGGGCCTGCTGCTGCGTGGGACTGGGGACCTGGAGACAGAAGACATGGAAAAGGCCGAGGTATTCAGTGCTTGCATTGCCTTGGTTTTTTTTACTTGTAAGACTTGGTTTCAGCAGTCCCAGGCTGCTGAGATCAGTGCAAAGTCTGGAGCAGCAAAGGCTTAAACTCTGTGAAGGGAACTCAGGCTAGGGAACATTTAAACTAACTGGACATATGCAAGTCCATGGGACCTGATGGTATATACCCACAAGTCTTGAAAGAATTGGCTCGTGTCATTGTGAGCCCACTCTCGATTATCTCTGAAAAGTCACTGTGGTCTGTGAAGGTTCCTGAGGACTAGAAGAAAGCAGATGTCATTCCTATCTTCAGAAAGGGCAAGAAAGGAGATTGGGAGACTACAGGCCAGTCAGCATCATCTGGAACTCTGGGAAGGTCATGAAACAAGTCCTCCTAGAAATCATTTTCAGACACCCAAAGAACAATAAAGTGATTGGGGGTGGTCAGCTCAGATTTATGAAGTGGAAGTCTTGACTAACCTGACAGCCTTCTGTGATGAGGTAGATTACTGTATGGTGGGTGAGGGCAGAGAAGTGGATGTTGTTTATTTTGACCTAGTATAGCTTTTTTACACTGTCTCCCATAACATCCTTAGACAAACTGATGAAGTGCAGATAAGATAAGTGAGCAGTGAAGTGAACTGAAACCTGGCTGAACTGATGGGCTCACAGGGTTGTGATCAGTGGCACAAAGTCCAGCTGGAGGCCAGTCATTAGAGGTGTACACCAGGGATGAATATGGGGGACAATACTGTTTAGTGTCTTCATTTATAACCTAGACAGCAGTACAGAGTATGCTCTTAACAAGCCTGTGGATGATTTAAAACTTGGGTGAGTAGTTGATACACCAGTTAGTTCTGCTGCCATAGTGGAGAAAAGGGTCAACAGGAACCTCATGAAGTTTAGCAAAGGCGAATGCAAAGTCCTGCCCCTGGAGAGTAGTAACCCCATGCACCTGTACAAGTTGGGGGCTGACCAGCTGGAAATCGGCTTTAAGAGAAAAGGCCCTGGGGGTCCTGCTGGAGACCAAATTGAACATGAGACAGCAATGCAGTGTGGTGGCTAAAAAGGCCAACAGCATCCTGAACTGCATTAGGAGGAGCCTCACAAGGAGGCCTGGTGGGGCAATCCTTCCTCTCAGCCTTGATGAGACCACAGCTGGGGTGCTGTCGCTTGTGCTGGGTCTTGGAGTACAGGATAGACCTTGGCATACTGCAGAGAGTCCAGCAGAGAGGGCCGCCAGGATGGTCAGGGGCTGGAGCATTTGGCATATGAGGAGAGACTGAGAGAGCTGGGCTTGTTTAGCCTGCAGAAGAGAAGACTCAGGGTGGATCTCACCAGTGTGTGTGAATACCCGATGAGAAGGAGCAAAGAAGAGGGAGCCAGGCCCAGTGAAAGGACAAGCAGCAATGGGCATCAACTGAAATACAAGAAATTCCATTTAAAGAAAAAGCTTTTTTACTGTAAGACTGATGGAACAGAGGAACAGTTTCCCCAGAGAAATTGTGTAGTCTCTGTCCTTGGAGATAGTCAAAACCAGACTGGACATGGTCAGTTAACACCCTGCTCTAGTTGACTGTGTTTTGAGTGAAGGTGTTGGACTAAATGGTCTCCAGAGGTCCCTTGCTACCTCAACCATTCTATGATTCTTTGAAAGCATGCCTGACCAACTGGTTGCTTTCTTCCATGAGGCGAGCAGTGCTGTGGGCAGGGGGGAGTCAATGGATTTTGCATAGCTTGACTTTAGCAGGGCCTTCAACCCAGTCTCCCATTGTGTCCTTGAATCCAAATTGGTGAGGTGTGTGCTGAGTAACTGGACAAGAAGATGGGTGGAGAATTGGCTGGACTTTTGGTGGAGTTATGGTCATTAGTGCAAAGTCCACTTGGCAAGTATTAATTAGGGGAGGGCCCCTCAGAGATCAGTACTGGGACCAGTACTATTTAATGTCTTCATTAGTGACCTGGATGATGGGATGAAATGCACTCTAAGCAGGATTGTGGGTGATTGAACATTGGTGGGAATGGTCAATATATTGGAAGGCAGGGCTGCTCTTCAGAGAGACCTTGGCAAGCCCAAGAAATGGGATGATGGGAACTTTGTGAATTGGAAAGTCCTGCTTCTGGGATGGAATAACCCCAGGCTGCAACACTGCAGGCTGGTGGGGATGAGTGCTTGGGAAGTAGCTCTGCAGAGAAGGACCTGTGGATCTTGGTGGACGAGAGAAGGCAACAGTGCGCTCTTGCAGCCAAGGTGGCCAGCCATCTCCTGGACTCTAATAGTGAGAGTGTGGACAGTAGATCAAGGCAAGTGACTCTACTCCTGTAGTTGACACAGTGCTCTAGATGTGGTTTCACAAGTGCCCAGTTCTGGGATCCTCAGTACAAGAAAGATATGAACACACTGGAGCGGGTCTGCTAAGACAGGCAGAGGGTTGGAGCACATGACATACAGGAGAGGCTGAGAGAACTGGGTCTGCCCAGCCCCAGGAAGAGAAGGCAAAGAGGAGATACCTTATTGCTGTCTACAAGTACCTGACGAGAAGCTGGAGCCAGGCTCTGGTTGGAGGTGCACTGAGGTAGCGCGCTGAGGTAGTGCAAGTGGTAGTGGATGCAAGGTAGAATGTGGGAAATTCTGCCTAGATGTAGGGATTTGATTTAGTTTTTTTAACCATGGGGGTGGCCGAACACTGGCTCAGAGAGGCTGATCTGATTAGACCTGCTTAGAGCAGTACACCGGACTAGTCGGTATCTGGAGGTTGCTTCAAAAATATTTTTTTTCTCTAATTCTACAGTTCACTAGGGTTGTGATTTACATTTTTATTTGTAAATGTGAACTAGGGACATAAAAATGTATTTGACTTCATTTCAATTGTAGATTTATTATAACAGGTAGACCTCGTCCCTGAAAATATTTTATTTTTAAACAGACTTCTTGAACTCTCCATAACATTCTACACTCTGTACTTCCCTCCTTAAATGTACTGCATTTCTGTTATCTGACCGGTATTTTATTTTCACTCTGAGCACAAATTCTGTAAAGAATTTCCTTGAAGGAAGAGAGACTTAACATGACATCTTTAACCTTCTAGATTTGGAGACTTGTATGTGGGAGAACAATATGTCTTGATCTGAAAGACACATTCTGCAGCAGTCTGCTCATTTACAACTTTAGAATATTTGAAAGGAGATATGGCAGCAGAAAATTTTCAGTAAGTTCCCGTTACTTTTTTTAAAAATAAACTGGTTTCTACACTGTTTAGAATCTTGTAGTCTTGGATTAATGTTGCAGGTTTATTACTGACATTTTGTATAGAGATACATGTTAAAGGGTTTTAAAGAGTTTGGTTTCCATAAATCTAAATTTACATTGCTGATATCTTGCGGTCAACAGATTATTCTAATTAAAGTTTGCAGCTGTGTCAGTTGAAAGTTATCAGACACACAGAATTTAATTTTGGTAACAAATCTAACCATTCTTCAGTATCTAGATGTGTAGATCTGGAATTATGTTGTGCTAAAGATTTTCTTTGTCTTAATTGAACTAGTATAGTGGTTTTCTTGTTTGTTGCTTTTATTTAGAGATATATTAAAACCTTATTTTTAAACTGTTGAATTAATTAAAAAAAAACCTTTTTCTTTCCAGTCCTTTTTACTGGGTGCTTGGATGCTCTCAGCTTTGTTTGATCTTCTCCTTGTAGAAATCTCTCAGTATATATTTGGCATCACCATCAACAGCTTGCCTTCTGGTTTGTAAGTAGCTCCTAATGGATTGGTTATTTTAGGTACAGTTTCAAAGGATTATTTTGTGCAAATTTTAATTTAAAAAAAAAACTTTCTTCATGTAACCCTTCAAACTAAATTTAATCCTCTTTTGAGCTACAGTGTAAAGGTTCTTGGCAGAATTATTGTATTTTCAAACATTCATTTCCTAGTTGTGATCTGTGGTTAATTAATTTATAATTTATCCATACAATGATTACTTTCCATTCTGTTAGTCCCATTTCCACTGTCAGCATGATTGAAATATGGCTTGCAGTGCACAAATTATCGCCATATTTGGTTTTGTTCCCTTCAGTGAATCTAAAAACTGAAGTCAGGTTGGTGCTGATTTCTTTCTTAAATCACAAAGACAGCGCAACTGTAATTCATATCTTCATGTTCACTTTTAAATGCATATGCAGTTATATGCATTTCATACTGCTATTTTGTATGTTTGTGTTTCAAAAATTTACTGCTAGGACATGTTATTCCATTTAGTGCTTGCATCTGAAGTTCTTAAAGCCTTAAGGTATTTAGTAGTGGTCCAGTTTTGCGTAACATATGTTTGAGATTTCTGCATTTGGTAAGAGGTGTTCCTGTTACAGAAGAACTGTAGAGCTTGCAGAGCCTTTGTCAGTAAGCTTCTGACAGGTGAGATCAGCCTCATACAGACTTGAATTTTCATGTGTCACACACTTGCAGGTAATAATAAAAGCTCTCGGAGTGAGATTTTTAATATTAAACACCATATTAGGCTTTTTTTATTTCTACCTTTTCAGTGTGTCTCTTGAAAGTAGCTAACAGCTGATTTAATAAGGAGGGAAAGGCATGTTTTTGATGTTATAAAGATATATTTTTTTGTAGTGTGTGAGTATTCAAAAGGAGTTGAAAGCTTGACAGTTACTCATCATGTTTGCTACCTTGAATTTTGTTGCTGGGACATAGGCTGCCAGTGTGTCTGGACAAATTCAGTATTTTTATCTGTCTGAAGAGATACTGTGTGCAAGAGTAGGTAGGGTGTAATAAATGTGCACATCATATCCACAGGGAACTAATAAAGAGTTTGACAATTATACCTTTTGATGGTATTTTTATCTATGGCTGCAGAGTGTTGTCAGTTACAAAGAAATTGGCATCAAAGAAGTTCTTAGTTGAACGAAATATAGATGTTACCTACATATGCTATTTAAGTCATACTAACATTGATCTTGGGAGAATGAAGCTCATTTTAGAAGTGTGGAATATACAGTAGTTTCAGGAGCATTTGTTTGTGCAAATATAAAAATTCAATATATACGTTGCATCATAATTCTTCAGTGTTGTCTGCTTTATTATACTAATAGTCACTTTTTCATATCTGACAATATTCACAATCTTTTGAGATGATGAAAGCTTTGGGAAGTTTAACACTGGTACTAGGTTTTAGTTCATTTCAGATTTGCAAAAGCTGTTGAGCAAATTTAAAGAGGTACAGTTATTATTCTGCTTCTCTCATATTTGCAGTGCAACAAATGTATCTCTTACTTCTGGCTATAGACCATTCTTCAGTGTAGGCATAATGCTAGAATTAGGAAAAAGAATCACTTGTTTACATTATAAAAGTCCCCTGACGTTTTTTTCTCTTTTTATATCATTTCACTGTTCATATTACTGAGTGATCTTACGCTTCCAGTTCGAAAACTTTTCCTGCGCACGCTTCGAAGGTAATTGCGATAAAGGATTACACTGATGACTCTTGCCTGAAATTGTTTAGAAACAATATAGTACAGTATAACATCCAAGCATGTACTGAGATTCATGAGAAAGGTGGTAA
Source organism: Elanus axillaris (assembly GCA_026212715.1). NCBI lineage: Eukaryota > Metazoa > Chordata > Aves > Accipitriformes > Accipitridae > Elanus > Elanus axillaris. The sequence goes on along the minus strand of JANZLQ010000008.1, from coordinate 4,774,567 downwards.
AGGCTGCCCAGGGACTGTAAGTTGTATCTTCATCTTGCAGCATCAGGAAGGCGAAGCAAATGTGGAAGGGTACAAAGCAGACAAGTACTTGAGCAATCAGAGTCACTATAATTCTTATGGATCTCTCCTTGGCCTTAGGCTTCAGTTTGGAAGTCTTGCCGCGGATAAAATTGTAAATAATGACTAGGTAACACCCCATCATGATAAACAAGGGAATCAAAAAGAAAAAAATCAAGCGAGAAAAGTTCAGTGTATTTACTTCCTTTAAATGGATGATATCAAGCATTTTCATGCAGGTGGTGAAATTCGAGGCTTTGTCTGGATCAGATTGTAAAAACAGCAATGGGGACGTTGTTGCAAGGGTCATTACCCAGATTCCAGTGCAAGCCAGCACAGCTTTTTTTGTATTTTTTAGTTCTTTAACATGTTTGGGCTGGACAATAGCCATAAATCTGTCTACGCTTATAAAACTGAGCAACCAAAGAGCAATGGCTGGATAAAATATAGTGAAAGCACTAATAATGCGACAGAATGTATCTCCGAAAGGCCATGTTTCTTTCCCATGGTAGATTATCCGAAAAGGCAAGGAAAATATAAAAATTATGTCAAGAAATGCCACATTCATCATATATACAGTTATAGTTGTTCTCTTCTTGGTAGTGCAGCTGAAAACCCATAGTGCAGTGGCATTCACTAGCAATCCCACTGTGAACACAAAACTGTAGAAGACCAGTGATGCAATCCTGTATTCTTCAGGGTGCTGACTTCCAGGCATCATATTTTAATTGAACTTAGGAATAGTTTTTGCACTCCATAAATACCCTATAAATAAATAAAATATGAAAAGTTATTCACAGTCAGATAAAAGATTTCTTTAAAACCGAACAAGATGATTGTTGTAGGATGGTGCTTAGTGATGAGATTGTATTGTTTAGATGTGAAAATGTGCTAGATTTGTTGCTTTTTCTGACTACAAATACATTATTGTGCTCTGAAGGAAGTACGTGTACTGTCAGACTTGTGAGAAATAGTATTTATAAGCTAGTTTTAATTAAATATTTTTAAGTAATTAAGAGACTTCTGATATAAGAAATCAAAAAGTCAAGATTGACCAGCTGCTTTGAGTGTGCTTCAGTAGTGGGTAATTAGATTGAAACAGCTGTAACTGAGGCAAGAGCTATTTTCTAAAGAAAATATTTCTTCAAGTTGTCCCTGCTGAAAAATTAATGACTAAAACTAGTTATGAAAAGAAATAAGTGAGCATGGCATGTAGTGACATTTGGATGTGAAAAGTGAAGTACTGATTTTGCATTTTATCTGTGTAGGAACTACTTAGCTCCCAAAAGAATAGGTGTCTGCTGTAGCTCATAAAAGATACTAAAAAGCTATCTTAATAGCTTCTGAATGAGATGAATGGATTGGTAGACTTCCAATTTTAAAAAGTAAAAAGATGGAAGCAGTGCAGTCTCCAGCCAGGCCCTATGTGAACAGTATTTGTTGGAGGGGGGGAAAGTTGCTGGCTGGTAGCCAGCTGCTCCAGAGCATGGTTGTGTTGCCTCTCTCTGCTTCTTGGTCACAGGAGTTGGACATCTGAAATCTCATTATGCAGACTCAGGTGATGAGAGATGAAAGAGATTACTGCCTAGTTTACTTAGGAGCGCTTTGAGGGTGGCGGACCTTACCTGGTGTTTGCATGGGTGTGTTGGTTAACCTGCATCCCCCTGCTTTCCTGGCTTTTGGTGTGATCACAGTTTCACGAGTTTCCACGGGAGGGTTCCTCCTGTTTGGCCTTTTACCCAGCCCTGTGGCAACTTTATGAACAGGAGAAGGAAGGAGTTAGTTGGTTGTCTGATCTTCCCACTTGTGACAGAGAGCCAAGTAACTTCTACAGAATTAAGTTAGGCACCAAAACTGTTCTCAAGAGCAGAAGAATACATAGTTCCTGTGTGTTTAATCTCCAAAAGTGGAGAATGCATGAAAAAAAAGCTTATTGTTACTGCTCGTCTGGTTTATGTGTTCACCGTAATGTTACCAGGTACTTTTTTCAGTGATGTAGGAATACACGGGGGATTGAACCAGTGTTTATTAATCTAGCATCCTGGTCCTACACTGGCAAATATCAGCTGCTTTTGAGAAGACTATCCATGGAGTAACTAACTTAAGTATGACCTATTAACTGTTTCTTGAGATTAGTTTCTGCCTTGAAATATGAAGTTTGGACTTCTGATTTGCTTACAATTCTGCAGTTCACAGATATAAAAAAAAAGTTATGCATACAAATATCTAGCCCTAAACTTTTGTTGCAAAGATACTTTTTTTTTGCTGTACCAACCACAAAGGTGTGTTTTCTGATCAGATGAGGTCATTAGAACATGTAACAGAATTCATGTTCTGTATGGGAAAAGCTATGCATATAGTACTGACAAAAAAGAGGTTTGGAGGGCATCTGTATGAAATCCTTCTAAAATACCTCATTGTGTGAAGAACACTAAAAAGAAAAAAAAATTAGGAGTGATAGCAGGCCTTGTTGAAAGGTGGATGGCATATGCTTGAAAGAAAATTTTTGTAGCACATGCTTGTAGCACAGTTGAGATATTTTCTGGCATACTGTCCCACTTTCATTACTGTTGCATAAAATTGTCCAAATATTGCTTAACACCCCCACCCCCACAGAGTTTAAGTGGTTTTTTTCTCTTGTTCTGTTTTTTTCTCTCTTGCTAGTGGTTGTGTATGACATAGTGCATGACTACATATCTCAAGATCCGAACTGATTTAACAGGTGAATTGAGTAGTAATGTATAGGATAGGTAGAAGAATTCACTTTTTCTAGATTAATGTTAATAAACAGCATGGATTTTGGTTTTGGTTTTGCTCTTCTCTTCTTTGAGCTTGCAGTGACTGTAATTGTTTCTTGTCAGGTCCTGTTTCCAAAAGAAGCAGCAGGCTGATAGAATCATAGAATCATTTAGGTTGGAAAACACCTTCAAGATCAACGAGTCCAACCATCGTCCGTGCCCACTAGACCATGTCTTGGAGCGCCTTGTCTATGCCCTTTTTGAATACCTCCAGGGATGGTGACTCAACCACTTCCCTGGGCAGCCTGTTCCAATGTCTGACAACCCTCTCAGTAAAGACATTTTTCCTAATATCCAACCTAAACCTCCCTTGCGTAACTTGAGGCCATTACCTCTTGTCCTATCACCAGCCACCAGCCACAAGAGACCAGCCCCCACCTCACTACAACCCCCTTTCAGGTAGCTGTAGAGAGCGATAAGGTCTCCCCTCAGCCTCCTCCTCTCCAGACTAAACAGCCCCAGTTCCCTCAGCCACTCCTCACAGGACTTGTGCTCCAGGCCATTCACCAGCTCCGTTGCTCGTCTCTGGACACGCTCCAGCACCTCCGGGTCTTCCCTGTAGTGAGGGGCCCAAAACCAAACCCAGCACTCGAGGTGCGGCCTCACCAGTGCCCAGTACGGGGGAACAATCCCCTCCCTGCTCCTGCTGGCCACAGGATTTCTGATCCAGGCCAGGATGCCGTTGGTCTTCTTGGCCACCTGGGCACACTGCTGGCTCCTATCCAGCCGGCTGTCAGCCAGCACCCCCAGGTCTTTCTCTGCCACCGGGCAGCTTTCCAGCCGCTCTGCCCCAGGCCTGTAGCGCTGCATGGGGCTGCTGTGACCCAAGTGCAGGACCCGGCACTTGGCATTGTTGAACTGATGTTGATGGGAAGAGAAGAAGCTGAATCTGGCATGAGCTTCTATCAGGAAAACCTGTGGTTCCAAGCCTTGTTTTCTGTTTACTTCAAGTTTGTGCCAGTTTTGAGATGTATCAAAGAATGGACCTACTGTAACAAAATAGGGGGGGTGTGGGGGTAGTAGTGTTGTTTTGTTGTTTAGTTGTTGAAGACACTGTTTTCAAACTTTGTGGGTTTAAATGCATGTCAGTGTTATAATTAGGCATTTCTCCTAAATTTAAGTTTTAAGAATCTAAAATTTAACATTTATGTAGGTATGAAATAATGAGATTTTTTTTAAAGTGTGTCATTACCTATCTGCATTTATACACAAATGCAGATGTTCTGCTTTTTCATCAGTACTTGTCTGCATGGAGTTCAGGTTGATATCTCCCAGGTCAGGCCAAGTAGATCTTTGGGTGCCTCTGAGTGGATGGTTTTGCCCTAGTTGCCATTTTTCATAATGGGAACACTTACTTACTGGTATTGATTAAAGCGCTTGCTGAAGAGCCCCTGGAGTCACTGGTTTCTGGTTGTCTGTCTGTGTTAATTCTGAATGATTACTCTGATGCCAGTCCATGTGTTTTACCAATCTGTTTTCATTTTTTAATGGTAGCTGATGTCCTGAATATCTAATGTGAATTGTGAAGCCTATCCAGGTGCTGTGTATGAGAACAAAGATTTTCAGAACAAAACAAATGAATTAAATCTTCCTCCATATTCTTACTATGAGTTAGGCAACAGTGACTCCATTTAAAGGATTGTGTGTGTATCTCTGTTCCCAATCCCCTTTTTTTTCTTTGGCTGTCCCTTATATTTGCTCACATTTTCCTGAGGAGTACATGGTTTTTGGTGACTCAAAGAGAGACCAAGCAACAAGATCTTCTCCTGGTTTTAGTTTAATGAAAACAAACATTTTTCCTTTAGTGATAACACACTTACCAATGCTTTTAGTTACTGCATATTTCTAAATTTATTGTTAAAATCCTAAACAACAGTTACAAACGCAGTTGTTTTGCTTTAAATGTTATGTATGGAATGCTCCTGATACTTTGAAAGTGCATTAAAGAATTAAGTATCTTTTCATTAGTTCTAGAATTAGTGCCTGTGTTCAGCTTCTGAAGAAAGAAGTCTATCTTAGCAACATACATGAACATCCAATTTACTTTGTTAGCATAGCATAATGGATTGTTACTCACCTTTTGTGCACTGCAAAGTTGCTTCAGAGATGCTCCTTTCATAGCCCCAAATCTGTAGAACGTTTAGACTTCCTCTTCTCTGCTCAGCTTCACTTAGCTAAAATAGCTCCTCTTTACAGACAGGAAACAATGACGTAATCTAGCTAGTTCCGAGCCCTTTTATTGGTCATACTTAATATTTCACGTACGTGTGGTGTCTGTGAACTGATATTTCTCATACCTTTCAACAGACAAGCTTTTACAGTATTTCCAGTGTGGTCAAACTGGGCTGTTGTGCTATGTATTTTTTTAAGATACATTTTTAAATGTTTGTGATGAACTAAAAATATGCTTTTATTGTATGTTTACATGCAAAGGTATCTGCAAGAATACACATCTTGCTTATGCAGAAGTTTCTCATAAGCACAATGTAAATGTATTTTCTGTAGAGTGTAGTCTGTTTTTTGTGGAAATCCCCATTTTATTTATATTGCCTTGGATAGTAGTCAGTCTGAAAGTGACAGAAACTCGCAACATTTGAAATGAGAAGTTTGATTCACTTGAATACGCAGCCTTGTTTATGCCTGTACTTACCATATTTTACTAACACAACAGCAGTGTTTCAATATTTTATTTGCTGTCTAGAATAATAACGTGCCTATTTAGGACCTTTGCAGAAGAATGTTTTGTGAAGAGAGGTTTTAGCCTTTGTTAAAATGGATTAAAATCTCTGAACGATGCCACTGCAACAGGCATCCTTGGAGGGATGAGAGTATTCACAAAGGCTAATAGGTAAAGCCTATGTTTTCTCTTTGTCAACTGGAAAAAAGATCCAACCTTTGAAAGAGCCATTCAGAGGAGATCATTCCACATTCTCTGTAGACCACTTACTAGCTCCAGGTCTCTGACTGGCAGCAGTCTTTGGGAATTGAAGCACGCTACAGAGAGTTTGGTACCTCTTGTGGCCTCCTGGGTTTCTCCCCTCCAAACGAAGGAGAGATGTGTGTTGAGGAAAGGAACAGTAATGTTTCAGTCTCTTCCTGGCATGCAGTGAAGAATTTGCCAGGATGTGTGCATGATGCTAGAAGCAAGATAGTCCTGCAGTTCAGATGTAGACAGAATCAGGTTTGTTTGTGGGGACTTCCTTCTTCACTGACTGTAAAAGTAATGTAGGTAGGTGATCCTCACTTAGTGCTAAAGATAAGTTCTGTGAAAAACACCCTCTCTGCTGGAGTCATGTAATTTATCTCAGCTGAATGGATTTGTGGTAGCGCGTAGGTATTTGCTTAGGTCAGTGAGATGGGTGAAGTAATCACAGGGAGGGACCTGGGTATGGTTATCAGTGTGTAGATTAATAATATCTTTAAATATTTGGTCTTTCCTGTTTAGGTGAACTAACACCAAACAATTTCTGTGATCCTTCCAGAGACCTTTTAAATGCAATGATCTGCAAATCCTACCCAGACCATCCTATAGAAATATAAATCTATTAAAAAGTGCTTAATGTTTTAAGATTAAGGTGTATCTTAAAAGGACTAACTGATGTTGAAAACTCTTCAGTGCCTTTATCATTAGCAAACCAACTTTGGACCATGCTTCAGCAGGATGAGTCACTCATACTGTTTTCAAGTTTAGTGAAAGCTCATTGAGATTCAGTGACATACATATTTTTCAAAGGTTTAAAAAAGAGTGTATGACTCCTGGAAGATAATAACTAGGCTTTTGAACTCTCCTAGGCAAGAGTACTTTATTTTAGGAAAAAACAAGTACAGAAGTCCAGAGGTCCCTTCCCACCAGAACTGCACTGTGAATGTACCGAAACAAGCAAGTGGATAGACAGTGCCCCCCTTGGCTGAACTGGGAGTACAAAAGTCATTCTGGATTTGGACAGAAACCAGGCAGATACTGAGGCTGGGATCAGAAAAGCTGTATGCTGTGAACTGCCTCTAGGCTTGCTGTCATCTTGGTGGAGGGCCAGAAGGGTTAGGTTTCATAGCAATGTTTCATTTTTTTCTGAAGAAGGTGGCTGACATTTTGACCCTACAGGGGAGGTCATGCCTTGTGAGGGCTGACTTAGCAGTTTACACAGGTGGGTAACAGTTGAGTTTACTGGCAAGTTAGCCATCTAGCTGGTTTGCCGTAACATATACCTGTCAGTCTGTGTTCTGCTTTCACCCAGGCTTTTCACACATCTGCCTGGCAGAGAAGAGGCAGCCAAACTGCTCTGCAGCCAACAGGCTGGAAGGCTTTCCCCCTGAGCATGGTGGGGCAGCTCTATCTGGCAGCGGTGTGCTGAGAAGAGGTATTTGGACTACCAGCAAGTGTGTGCTCCTTCTTGTCTAGGTGCTCAGGGTAGCTGCAGCTGCAGGGTGACAAACATTTGGATGTGAACACCCAAGCAGAGAGTTGCGCCAGCTGTGGTTTGAGAGAGGCAGTGGGCTGCTCTGCTGTGCTGTGTTCCCCCGGTGCTTTGGTTTCTGTTGTAGGAAGCACCTGCCTCTATTTTTGTTTCCTTCTTCTTCTGTACTGTTTTATCAGCTAGAGATGAGTGTCTTGCATTGGTTTTCCTCAGGTGGGTGAGTATTTCCACTGCTGTAGCTTTTACTGAAATAAATGCTCAGTTCCCTCCAGGGTCTTTTTTTTTCCTATTCTGAGGTCTGGAGAGCAAAGAAAATTTTAGTTGCATTATGTTCTCTTAAAGCCATTTTTGAGTAGTTAAAAGCTGAGCCAATGTACTTCATGTCTGAGGATAAGGCAGAGTACACATACGGTCTATCATGCTGCCTTCTCTGCCAGTAAGCCTTAGAAGAAATGAGCTTGACCACTTGCAACAATGAAAGTGCAGCACTGAAGGCACTGTCTTAATGCTGTTGCTTTTGCAGGAGTAATGTACTGCTGGGTCTTTCTCTGTCAGTGGTTTAGTCATGGTACAGAAAAGTATATTTTGCCTGTCCACTTACCGTGTAATGTCAGCTTCGTCCAGCTGATACAGAGAAGCTCTGCATGCAGAGGGGCAGAAGGATCACCCTCCGCTTCAGTTTGTTAAGGAGCAGGCTTGAGCTTGTGTTCTCATTCTCCTTCTGAACTTTCTATCTTTTGGACCTATTGAAAAGAAAGAACTGAAGCTTCTTGCACGGTCCAGAGCACCAGTGGTACAGGAAGCAACTCTCCTTCGTGTCAGTTTGTTAACTTACTGACTTGATGTTGTGGGCAAGTTCATGTGCAGTTTTGGGTTGCTGTTCTCAACCTTGATGAAATTGTGCTTCATTTTTTATTCCCATATTGTGTTGTACCATAGTGAAGGTTTAAGAATAGACTACCGGTTAAAAGTTGTCGTGGCACTGAATGCATAAACCTACTGCAATTGTTTCCAGTTTTGCTATTTGTGTGTTACTCAGAGGCTGCGTCATGGCACAGCAGTCCCTCCTCTCCCACTCTTCAACCTGTGAGTGAGTATAAATGCTGTGTGCAGCAGAGCTGAGGGAATGAGCAACAGAGCAGCTTGAGAGGACTGCAGCCTAGTTAGCTGTACCTGACATCCTAATTACTGTCACATTTTGCTTTCTCTTTTATATTTTGCTACAATTTGGTATGGTTTGAGGAAGGAGTTTCTGATTTTTTTCCTTTAAAAAAAATTAAAATGAAATTGACATTCAGTGTTTCTCCTGTTTGGTTTTTTTTTTCCCCTCCTTCTCTTGTGCAGCCAGGACACACCCTGTGTCACTAAATACCCTAGAAATACACAGTGCACACACTGCATCTGGCCTGCAGTTCACCTGTTCAGCAGCATCAGCCTTTGAAAGAAGCAATACTTCAAAAATTAATTGAAATGAAAGTTGCATCTCTAAGGTGTCCGAGAGTGGGCTAGTGGACTAGAGACAGTGGTTTGTTACACAGCAAGAATCTTAGAATATATGTAGTCTTAATATTAGCTCACGGCAAATACCAACACAGCTCCATACTTCTTGATGAACTCATATTGCCTTGGGCAGATTTCTTCAAGTGTTGTGTCTGTGTTCTGTTTTCCACCTGTGTTCTGTTGTGTTGGGAAGCAGCTTTTTTTTCCCAAAAAGTACAGATTTCTCATGACAAATATTTTATAGTTGTTTAAAACCTGCATGAATACTCAGCTTCTTTCTTTTCTTTTTTAACGCTGTATGCATTGTCAGGAGCTATGCAATGAGTTAGTCTGGAAGTGTCTAGGAGACCTTTTTCAAATACTCTCCTTACTAAGTATGTAGTACGTGATATTTCTACTATTAAAGTGCTCTTAAAAGTCTCAGGTGCTTAGGAGCACTGTTCTGAAACTTGATATGCTATGGTAGAGTTAATGTTTCAAGAGAAATGTCTTTACTGGGAGCTACTTATACTCAGCTTCTTTTGATGAAGTCTAGCGCAGAAGTAGGGAAAATCATTTTGACTCCTCCAGAGTTCAGGAGCTTGGACAACCTCTCCTCAGTTACTAGCCTGAGTATATGTAATCAGAAATTAAACAATTAAAAAGGCTACATACACTTTAGCATGCCAGTGAAGTGTTTAACCAAAAGTACCTGAAGTGAGAGTGAGCTGTACAAGATCTGAATTAGAGTAAGCGCTGTCCCTGAAGTTCAAGGGCACCTTGTTGTGTGTTGCATTGTGTGTGTGGTGCCCAGCCCTGGCAGGTAGCTTGCTTCGATGAAGTGACAGTCTTCTAATGTTGTTCTGCCTGTGCCACCTGTCTCTGGCACAGATTAACACACACAATAATGTGTTCAGGTTTTGAAGCCTGGTGTGCTATGGTGGAGTTGAGCTGACATGAAGGGAGCATTCAGGATGGTAAAGGGGCTGGTATAATCCAGACCGGGACAAAGCAGCTCAATTCCTGCCACATAGCAGTGAATCGGGTTAGTTAGGATTTCTGCAGGGCAGGGTTGCTTGATGTGTAGGCTCAGCACTGTCCTTGGAGGGGAATGGAGGAGAAGTTGAGTGTGAGTATGTTCAGTGCACCTGAACGCTGGGACAAGGCCATCTGATGCTGTGAGCTGGCAAAGGACAACATCAGAGCTGGCTGTGAGCAGATGATTTCAGAGAAGTCGCTGTCTTTGCACATACAGGGCTGGGTCCTGTCGGAGGACTCTGTAAGTTTGTATTCAACTACAAAAATATATATACTTTTTACAAACACACATACACTTTAAAGTATGTACACTTTAAAGCAGCCCATGGCTCACAGCGCTCATTACAGTCTAGATGATATAGTTTATTTCCAAGACGATGGGGCCTAAACTGTCACACTTACTAGATAAGTGCTTGGTGTAGTGTCTTTTAGTAGTGATCCTGGATCTGGCTTCTCTTTACTGCCAAACGGTTCCTGGCCCAATGCTTACACTGCCTGGTGCTAAGATCTCTGACGTTTGAAAATGGGGCTTTGCCTCCAGCAACAGTTCTGTGAAATGCTGTTGACCTCCTCTGCCGTGAACATTAATTACTGCATCAATGCTGCCATCTATAGATCTCTTCGTAGCACAGCAACAGATCTTTGGAATAGCAGAAAACAGGTATAATGGGATCATTCCTCTGTAGACCTGCACTACTTAACCAGTTCTCATGCACAACTGGATATGAAGAGTGGAAACCACTTTGACTCCCCCATGGAAGGGAGGTACCGTGTGGCATGGAAGCTTTGATCATTCCTGTAGTTGTAGAACTGCAAATTCTGTTGTTGTTCAAAGAGCTACATTTCGTACAGGTGTCCCCCTTGCATTTCTTTTGGAACAGTAAGATACAATTCTGAGAATGAGTTGTAAGCAAAGACTTCCTTACTGCGCGTAGTCTGAATTTACCCTGAAAAAGTGAAGAACAGAAGACACCTAGTGGGGGAAGGAGGAGGACTGCAGGCAACATTTACCATTCTTCTTCTGGCTTTATTATATAATACAAGGATAAAAACTAAAATTAAAAATTAAGCAATCCTGTGTTTTTAAAGCCACTCACCTCCTGATTTTGTTGTGTTGTATTTGTCTACTATGTCTCTGTCAAAATAACACAAAATAACAACAGCTTTCTTACCATAGCACTGCATTTTTCTGAAGGAGTGGGTGTTTGTGTTCTAAAAGTTTTATGATTAAATTATTTCATGAAAATAAACAATGCCTTCTTTCCTATGTGGGAATAGGGGGCCTCCTTTTTAGCTTAATGGTTGACCCTTGAAGGTTATTTTCAGTCTATGTAGGGATGATCAACTCTAAGAAAATAAGCTTTCTTTCTGTCTTTACTGGCAGCTTGTGTTTTTTTCCCCCTCTTCTCTTCCTCTTTCGGGAAGTAGGAACACCTTGTTTGTTCCTCATGTTCAGCGATAGTAAAGGAAGACAGGGATGTGGAAGTCCCTTTGGAATTCAAAAGGAAATCCTGCATCTAATTGTAGATGTCTGTGCCAAACAATTCTGTACAAATGATAATTTTGGCTATTGTTTGCAAATGGGCTTACTGTTGCTGGTGTCCCATGTTACTTGATCTGAAGGAAAACAATATCGAAGTAGTCATTACATCCTAGAAACATCAGTTGTTTCCTATCTGTAGAAGTTCTGCTATGAGCATAGATTGCTACAACATTTTTGGTTTAAGGATCTGGTATCCTTTCATATAAGGGATAAAATATCCCTCTCCATCATGGAATGAACTGTTTCCATTCCAGCGATGGTCTATGTCTCTGTCTTCCCTCTCTTCATATTTGTAGGACAGCTAATTATTTGATGGGGTGGAGGAATAAGGAAGAAAAATGGATGAATAATTCTTCAAACCAGTTGGAGATGTTATTAGTATGAGGAGATAACTGTGTCATGACTTTTTGCAAAATAAAGAAGGTATGATTGCTGTCTTAGGACAAAGAGGAGGAGAGTAATTGGGTAACTTCACAAAGGAGATCTTGCAGTGGCTGATGCTTTAAAGAAGCCCTTCTTGATTTACCAAAATAATGGACAGAAATTGATTCAGTAAATTCAGTGATTTTCTGAGAAGGCACAGTTGTATGACTGAGACTTTAAAAAACAAATACACAACACAGAAGACAGCATGTGTAGTTAGTAAAAAACCCAAACATGGTTGCTTCACTAAAGAACTAAGAAATTATAACATCTTTTTTTCAGAGTTACAGGATTTGGCAGACTTTTTGTATAAATAATGAGATTTTTTGGTATGACTTTTTAAATTCCCTCTTTGCTTTTATTTTATGCTTACCATATACTCTCCTTTTGTTTAGTCATCACTTTGCTTCAGACACCTTGGTCTGTAGTTGTGAAAAAGGGTTACATGGTGGTCTTAATGGGGAAGTATTTTTTGCAAAGAAATCACTTCTCTGCTACAGCTTTTCTATTTTGTTTCTGTTTTGTCATGAACAAGCTAAACAATTTCCTGCCAGCAATTTGGGCCTTAGAATATTCACAGAACTCTCTTTGGAAAAAGAAAATATGAGCTACAGCCATGAATCCAAAGGAGGTGTGAATGGTGTCTTGACAAAAACCAAAATTGTGGGAAGTATTTTAATTTTCAAATGTTGTGAAGTAAGCCAAACAGTGTGAATAAGGTGAACATTAAAACCTCTTTTTACTAGATTTTAGCCTTTGAAGACCTGTTATGAGCTGTTACAATGTACTAAACATGTGGTAAGTTATGCGAAGAGATTTAATTTAAAAATTAATTTTTATTTTTTTTAACCACGAATTCAAAACTAGTTTAAAAAATGGCTCAGCAAAAAAATAATGAATAGTATTTACTGTAGAAGAGGACCGACAGCTAGACAATTACTAGACTGTGCTACAGAATTGTACTCAAAATCTTGAACGGCGGATATATGAGTCACATTTTGGTAGTTAGTTCCAACTTACTGTCTCTACCATGAAAATAGGTCATAATAAATGAGGCAAAAATAGCTTACGTGCTTTGCCACATAGGTCATCATAAATCGCCATCCTTTGGCTCGGCTCTGCCCAAGCTTTATGCTAAATACAGATCCTGATAAAAGATCATCATGTAGTGCGTAGATCAGTGGGGAGCTGGGAGTGAAGAGCCTCTTCAGCCCATCATGTAGTGAGGTGTGCCCTTGGATTGCTTAGGTGTGGACCGGGTGATGTGCTGCATGTGTGAGCTCTGCAGGGTGGAGAGGAGTGGGGTTTCTGTGCTGGAATATGGGAACTCATAGCGGAGTGGAGGATGAGACGTCAGAAGCTGGTGGGAAAGGCTGAAGCTCTCACTCGCCTGTGGTGCCCACCTCTCCCTCCCCAGCACAGGCAGTTGTCACGTAGTCAGACTTGTCCATGCAGATGGTTCTGGGAGGCTGATGCTACCCTGTGCCTCTCTCTGCACTGCCCTTATACCAGAAGCATAAACCAGGTGCAGTTACGGGACCCATAAGTTCAGGTAGGACTTGCACACTTTGAAAAGTAAGAATGGCTATGAAACTAATCACATTCAAAAGCAAATGAAATCATAACTCCTGAAGTCAGGCATCTAACATACCAGGGTCCTGGATCACTAGTGATCAAATGTATTTTCTCTGAGGCAAGAAGTCTGCAGAATGAAAATGTGTATAATAGATACAGAGTTAAAAGCCAATCCCAATTACAAGTTGAACCATTCCTAGTATAAGGTTCCATTTTTGAGGTTATATGTGTCTCAAGGGCCTCTTGAAGTAAGTGCTTATCTTAAATGAAGTTGCCTGCTCTTCTTGGTTCAGTAGAGTGGCTCATGAATGGCAGCTTACCAGAGTAAGCGTCAGGATCCTTAACAACTGCTACATAGCCCTCTACTCTTTAGATTCATGAAGATTGTAAAAGACTCAGCTGACCCTTGTAGAAACATGAGTTTGCTTCCAGGCTATTCCTCTCCAGGCTTGGAGGACACTTTACTCAGGCTGGGATGTATACTCCCACGTCCCTCAGGACTTGTGTAGCTTCGGTGAGCCGCTTGGCAGTTTGCCCATACATGATGCTTTGCTCATTGCTTGCACATAGGCGTAGCTTGAGAGCATACGGTGGTGGTAAGGCACACACCCATGGGATTACAGCCTTTTGTCTTCAATCATTATCAGGTATGTAGTCACAGGTTTCTATTACCTGAACCAGGAGCCTTCTCTGATATCTTTGGAGGGTACAGAGACCTTGTGTCTTGAGTTTCCCTGTCTGTGTACCAGACATGCAACAGCTTCGGACTAGGTGGGCTAGGCGATCCTTTATCCGTGAAAGTTCAACTTACACAAACAGTGATAGCGGACAGTACTGAGGTGTATTACACAGACATGAAGGGTGACACGTCACCCTCTTGCTTTGTTTAGGGACATCGATCATTTGGTGAAACTTACTTTACATATTGGCAAATTGAGTGGGATTTTGAGTGCATAAGTCAGGTGTGTCACAAGCAGGAAAACTGAGATGATTTATCAGAGCTATTTTTAAAAATGTTTTCCTCTGTTCTGGAGCCAATCAGACCTGAGGCACCTTTTCCAGTTCTCTGACAATACAGAGAAATTGGATAGGATGCAGATGAGTTAGTTGTGATGGCACCATGTCATCTGAGAGGCAGCTTTTGTTCAAGACTGTCTCAGCTAACAATGTGGTCACCCCACATCTGCTTCTTTGCTTTTTGTCATTGCTTTCCAGCCTGGGGATAGCATTTGGGATTGGTAAAGCATGTCTAGTAAACCCTGGTAAGAAACAGTCAGAAGAAGCAGCACTTACTCTCTTGCAGTTCTTAAATGACCTGATTTTCCCTGTCGTGTGAGACAAAATACCTTTCTGTCTTTTAAGACTTTTGTTCAGTTATTTTATGTTTTTACTTATGTGTCTTGTACACTTAAGAAGATAAAATCGGCTCCATAAAGGGATACTCAAGCAGTAATCACTGTTTTTCTATGGAGAGCTTTTCGGTCACTTGTCATGATGAGTTTTATCAAGGGCTTGAAGAGAGAGGTGGTTTTGGTTGGTTGTTAGTTTTGCTTTTGCATAATGATCCTTTCCATAATGGGTTGTTAGTTTAGTGCTGTATTTCCTCACGCTACTGCTCTTTAAGCCTGTGGTCACCAGTTCTTTTCACCTTTTGATGAAGATAGCATTTTGGTATCTGTGTGCTCTGCCAGAAGTGCAAAAAGATTCAAGCCCGTGTGGCTGAAGCAGTATAACATCTTGTGCTTTCCCTCTTTTCTTTTTAAGATTATCCTCAGAATTCATCCCAGATTTCTACATCACCTGTCAGAAAATCAGCCTGCTGGTGTTTCATCTAAACCCTCTTATTTCTAGAACTGGGGCATCTCTGTACCTCCTGGACATCAAACACGCTTTCTTTTTTTTATATTTATAAAGGTCGTTCAGGAGTGTTTCTTGCTTCTTCAATGCAATAACTCTCTGTACACAGACTGTCGTAGTGAACAGCAGACTGTGAGATGACAAGGGAGCTAGAGGTAAACACCAGGCATGAGCCCCAATGTCCACAGTGGAATTGTTAAGGAATGTTTCCACTCCAGGAATAAAAATTGGTGTTTTATTTACACCTTAGTGAAAGTGGTGCTTTGGCTACAGACTGAGACAGCATTTGCAGTAGCTATTGTGCAGTCTGATCTCTCTTGCCCTGAGCACTGTGTTCCTTCTTCAAGGAGCTTCTTTGGGCTGGGCTGTGGTTAAGAGGGGTGAGTGTTAGCAATAATCCCAGTGAATGTTCATACAAATATTCATTCAAAGGAAAAGAAGGACTGCTTGCTTATAACTGGAGATTGGGATGTGTTCTCTATATGCATACCTCCATCTTCTCGTCTACTTCTGAACCCCTTCTTTGTGTCAGAAGTGTGAGATGGGAAAGATGGCGTGTGCTTCGCTCCTTCCATGCTATGTTCAACCACCAAGGGGAGTAGACAGTCAGGAGTCCACCTTACTCGTATTCTTAAGCTAAATGTCTTTGCCCCTAAGTGCTTACGTTATGCGCTCCAGACTGTGAATGACTTATCCCATGCCCCAAAAATCTTGGTCAAGTATGTACACCAGTAAACTCAATTAAAGTAATTTCTGCTTAAGACAGTAGTGATTGTGAAAAGAGATTAGAGAGTAAGGGGATAGGATCAGAAAATGAGACCTGGAGCATTTAGACTGTTGAGGGAACTATGAAGATCGTAATACGTAGGGCAGAACAGACAGAATAATGGTAGACAAAAAATACTCCTAACAAATGCAAAGCGACACTTAATCAGCGTAAGGGAGCTTGAGGCACCCGTCCTCTGAACTCAGGGCTCTGACTTGTGTTCGACTGATGGAAAGAAAGAGCTGTGCTAATTCAAAACATAAACATGGCTTCCCCAGCTGTGTTCTCCACTCCTCTACCAGAGCCTTGCGAAGGAGGCAGCAAGAACAAGTGCACGTGGCTTTTTTTCACCTGCTGAAGGTGCAGTTCTATAGTGGGGCTGAGCCAGCTGAAGCGTAGGGTACGGAGCAAGCACTTGGCCCCAGCCTGTACGTTCCTGTCTACCACTTGCAGTGCAAGTCATCTGACCTCCTACAGGCAGTGGTTATAGGGAGATAAAATAATGTTAAAAAACCCTCCACGTATACGTACGTTTTTTTGCAGTGATCATTTCCCACTGGCTTAAGTTTCTAAACCTGCTCACTTTTGGGTGGATGAATGCCAGCACCAGAGCAAGGAAAGCAATGGGAACACGTAGCTGGAAGGCAGAACAGGGACTTCTTCCTTCCGTTACCCTGTGCCACAGGATTCACAGTTGATCGCGTCAGCCCGGGTTCGGGTGCTTGAGGTTAAGGCATGCGTTGCCGTAGAGTCAGTAACCTCTGCCAGGGGAGGGGGGCAGATGGGGCGGAAGACCATAACCTCTGAACTGGGGTTCTCCACAGTTTGTCACACCAAGCCCTGATTTTAGTAACTGTAAGAAGAGACCCAAAAGTCATTATCGGCCCGAAGCTCTGCCCTGTGCAAAGCTGTGCTCTCTGAGATAACCAGACTACAATAACAAATGGCTAATCAGCCGTTTCTTAACTGGTGTCAGGATTTGCAGAGGGTTTTGAGGGTGTTTTTGAAACGGGGCAATGTTCCATTTTTACAGTAATTAGGGTACTTACCTCTGCCTTGCAGTTGGGATGTGAACTCTTGTCTGCTCTTGCACCTCTCAGATAGGCACACGTGCACGCACACAAAATACGCAGTTGGGTAACTTTATTTAAGAAGAAGAAAGCAGTGGAGGTAATTTGACAAAAAGTGCTAAGTGGCATTTGTAATTGCAGGCTGTCACCGCTTTCACACTTACTGTTTTTAACTGCTTTTATTAAGTGGAAGGTACCAAGCATGTCATTATTAAATGAGATCTGTGAACTGAGTGTAATTATGCAGATTGGAAATGTGTTTTTATTTAAGGGGAGAGAAGCTGGTCTGCCCTGCAGCAGGATTAATCTCTGCAGTCAGTATTCTGTAAGCAGCTTATGGAGGTAAACATCACATGTATCTTTGCCAACTTGGCTACGTATTGCCAGCTGTCTTAACCCTTTTTAAAGATAAATGAGCTGTAATTGGATTTCTGTATTGGATAATTTTAAACAAGGGCTATTAGAAGAAGCAGTAATTGTTATGAAGAAACTGCACAATAGGCATATTATTATGAGGCAATGCATCTCTTGGAGTGTTTTAATATTTGTCTATCAGAGTAGCAGATTAGAGAAAAACATGTTTTGATGTGGCAATTCCCATTATTCTTATTATGTGTGAGGAAACAGAAATGGCAGTGAAATTTGGGTTGACCTGGCAGGGGGGAGGTGATACTACCAAGAGTTACTTTGTACCAACATTGTGAACATTGAAAAATTAAATTGAAAGACGAGGAAAGATAAATTGATTACTATCTGTTATATTTCTACAGAACTTTTAAAAACAGACAATATTTTTGTGTGCAATAATATACTTTTAAAAAATAAAATAATTTCTATTTTAAATATATCTTGAATTTTATAATAAATTTTATAATATATTTTAAAATAATCTATTTTAAAAAGACAGAAATTATTTCCCCATACCGCCAGTTTCTATAGGAGGGAGGTAGATATTAAGAATGGAAAACTTGTTCATTTCAAGAGAATTGTAGCCACTCTGTTGGTAATCTTTGCTTCATGACTGTTGCAAATTATTAAAAAGTTAAAACTGAAGCCAGATGGGGAGAGGAAATTTTGATGTTGCCCACAGTATCTAATTTGCTTGCCGCTGTTACCGAAGGCCATCAAGTGCTTTTTGGGAAGCACAGATAGGAGTACTCAAACAGTAAAATCTTAAGTTTTTAAATTAAGGGATCTTATTATCTCACCAGTTTGTTTTGGACAAACAAAACACAAATTTATTGAGCTTCTGAGGTAATTGTGGGTTTGTTGACACTAGTATTTAAGCTTTTATGAATGAAGCACAGAAATCACTACAAATGTTTAGCCATTTTTTCCAAGTTCACGTGGCATTAATTGGTTGTTATATTTTTGAGTGTTTGTTGCCATCCTAAATACCCTAAAAAGTAGGAGTTTTTTCAAAATCATATTTTAATTCTCTGTTTTCTTACAACTACTGCTTGATTACAGTTTTTCTCAGAGGGAGCACTGCTTCATTCTCTCTCACAGATTTTAGGATAGCTCACCGTTAAGTTCTCCATGACCGGTAATTTGCTTGCATTTTTTTTCTTTATTATTTTCCACAAAACTTTATCATTAGTTTGTCTACTTTCATTCTGCTCATAACAAAAATTCATTAATTTAAGTTTTTTAACTCGGTCACTTTGATCTTTTTTATTTGAAAGAATACTTTGTGGAGAAAAAGAATTACAACTCATCTTTTATCCTACTGGTGTTGGCAGTTGGAAAAGTGATAAATAAAATGCTAAGTGTTTAGCACCAAGGAGAGGACAGTTCTTTCTGGATCCTGATAAGAAAGGCACAAACACTTGCAAGGCAGATAACTATTCATTAATAGTCCAGAAAAGCCAATAGCAAGTTATGAAATCCTATGGCCCTTCCAATGCTGGGAACTCCAAGACGTTACAGCATTGGCTGGACCTCTGGTCAGGGACAGCTTATGGCGCAGGACCCGTCCATGGTGTGGTTCACGAGCTCTGAGATCACTGGTGTTCCTCCAGGGTCTTGCTCACAGTACAGATTCATCAGTCACTGACAGAAACAAGCCAGGAGTGAGGACTTAGCTTTAAGACTCCCTTGGACAATATAGTCTCTTATTCTTATCTCATTAATAAAGCTGCAGTTCCAGAACTGTTGCATATAATCATTCACATGAATGAGACAATACACTATACATATACTTAAGATTAAATGTACATTGACTACACATTGACTAATTATGTATTAACTGGGCATACACTGATTAATTATACTATTGATTAGATACACTTTGATTAACCAGCAGTCACACAGTATCCATGATACAGAGGCATACACCTCGAGTAGTGGTTACGTGGATCACTAACCCTTCACAGAATAGTCATTCGCTGCTGGCTACTACAGTAGATAAACAAATCATTGTTGGTAAGGTTATTTCTGCAATTGCAAACATTTTGATTCAAAGTACTGCTGATTTTCTGATTTCTTACAGATTGAAGAAGTATTGCTGTTTTAAACAAAGGTCACTTAACTAAAGTAAAATTTCCTTTGTAGTTCTGAGGTGCTTTGCAGCTCTTGCTGGGTCTTGCTGATATGCCCTGACATTCTTCCCCTCCCACTTGGCCACTGCTGTCGTTGTCCTGTGTATGGAAGAGTCCTACTGTGAGCAGTTCCAGTTGTATCGTCAGATTAGATGGAGTGTAAATCATAGTTTTTATTTGCTTAGACCTTTTTTTTCACATGCTGACAAAGTTGGACAAACCCGCGAAAAGAAAGTAGCAAAAACTTCTTCCAACGTGTCTGTGGCCAGTCAGGCACACTTGTTTCCTGTTTTTGTTTGTGAGTAGAAAGTGGCGCCTTGTGAAAGGCCACTAGAATCAGATTTCTGAGAAGTAATTTCAGAATTCAAGCTCCATCTTTATGTCTTGCTAATCGTGGCTATTTTGACACAGGATGTAAATTAACCAGTAAAGGTTGCTCAGTCTTAGAAGAACTGATTAAAACATTAAAGGCAAATACTACTCTTTTGTTTCTTTCTTTTTTCTTTTTTTTTTTGTTTCTTTTTTTTTTTCCTTTTAAGTTGTGAGGACCTTATCTAGTCCATATTACAATGAGACTTCATCTGTAGTTACAATACGTTATGGTACTAAGTCTTTATTGATATCTGTACCAAAAATCTTTTTTATGGACATTTTTAAATTACAATTCTGATCATTGATCATTTAATTTCAGCAGGAATTTGCAAGTTACAGCACAAGAAGCACTGCAAAGGGACATAGGATGGCAGTGGTGCTTGACTGCTTGAATAGAGATGCTGAGCAGTACAGTAAGTGCCTCCGCAGCACCAGCAACCATGCAGTTAGGAAGGCAGGGCTGTAGCTAGTGGAATTAATTTTTCCAAGTGCAGCTTCCACATGCAGTGGGGGAAATGTAAAGAGACTTTTTACGGAGGCAGTAAAATCAGTTCAGACAACAGGAGGCATTTCTCTGACCCTGTCCATCTACAGTGGTCCTCAGCTAGGTGCTCTCAGTCATGAGCTTGCCCTCTGTAGGTTTGCCTAGCTGTGGACAGCTCTCCCTGCACTCATGGGTATGGAGGGACTCCTCATGGCCAAGGGTATGGGATGCGGGTGCTAGCTGAATGGCTGGAACAGTGCAGGAGAAAAGCAAGGAGGGGCAAAGAGATGGCCTGGCTGCGCTGAATTGCAAGCTGCTGGTTTTGCAGTCTCCCTTGGTGTTTGTGGTCACTAGGGCTGCTTGCCAGCGGTATCCGAGCATGCTAGTTTTAGAGTTTCTGCTCTAGCTTATGGGCTAAGAGGAGTTAGAGGAAAGATCCTTTGTTTAATTAGATTAATACAGTGTAATCTGTTATGTCACTAATTTCAGATGGCTTGATTATTGGTTTTTTTTCCTCTCCACAGAACTGAGATACTGTTCTTCCAGGTCACATTTTTAATAGTGATGTACAACACGTTACTTTCTTGCAGCCTCTTTCTAGATGCCCTGTCTGATCATTTATGTCAGTTTTTGTCTAGAGCAAAGCCACTAGGAGAGATCATGAGACATTAAGTGTTGGGGATAGCTTTGTCCTCTCTCCCTCTCCCTCTTTTAGCATAAATAACATTATTATGTATCAATCCCTGACACATTTAAAATAGTTGGTTTGCCCCCATCTGTGTGAGTGAAGGAGTAAGGTTCTCATGGGTGTTCGGGCTGTTTCAGGTAGCTGGCATTGTGAATACACTGTATTTATTTTTTAAAGGACAAAAAAAAGAATTTTCCTGGAGTTGCCTTTATAGTCTGATAACTTGTCAGGAGTCTTCAGTTGTCTGTTTTTGTCAAAAATGGCTCACGCATGCAGCTGGCAGGAGTGCTTCATCTCTTCCTGTCCAACTGGGGACAACGATCTGCCGTTGTTACTTCTAGACAGAATTGCTGTAACTTTCTATACTCAAAAGTGATATTAAGGTTTCATCAAGTTCTTAGCCCCTTAGTATCAGCAGCTGTCGATAAAATGCTATCTGGCTGCTTTGTAGGCTAGTAAGTTGAGAATAATCAGTTTTCAGCATCTCTATATTTAAAATAGGCTGCCTCGGAGTGCCTTCTGTTAACTAACCACAACTTCCCTCGAAAGTTACATGCCACAGGAAGGATGAAACTGCTAAGTCTAGCTTATTAGAGGGAGGAACATAGGTCTCCTTGTGCATGGTATAAGACAATGTATACTTTTCTGGAAGGAATAGGATAACCACAAATGTTGCTGCCTTCAGAACAGGTGCAAAACTTGCTTTTTTAGTTCAGCCCTTTGCACAACATCTGTCACAACTGAGGAAAAGAAAAGAGGAAGAGGAGAAACTCATGGTTTTGCACTGAGGAAAAATGAATGCAGCCTTTTGGAAAGAAATCTAGGCCATGTCTTGACCTTTCTTTATTTTAGGAGGATGCTAATGACAGCATTTTGATAAGGGTTTAAATAGAGGACAACACTAGGAGACTTTAAAGTTTTATCATTTGCTAGTTTTACTGCAATGCCATTGAGTTTCATATTGCCTTCTTGTCTAACTTAAAGTTTTGACCAAATTTGTTAGTCATAGAAGGATGCAGGTTGAAAGGAGCCTCTGGAGATCATGTTGTCCAACCCTGGCAGTACCAATTTAATCAGGGCTGTGTCCAGTCAAGTTTTGAGTATCTCTAAGCATAGAGATTTCACAAGCTTTCTGTGAAACCTTTCCCAATGTCTGACTAAACTCATGATGAAAAAAATGCTTCCTAATGTTTATTTGTTCCTTGATGCAACTTCTGCCTGTTACTGGATTTTGACATCTTTTCTGTACCCCTCCCCATTAGGCAGTTGAAGACAGTGATAACATCTCCTCTCAGTCTTCCCTCTCCAGGCTGAACCATCTCAGCAATCTGAGCCTCTCCTCCTATAGCATGTGCTGCAAGCCCCTTCATCATTTTTGGTGACCATCTGCAGGACTTCTTCCGGAATGTTAGTATCTTTCTTGTACTGGGAAGCTCAAAACTGAGTACAGGACTCCAAGTATGATCTCACAAGTATTAAATGGAGGGGAAGGATTGCTTACCTCAACGTTCTTTTGAACACGGTCCCGTACATGTTTGGCTGTGAGATCACACTACTGGCTTCTCTTTAACTTGTCCACCAGGAGCCCAGACCTTTTTTGTCAACCAGCTTGCTAACCAGGAGGTGTCCAGCCTGCAACTGTTGTATGGGGTTGTACCATTTCGGATGCAGGACTTTGCATTTGACTTGCTGAACTTCATGAGGTTCCTGTGAGCACATTTTTCCAGCCTATTGAGGTCCCGTTCTTCTGTATTTAATGCATCTGAGCAAGGTTATCCAAATTTGGCAGTCATGGGGCAACATGCTAGTTTTGAGACATACCTGTATGCTACTGTGGTAGGAGAAGTTGATTGGTACGCTATTGATCTCCCTGTGTATAGAGATACCCTGTTCTCTTCTGCCACCCAGCTTGAACACAGTTGGATTCCCATTCTTTCTTTGCACTCGCCTTCTTTCCTTCCTTTATAATTTGGATGAAGTGGCGAACGGTTTTGACCTGACTGTTCATAGAAGAGACTAGATGACTTGAAGGAAGGGGATTTGATACAGGTCTGTAAAATCATGAGTAATATGGATAGGGTAAATAGGGAGTTGCTGTTCTCACTCATTTCTGGTACAAGAAGTGGGGACTTCAAATGAAACTAACAGGTGTCACAAGTGAAAGAAAATGGCTTCAGACACCATGGGTAGTTAGTCTGTGGAACTTCTTGCTGCAAGATGCTGCAGGCACATTTTATTTGAGTTCAAAAAGGGGCCAGACAGGCTGATGGAAGAAAAAGCGATCGAGGACTGTGATGTGCAAAGATGACATATCAGCCTCAGGACATCGAAAGTTAGACATTGCAGAAAGCCAAGAGAGTATTCTAAGGGGAAAAAAAATTGAGGCGATATGTCTGAGTGTTTACTACAGAAACAGCAATTCCCTGTTTTTCTTCAGAAAATGGCTGCAGCTTGGCTGAGTTCATTTTGTACCAGAGCCTTAGTCTGCAGGCTGCAGCTTAGCCAAGACTGTATTGGGAAATATTTCACTTAGATTAATTTGATGTTTTAGTGATTCTTGGTGTCTGTTGACCTTGTCTGTATTGAGCCAGTACAGTGGGATACTGCTAAGATACAAAACTTAGTTTTTCTTGAGTTCTTCCCCTGCTGTGTACCACAGACGTGGAGATCAATGAGACAGAGTACATCGCTACTTTTCAGTTCCCACAAAACTGGTCATGTACGGCAAAGCTTCTCTTCAGCTGCACCCTATTTATTTTTCTTATGTTGCAGGCCGTCTCATCGTTTTCTTGGACTCTATTAATTCTTTGCTTACCTGAAAGCTCTTGAGTTTCAGAACAGTGTTAGTCTTTAATGCAACATCTGTTTAAAAAAAACCCAAACCCTCAATTTTTTTCTTTATACTAATGAGCTTGCTGGTTTAAGGAGTCATTAACCACCCTCAGGAGTCGTGTTATTTGTGGTAGCGTGTTTATCACTTCAGACAGTTGCTGTTACTGTCTTTTGCTAGGAGATAAACGTGTTGCTGACAGGTTCCTCATCTGTGTAGCTTTCAGGACCACAGCTAAAAGGTTCAGGCAGCGATGCCTTGGGGAATACCTGTCCTCTTCTGCTGGGACTGTAAACCACAGGAGATGGCATTCTTTATCACCACACTTTCGGTTAGGCTTCATTATCTTTGAGCCGAAGGCAGCTGAGGGAACCCATCTGAGCACCTGTAGTAGTAGTCTGTAGTTTTGCTTTCTCAGTGAAAGAAAAGGTGAAGGCACTAAATGTCCTTTTGCTGAAAATACTTGTGTTTTGGGATTTTTTGCATGATGCACCTTCATTTGCCCATGTGTTCAACAAGTGTCTATACACTTTATTTTCTGGACTTGGACAGAGACAGCCAAAATGTACCATTTGGCACCCATCATAATTTTTACTTCTACGTGCTTTGTCACATTCCCTCACGTTCCCTACCAGGTAAGATTGGAGAGAGGTGTCAGCAGCGGAAATGTAGTCTAGTTGGAGTATGCACAGAAACTGCCCTAGCCCTACACTCTGAAGTGCAGAGTTAAAAGCTACTCTATCGTTTGGTCATGAGCATGGGTTTCAATCATAGAATCATTGAGGTTGGAAAACACCTTCAAGATCAACGAGTCCAACCATCGTCCATGCCCACTAGACCATGTCTTGGAGCGCCTTGTCTACGCCCTTTTTGAATACCTTCAGGGATGGTGACTCAACCATTTCCCTGGGCAGCCTGTTCCAATGTCTGACAACACTCTCAGTAAAGACATTTTTCCTAATATCCAACCTAAACCTCCCTTGCTGCAACTTGAGGCCATTACCTCTTGTCCTATCACCAGCCACCAGACAGAAGAGACCAGCACCCACCTCACTACAACCCCCTTTCAGGTAGTTGTAGAGAGCGATAAGGTCTCCCCTCAGCCTCCTTTTCTCCAGACTAAACAGCCCCAGTTCCCTCAGCCGCTCCTCGTAAGACTTGTGCTCCAGGCCCCTCACCAGCTTGGTTGCCCTTCTCTGGACACGCTCCAGCACCTCCGTGTCTTTCCTGTAGTGAGGGGCCCAAAACCGAACCCAGCACTCGAGATGTGGCCTCACCAGTGCCCAGTACATGGGAACAATCCCCTCCCTGCTCCTGCTGGCCACAGGATTTCTGATCCAGGCCAGGATGCCGTTGGCCTTCTTGGCCACCTGGGCACACTGCTGGCTCCTGTTCAGCCGGCTGTCAGCCAGCACCCCCAGGTCTTTCTCTGCCACCGGGCAGCTTTCCAGCCACTCTTCCCCAGGCCTGTAGCGGTACATGGGGCTGCTGTGACCCAAGTGCAGGACCCGGCACTTGGCCTTGTTGAACCTCATACAATTGGCCTCGGCCCATCAATCCAGCCTGTCCAGATCTCTCTGCAGAGCCTTCCTACCCTCCAGCAGGTTGACCCTGCCTCCCAGCTTGGTGTTGTCTGCAAACTTGCTGAGGGTGCATTCAATCCCCTTGTCTAGATCATCGATAAAGATATTAAACAGAAGCAGCCCCAACACCGAGCCCTGGGGAACACCACTTGTGACTGGCCACCAACTGGATTTAACTCCATTCACCACAACCCTCTGGGTTCATCCATCCAGCCTGTTTTTTCACCCAGTGTAGAGTATATTTGTCTAAGCCATGAGATGCCAGCTTCTCAAGGAGTATGCCATGAGACACAGTGTCAAAGGCCTTGCTAAAGTTGAGGAAGATGACATCCACAGCCTTTCCCTCATCCACTAGATGGGTCACCTGTTCACAGAAGGAGATGAGGTTGGTCAAGCAGGACCTGCCCTTTGTAAACCCATGCTGACTGGGCCTGATCCCCTGTTTGTCCTGGACTTGCCATGTGAGTGCTCTCAAGATGAACTATTCCATAATCTTGCCCAGTACCGAGGTCAGGCTGACAGGCCTGTAGTTCCCCGGATACTCCCTCTGCCCCTTCTTGTAAATGGGCGTCACTTCGGCAAGCCTCCAGTCATCTGGGACCTCTCCTGTTGACCAGGATTGCTGACAGATGATGGAGAGTGCCTTGGCAAGCACCTCTGCCAGTTCCCCCAGTACTCTTGGATGGATCCCATCTGGTCCCATGGATTTGTGAGTGTCCAGATGGCATAGTAGGCACTGACTATTTCCTCCTGGGTTCAGGGGGGTGTATGCTACTCTTCATCCTCACCTTCCAGCTCAGGGGGCAGAGTACACTGAGGATAACTGGTCTCCCTATTAAAGACTGAGGCAAAGAAGGCATTAAG